>JANAVB010015600.1:30164373-30354373 GCA_029216955.1 Iris pallida
ATTTAAAATATAATTAGCTAAAAATGATTCTAATCACATGGTTAGTCTTCTAATCAAGATTGACTATGGTTAAACCATTTGCCACTACCAAAAATACCAATCAAAGCTACACAACAATCAATTTAATAATAAAAAAATAATAAAAATTCAAATTTCACACAATTACTAAAATACTCCTAATTAGAAAAGTGGGAGTGACATGCCCGAAGGACGATTTTCCATCCCAATCACCGATGTAATGATCGATAATACATGGGGCTTCGAGCGCATGTCCTTCATGGATGGGTACTCGGGCTACAACTAAATCAAGATGTTCCCAAACAACGAAAATCACATGTCGTTCAGGACTCCGAAGGGGGTTTACTGCTACATAGTAATGCCCTTTGGCCTGAAGAATGCTGGTGCCACATACCAAAGAGCTATGCGCACCATCTTTCTCCAACACCTCCGCAAAACAGTCAAATGTTATGTTGATGATATCGCCGTCAAGAGCCGTGTTCGAGGCGATCACCTGCAAGATCTGAAGACAGTCTTCGATCTCATATAGGCACATAAGCTCAAGATGAACCTGCCAAATCCTTCCTTGGGGTTTCCAGTAGAAAGTTCTTGGGCTTCATTATCACTACAAAAGGCATCCATATCGACCACGATAAGGCTAAAGCCATCCTTGACATGGACCCTCCGAAGAACCTTAGAGAACTTCGAGGCGTGCAAGGACGTCTCGTATACATCCAAAGGTTTATCGTAAACCTTTTCGGAAAATTCCAACCCTTCACCAAGCTCATGAAGAAGGGAGTCTCCTATGTCTGGATGAAAGAATGTCAGAAAGCCTTCGATGATATTAAATCTTATCTGACGAGCCCTCTAGTCTTGGTGGAGTCCGTCGCGGGCAAACCATTTTTACTTTATGTCCATGCAATGAATCATTCCTTTGGCACTTTGTTGGCCCAGAGCAACGATGCGGGCCATAAGCAAGCCATCTACTACCTAAGCAGGACAATGGTCAAGGCCGAACACCGGTACAACCCCGTCGAAAAGGAGTGTCTAGCTCTGGTGTTTGCCATCCAAAAAACTCACCATTATGCCTCGAGACAGACAATTCATGTCATCTTCCGAGTCAATCCGCTCAGAGTTCCCATGATAAAACCGGGAGCGCTAAATTTCCGGTTAACTACTTAGGCGATACTATTGACACCATACGACATGGTATTCGTCCTATAAAAGGCTGTCAAGGGCAAGCACTGGCCGACTTCCTAGCCGTACAACCAATTCTGGAATTATCCAGACTCTATGAAGACATTCCAGATAAAGTACGAGAATCAAACATTACCGAAGAGAACCTCGTTTGGCGGATGTTCTTCGACGGTGCTTCAAGAACAGGCCCCAAAGGCTAGATCATCGCAGGAGTAGGGGTAGTCCTGATCTCTCCCGACAAGTTGGTCATCCAGCATGCCTATTCCCTTTCAGAGCCGTGTTCCAACAATATTGTAGAGTACAATGCCCTCATCATGGGACTCTATTTAGCAAAACAGCTAGGGTTAGAACCCCTCGAGTCTTATGGTGACTCGAAGTTCGTCGTCAATCAAGTTCGAGGACAATACGAGGTCAGCCATGAAGACCTGATCTCTTATCATAAAGCAGCATTGGACATCATCTCAACCTTCGCTGAGTTTTTCATAAAAAATGTGCTTCGGCTACAAAAATTAGAAGCTGACGCTCTGGTCGGCCTCACTGCCTCATTAGCAGTACCGGTCGGCACGTAACATTTTATTACAGTAGTGGGCCGAGATTTGTCATACCCCAGAAATAATCTGTGCATGCGGACAACTTATGTCAAGGATACAGACACCAGCATCAACGTCAGAGACTAGAGGTTTCCGTTCATCGACTTTACCGTCTACGAAATCCTCCCGGAGGACCCAAAAGAAGCAGTTTCAGTCAGAAGGCGCTCGCTCTGGTTCTATTACGATACGACCACTAAAATGCTCTACCGACACTCCTACGATGGACTTCTCCTCCGATGTTTATCAAACGAAGAAGCAGCCGAAGCTCTTCGAGAAGCTCATGATGAAACATGCGGAGTCCATCAACCAGGTCCTAAACTACAGGATCGACTTCATCGTATGGGCTATTACTGGCATACTATGATGGCCGACGCTGTCGAGTATGCAAAGAAATATCGTGCTTGCTAGCAACACAATGACTTCATCCACAGACCGTCAAAGCCTCTATATCCTACGGTTACCTATTGGCTATTTGATGCCTGGGGCATAGACATAGTGGGACCTATCATCCCTCCCTCATCCAGGGGACACCGCTTTATCCTAGCATCACCGACTACTTCTCTAAATGGGCAGAAGTAGTACCGTTGACAGAGGTAAAAAGCTCAAAGGTGATCAGCTTTATCAAGCATCACGTCATCTACTATTTCAGGGTGCCCCGGAGGATCATCCATGACAATGGGTCATAATTCATAAGCTATGCGTTCAGTAGATTCTGCGACAAGAATCGTATTCAAAATGTGGCATCAACTGCCTACAATCCGGCAGCAAACGGATTTGTTGAAGCTTTTAATAAAACCATCGTCAAGCTACTCAAAACGGTCGTGTCATCCAAAAAGCACAACTGGGACGAGAAGATCGGTGAATGTCTTTGGGCCTATCGCACGACGGTATGGACCCCGACGGATAACACACCATTCTCTTTGATCTGTGGAAGCAAAGTAGTACTGCCTCTAGAGATCCAGATACCCTCACTCCGAGTGGCGATCATGAACCAGCTGACGGAAGAAGACAATCAACTTCGTTGTCTGCAAGAGTAGATGCGTTGGATGAAAAATGCCTCTTGGCTCAACAGTGCATCGAACTTTATCAAGCCCGCATTTCATAGGCTTTCAACAGAAGAGTCAAACAGAGGACTTTCCAAGTGGGCGACCTGGTTCTGGCAGTCAGGAGACCGATGGTGATGACTCACAAGACCCCGAGAAAGTTCAAACCCAAATGGGAAGGACCCTTCATCATAGAGACGGTATACTCAAATGGTGCTTACCGTCTCGCTCAACCTAATAGGGACTTGTTCATGATGTCCATCAACGGCAAGTTCCTAAAGAAGTACTACTCCTGACATCCTTCAAAATGTACTTCCCTCTTCCCAATAAGGGTAACCAAGTTTACTTCCTTCATTGACAATCATATGCTTCTGGAACCCAGTTGTTCCGTTGCATCCCCAGTAGGAGAACAACCATGTCCACATCACCTCTGAGTTGCTTCTCTACACCCCACAAAGTAGAATTCTACCCTACATAGGATCATGCTCATTACTGTAGAAGCATGAAAAATTACAGCTGATACAAGGCGTAGGAGGGTGCTTTCGTCGTCCACCCTCTTTCTACCATGGTCCAGATGACATTTGGCGCAGGTTAGTAACCCCACTACCAACCTAACATCACCGAGATACAGACAGTGAGATGCGCATACCAACCAAGGACGAAGACATTCTCAGGTTGAAGTTCAAAAAAGCACTCTTCTTATTGATCGTAGCTACAAGGGTCTATTACATAGGCCTATCGCAAGTACATAAGAAAGAAGTTTCTTGAATCTCATTTACAAGGATCAATTACAAGGTCTTTGTTACACAGATGAGAATAGAAATTGCTATGAACATAAGGGAAGGATCGTCTTCCATATGCAGCCTTCGCAGTGTGATCGTCATGGACAGAAGAGAAATATACAGTCTACATCAAAGTCTGTTCTCTACCGACTCCAGCGTCATCAGAGCTAACCCTCTTCTCACCAAGAGAAGCTAGAGCTCCAACATATACTGAAGCAGTGGAAGACCCAGAACCACAGCACGGCGAAGACCCATTGCTCCCAAAGATCAAGGCAGAGCACGGCCAGCTATTCATCGGGTGAGAAACCGATCTCGAGCCCGTGGCTTGGATCTCAGACATCCCTTAGACGTTGTCCAGAGTCCAACTGTAGTGCCTCGCTCCTCACGGTCCACTATGTAATACTTACGGCTTGCTAACTCAGTCTTGAACTGAGTATTTGGGGAAATCTTTATCGGTATCGATTGATCACGGATGAATCAATGAATCTTTCCAATTGATGGATTGGCTTCTATTGAAATGAATCTAAGAGTTTTGTTGGATGTTTTCTTTTACTGCCACTATAACAAAAAAACTGCTTTTAATGACGGCTAAAAAGCGTCATTAGTGACGAACCATGACGCTTTTTTTCCAAAGCAACCGTTATGAAAACGGGTGTTATAAATGTTTTTTAAAAGCGTTATAAAAAATGTCATGAATAGTTTCTATAAAAGCGTTATGAATAGTTAATATATAGTGCACTATTCAGGATATTTTGAAAGCGTTATGAATAGATAATCTGTATAAGCTCAATGGAGAACATTTATAACACTCAATATTACTGAACTCATCATATTTATAACACTTAATACTGCACATTATATATTACTTTCCAAAAACTTCTTAATTCAGTTTCAAAACAACCACTTTGAACTATATTCACAAGAAAACATCGAAATATTATATCACCATCTTCATTACATTATCTCAAAATAGGGTATCCAAATACATATATTTACAACTACTACTTAAATGGATCCTCAAAACAAGTAATTACTTTGGCTTCAACTTGAGCACATCAAAACTGTCAACATCACGTGTAGCAAATCCCTGAAAAAGATAAAAACACGGTTCAATATACTTTGTAATATTGCTCATGTACCAAAACATAAACTGAGGAACTGGCATTACCTTTCTAAATCAATCCCATCCAATTTCAAGTTAGGTGTAAAATTCAACATGAGACGAGATGGCAATCAAACAAGCAACATGATTCAGGATAACTGAAATCAATGTTCTAAAAGTCATGTTAAATCTTGAAGGATTTTTGACTTCCAACATGGACCATTCCTAAAGTGATTGCCCAGTCTCACCTTTCATTTACTATGTATGTTTACTACATATGAAATAAATTTCCAGACTCACCTTTTATTTACTATATATGCTTTTGCTTCCTTTAAATAATATTATTTTCTCATCCAGGCTCACCCTCATGCCCAGATTAGATCGTAAGGGGAAATGAATTCAAACTCTAGCATATATGAATTTGGACTAGCCCAGGTTAGTTGCAACCTCAGTTGCCCAGCATTTCAAGGAAAGAAACTTTTTAAAAGAAAAATCCTAAAATCCAATATGTACATAATCCAAATAGACGACAAGGGAAAGTGTATGCTATATTACAATGTTGCAGTTAATTGAATCAATAAAACCAATCTACCATCTATATGAAAAATAAATAATTTTAAAATTGCCAACTTTATGTTTACAATATGAACTAAAGGCCATCAAAGCTCCCTGTGAGAATTACCAGGCCTTAAAGATCTGGTATGTGACAGAAACCCTCACTGACGCAAAAAGCAACACTACCTAACTAAGCAAAAAAAGAAGAAGATATTTTCTTTTAATGGGTTCAATAGAATAGTAGAACTCGGCATTATTTGATCTACAAACCACATCCAAAGTCTTTGTTTTGTCTACATGGCTTTAACATCTTAGTCTGTGACAAAGTTTCACTTTTCGTTCTCTAGTTTTGGTATTTAGTTTTCCAAAGTCTTTGTTTTCTAATACATGGATTTTGTCACTTTCACATCAGGAGCATGTGTATATGGTATCAAGTGATTACTAGGCCACATACGGACAAGAAAAGAGGAAGAACAAATACCTGTCAGATTTTCCTGAAACCATCTAGAGTTCGTTGGGCTGTTTGGGCTAATATGGCTATCCCACCACCATGAATACATCCTTCTAGATGTAGCATGCTGCAGCATCGCCATGGCTACAAGATGTTCCACAAAAGGGAATTAGATCCAAGTTTCAAGTTAGATTATGAATAATAATACCTCACACAGCAAAACCTAGATACAAGCAAGATAATTTACTCATCATTGTGGCAGAAAATAATCCCCTAAACACATACAAAAAAATAAACAAACCAGTTTGTATAAGACCAAGGTGCCAAAGGAAATATAGAAGAACCTCAATAGAAATAGTGAATTTTTACTCCGACTTCGGTTGTAGGAAGAAATATGAAGCTATCTTATGAGGAACTACTGAATATCCTACCTTGTACAAAGTTATACAACCTGATCAAACCCCACACAAGTGATTTAGAAACCATATAGTTCTAATGAAAACATGTTTAAATGCAAAAAAACTGCAAATAAGATAACCTCATCGAGTAAAATTCAAAAGCCTGGTAAGATCACTTCATCCATGTTAGACAATCAGTTGGGTCGGTCCAAAAAGCCAAAAAAGTGGCTGATAGCATTTTATACCCCCTATTTACATTTTCTTTCATGTTGATTGCCAAGAAAAACATGATACTAACATAAAAATATATTACCAATCATTGTGGTCATATTTCTATAATTCACAAGTGGTAGCAACTTAGCACTCCATTTAGAGCAAAACAACAGTCTGTTTTCAAGGTTTTATTTTAAGCATTCTATGAATAAGCATTCTACGAATCTTATGTTTCATAATTTCTTTCCATCCTTATTTTCCAAGTTGGCATCACTTGTGTTTGCATTATAGAAATATCAGATGAAACAACTGAATCCAATCCACTAATAAAACTTAACATTTCCAAATAACTCCAAGCTTTGAATCAAAAAACAATATATATTCAATCAGTTAGGGGGCTTGAACTATTAATTGTCCAAGAAGTCAAGTCAATTGAAATGTAGCTTTACTATTTAACTACAACAGCCATATTAAAGTCATAAAAGAGACGATGAAACCACAAAAGTTTTAAAGATGAATTTAATATTTAAAACTAATGCATGCATGGATGCCTCTAATTTAGACAGAAAGAAAGAAATTCATACCTAACAAGTAAATTATCGCAAAAACTAACAAAGCCAACTTAAGTGATGCTTTCGTAATGTGATATTGAAATAAAAAGAATAAACTGTGATAGTCCACAAATTTAGCATTATGAAAGTCTTTTACTTGTTATATTATTGTTAGAATTATTCCAAGTTAGAATAACATGTTCATATTCATTCTGATAAATCAGAATAAATAATATTCAAAATGGAAGGTCATGACTCAAATAAGTTTTTTTTTTACAGTTTTCCGGTGCATCCTCGGCTCTGAAGTAGACAATGCACGTGCCAACGGTCGGTAGGCAGACGAGCAGCCGGGCGCACGAGTGACAGAGCTCCAAGTTCTAGCTCCTCTTCTCCCCCTCCTCCCCTCCTAATAAAAAAAATCAAATATTTCACATTTTTCCCCACTTAACCACAACCAAACCAACAACAATCGCTACCAAATAATGCAACAACAACAACAAAAACGAACAACTACCATTCTCGTCGTGCTCCCCCAGGCCCAGACTCGAGCTCATCTCCGTCAACTAGCTCAAATGCAAGCTCCACAGCTCCATCAACAGCTGCGAAAACAAGAAAATTAGGGTTTCCACAAACGAAAACGACTCGCATTCTAAAAAAACACAGCAAAAACGAGATATTGGGGTAAAATTTGAAAAAAATTAGGACGGAAGAAGCTCAGTAGAGCTCAAAAAAGCTCTCGTCGCTACTCAAAATTGCCATGGGAGGAGCTCTCGAAGGAGGAGGAAGATTTTGTTGTGGAGCTTGCTGGTAGCGGATTCGGGTCGGGGAGTCGAGGCTCCGAAGAGCACGCACTTGGCGTAGCGGACGAGCCCGACGGAGGCAACCATCACCGGGAGCTACTTCTCGGAGACCTCGTCGTCGATCTCCCTCTCCAGGTTGTCGATCTCGCCAAGGAGGATGTCAAGGAGGGTGGAGTGGTCGGAGAGGAGGCCATGGAGGTCGGCACAGAGGGTTCTGGAGCAAAGGAGAAGGCGAACGTGGCAACGGGCCGAGAGGTCGACAATGAGGGACTTGAACTCCCTCTACTAATACTTAGGGTCTGTAGGAGGAGGGTTGGGGGCTTAGGGCTTAGAATGGGACCTAGGTTAGGGTTTGTAGGGGATTGAAAGAAGGAGGAGGAGAAGATTAGTGTTTGGTGAGAGAAGAGAAGAGGAGGAGAAGGGGAGTGGAGCTGAGAGGGAAGGAGAAGGGATTTGGAGAGGGAATGAGAAGGGGGTGGGGGCTTGAGCCTCAAAATATCGTGGGGGTGGAAAGGATTTTATAGAAAACTTATTACAAGTTTGCCACCGCTCTAAAATATTAATAACGTTTTATTTTGTATACGTTATCAAAAGTCTAAAATTAGTCTAGACCATTATAGAAAGAAGGAATTTTAAACTCTATTAACGCTTTGGTATCAGCCGTCATTAATAGACATTGTTGACGTTATTAATAGGTCTTTTTCTTGTAGTGTGCTTGGTCTTGATGAATGCATTTTCGTGTTGGTTTTCGATGATTTGTTTTACATTGTTCGCTTTCATCGTATTTTGCATTCATTCCGAATCTTAAGAGAAAAAGACCGAAGTATGCTAATCAACTGTTAGTGCCAATGTAGGACACGTGAACGATTTGTGAACGGCGCATGAAGTCCTTCCTTCTCTCAACTAAGATTTATCTCGGTGAGTTGCTCTAACCGGGCTTGCATATATTTGTACGCACTAATAAAAATGATCTCTAGTCCACTCATTTGTTGCGTCTCTCTGATCAACGATACCAAAAACAACAAAAGATAAGAATAAGAATGAATGCTAACAAATGACGGCAAAGAAAATGAAATGCTATTGAATGCTATCGAATGACCGAATGCGAATTGAATGTTATCGAATGACCGAATAAGAATTGAATGCTAATGAATGACCGAACGATTAAGGCTAGTTATGAACTGGTCGCTACCTGTTGCACTGTTAAGTTTTATCTGACAAAAGAAAAAGTCATGCATTGGTCTCGAACAACTTGTTAACAAGGTAATAGTCTCTCGGCGATACTGGGGGCACCCAGGATCGATCGGCCTAGGAGAGATTGTAATAGCACCCTGAGGTAAATGCTACACCTCAGAAATATTGTGTCCTTAGCGACGAGCTGAACCATGAGTCTCAGCGACTAATCATGGGGAGCAGACCCGTGGACCACCATATAGTTACGACATGCATATGAATAAATTCTTATTGCAAAACCTAACACTGATCGATGATGGTAAAGAATGCTTCTTATATACATATGCAAATTGTGCTAACCTGTTTTGTGCAGGGATGCCTGTCGGCGATGGTAAGTTACTTATAAAATATTATACTATCATATTTCTTATGAATTGTTAAAAAGAACCTAGACAAGTAGAAAGATCACTAGTAAATATGTAGCTTCACATATTGAATTAGTGCAGATATTTGTGAGTTTCAGCGAAGAGCCGCTCACCAGTACATGATATGTGCTGACCCACGTTGTGGGCATCCTTTTTAGAAAGCAAAGCAGACAGGGCGATTTCTAGTGAGGCACTAAAGCTCGTCTAGCCCAGTAGAGCCGTGGACTGGCTCGAAGCATCTTTTTATTTCCAGTAGAAGTTACAAGTTTCTTTTTTCTTTGAAGGTGTCTTTACATTTTTAGTATGTAATAAAGCAATATGATGTATGGGCATTACGACTATTTTCAAACAGAGTTTTAAAGAGAATCATGTATCCAAGAGAAGGCAAATTTGAGTTTGCAAAACTTTGTACTTGTATTCCGATCAATTTTATCAATAAAAGAAGTATTTCTATTTCAAATTTCTGTGTCCAATATTTGGTTTTCTGTAATAAATGGGTGCGTGCGTGTGTTTTGCTTGACTAGTTGTTTTGTGCAGGTACTTGGTCTTGTGCAAGCACAATTTAGGCTTGTACGGCATGTCACGCCCCAGAACCAGAATACTGGAGAACGGGGACGGACACAGCCAGCTACGTATATTGAAGTGCAACCCACCTCGTTATACGGTCATGGCTGTCTAGATAAATAAGGGTTTAACTACAAGCCATCAGTCTCTTATGGTCATGAACAAGCCTATTGTTTCAATCTCAAACAAGTAATAGCAGTTTATAAGATGTCAGAGCTCCAAATATACAATAGTAAGGCGTCCCGGACATTACATATTTGGATGATCATGAAGCTAGTCATACAAAATGTGATGACTAGCAAGAATTTCAGTCATACATGATCAACCCTAGGATTTGTTAATCATGCTACAGCCCGTAGGCAGACAGTAAGTAAAGTACAATCGAGCTAACACTTGCTCGTCGGCTAAACGCCTCAAAAGAATATTTTTAGAATAGAGTGGGAGAGCAAAATAAAACCCATTCGTTGCCAGGGTTACGCCTGGTGGTCACCATCTGGCTGGAAAGTAGGGAGATCCTCTGGAGATGCTCTGGTATGATCAGTTATTGATAAGGTAAGCATAAGCAATCATGTTCCGAAGGAGCCAGGTACTGGAATAATGACAAGGCTTGGACTGGTTAAACTACATCCAACATTTACGGCCAAACAATAAGTACGGCTTGATACTTTAACTAACTAGTATTATCACAGGCCTAGTTACTAACAATATGCAATGCGATATTCCGATAGCCACAAGCCCTGCAGACCATCCAGGTTATACAGACGACACTAGGGGTTGAGTTTATTGTAGGCCTCTAAAATGAAGTCACGCTGAGTTAATACAGCCAATCAGAACAAAGTCTAAAATACACGCTAAGTTCTATCAGACCATTTTCTCAAATATACGCAGAGTTTAAACGGTACACAGAGACAGCTCATCATTTGTCAGAGCGTTATTATGACTGACAGCACGACAGTCAAAGAATGTCTCCTAGAATGCCACGTATGCACGGGACTCGAGAGATCTCAGCCGACTATTGCGTGACTTTCGAAATCTTCCTCAACAAGATTCAGTCTTTGTCAAGTTGGCGTACCAAAAAGACCTTATTGTCATTTAATGTGACTGACAAGGCAATCAAATGTCAGAGATTTTGTGTCAGTCGAGGTACGTCGAATCAAAACAGCTGGCCGTTCTGACTCAAGTCTGCGTGTATTTTGAACTTCTATGTTCCTTCCTCAAGCTTGCGTGTATTTTGAAGCTTTCTACCCCAAGTCTGCGTGGATTCTGAAGCTTTCTGCCCCAAGTCTGCGTGGATTCTGAAGCTTTCTGCCCCAAGTCTGCGTGGATTCTGAAGCTTTCTGCCCTAAGTCTGCGTGGATTTCATCCTCAACAAGTTGGCGTAGATTTTATCTCAAATTATCAGATGGAGTACGTGGCAGCCATGCCACGGATCTCTCGTATGCGTGCCCCAGTAACTTGCATACGACTCATGCATGATTGCCATGTGTCCAACAGTTATAGGTCACGTCCAGTAACTGCTCATCAACCTTGCGTACGTTTGAGTCCTGCGTGATTATCAACTATGCATAGGTTATGAAAACAATTATCTTTTTTAGTTATTTTTTACTCTATAAATAGAGTTCTCTTTTCATTCATTGTACAGATATACAGAATATCTAAATTGCTGTAGAATTCTTGAGAGCTTTTCTTCTTCGCATCGTCCAAGGGATAAAGCGATCGTCTTCTAGATCGGATTCCTAAAGTAGTATTTTCCCAGAAACACAATAAATAAAGTGAATTTATTTATGGAAAACAAATTGGCGACTCTGCTGGGAAAACCTATCTCCTCTTCTGAGATGGCAACAACTCAATGCGACGCTTCGTCGGTCGGATCGACGAAGAAGGTGATATCGATTCAGTTCAATCAACTCGCCTATGAAGAAATACAGCGGGCTAAGGGTGGCAAGCACACTTCAGCCTCCATCACCACCGCCAAATCAAAGGGACGATCTGTCTACGTCCCTAAGAATCTGTTGGCAGCCAAAGATGGTGAAGTTTCTGCCACAGTGTCCATTACTAACACTGGCAAGAACTCTACTGCAGGCACGCATACTCTTGTGTGCTCGAAAATGACAGCAACCAAAAGTCACGCTAACAGTGATGGCTCCTTAGCCAAATCTGTTTCCGTAGTCACGCAGTCCAGAAGTCACGCTGACAGCACTGGCTCTTTAGCCAAGCCTGTTCCAGCGTGCATTTCCAAACTTAAAAATCACGCTAACAGTACTGGTTCTTTAACCAAGTCTGTCTCAGCGTGTATTCCGCACGCATCATCCACTAAGTCAGCTCTCCCTGACTCAGCGTACGTACCAAAATCTGGCTTTTTAGCCAAAACTTCATATGCTGACAACACTGGCTCCTTAGCCAAATCATCATCAGCATATTCTAAGAAGAATAGCTCTTTAGCTATTTCTTCCTCCATGCCAAGTTCTGCTAGAACTGGGGGTAGTTTTGCTATGGCTCCTCCACAAATGGCTCACAAAGTCCCTTCGAAAAGGAACAACTCTTTAGTTGTTTCTTCTGCTCCTGTAGTGTTTACTTCAGGAACAGCTTTGGATGACAATTTTGTTAGTCAAAGAAAAGGAAATAGTCTTTTGACTACTCTTCCTTCTGGACATTCTATGTCTCAAAATTTGAACAAGTCTAAAAAAACATTTCTTAATGTCTTCTTCTACAACTTCTTCAAATTGGGCACATAATTTGTCTCTGCAAAAAGGTTTGTTACCAACTCCTACTCAAGGGGATGGTTCAACTCTTCCTTCTCTGCAAATATCCCGATCAATGGAAGGAAAACTTCAAGTGTCAAAAACTAATGTTTTACCTCCAACAGATCTAAGATTAAAACTTAATCAATCCCGTTTGGGAAGTACTTCTGGTGTTAAGAAACCACACCAATCAGAAGCAAAAATAAGAGATCCAGATGCAGAGTATGCCAGAAATTAGGTGGCTCAGATCAATCACTCCTTGTATAATCAAGAGCCGTCAAGACCCAAGAACAGGAAATACATTCCTAAAAATGCACAAAGATTGTTCTCAGATATACCTCAATCTTCACATACAGATTTACGAGAACATCTTCAACAAAAAAGGAGGAATAATTCTGTGTCAATGGATCATGACCATGCTGATCATGAATGTGATTTCCAGCCAAGGGTTATAATTCAATGCAGATGTCAAACTAAACGACAATCTGTCTTCAATCGGATTCAGTATGAACCTATGCCTGATGAAGATGAACCTCTTTTCGCTTCTATCAACATGACCTCTCGGGATACTGGGAGTAGAACTGATAGTCCAGACGGGGTATACAGAGGCACCAGAGCAAGAGTCCCGGCTTCTAGTCAAAGAACTTCTGTTTCTGAAGACTATTCTGAATTCCTTGGAGAATCCAACTTCCCACCTCTTTCTACTGGGGGTAGTTCTCCTATAATTGATTTTGATACACAAAGCAATAATTCAGAACAAACAGTATCATCAATAATCCCGCGTATGGTCACAACTTATATGGTGGATGGGAATACTGATTTAAACAATGAACCTTCTTCTTCGACGACTCCTCAAGACCAAAGAATTGCTTCTTTGGAACAACAAATAAAGTCTATGGCTGATACTATGAAATCAATGTATGAACATATGGCAACCCAGCTGGAAAATCGACAGACTGTACCTGACGCCATACCGATTGACACTGGTATAGGTCCAGTGCAAGTTCCTCCAGCAGTATAATCCAATATCCCTGGGCAAGCTCAACCAAATCCTAGCCATTCGGGAGCTGGGGGTAGTACTTATAATGCTGTCCCTCCTCCTAACTATTCTCTACAAGCTACAACTCCACAATCTTCTGGAGTCGTTACTGAAGAATTGGGGAATCTTCGAACCCAATTTGAGGCATTCAAACAGAAAGATGGTTTACAAAGGTTAGGTATCAAGCAACCTTATCCAATAGAATGGAAGCAAGTATCATATCCTCCTAAATACAAGCCTCCTACTATCTCATTCTTTGATGGAACCACTTTCCCTAGTCAGTTTATCAATCATTTTGAAGTGATGACTGACCAGCTACAACCAAGCGACGCCCTCCTTACTCGGGTGTTTGTCGGATGTCTCAAGGGAACGGCTTATGAATGGTATAGAAGTCTCCCTGATGGGTGTATTACCTCATTTGTCAGCTTCAAACAAATGTTTCTTGAACGGTTCTATGAAGGGCTGAATGACATGACTATGTCTGCTCTTATAAGAATCAAACAGAGAAATAATGAGAGCACTGAAAGCTTCATTGAAAGATTTAGAAGAAAAGCTTTAAAAATGCCTCTTGGAACTCCCGATGCTGTCACTATCGACACTTGCAAGTCAAATCTCTTACCAATCATTAGCATGTGGACAGGATCCACTCAATTCCAAGATTGGCCTTCCTTCATCGTCAGTGCTAAAGCTGCCGAAGTCAGTGTCGAGACTTTTAAAGGTCTGGGGGTACACATGAATCCCAATGAATCAGGTCAAAATACAAGCAATAGTACGTGACCTAACAATCGTAAAGGAAAAGAGACCCTCGAAGTCAACCTCCAGAGCAAAAATCAAGAAGTACTATCTGCCCAAGCTACCCCAGCTCCAACAAATTAACAACCAAGAGCACCTCGCCCCAAAGAAGAATACTCTTTTGACGATGATGATGTCCTTGGTATCTTTGAATGTTTACTTAAAGGTAATAAAATACAATTACCTGAAATCAAGAAACCCGATGAAGCTGGTAAGACAGATCATCCTAAGTACTGTCCGTACCATAGAATGTTGGGTCACACAGCTCGTACATATTTTGTACTGAAAGGGAAAATCCAGGAAATGATCAAATCTGGAGCTGTCACTCTTACTCCGAAAGAAAAGACCGTCACCTCCAATGTTGTCTCTATGCAATTCGGAGATTTTCCTCCTCAACTCCTCGAAAGCGGGATTGTTCCTATTCCCAAGGCAACGCTTGAAATCGTGAATATTCCCCCTCCACAGTCTGAAGGATTAGTACCAATTACTATTGAAACAGGAGAAATCATATGGATTCATCCCGATCTAGTGGCAGATTTTGAATCTCCTCTCCTTCAAAAGATTACTTCCCTAAAATCTAGGAAGGCTGCAAAAACTAAGTCATGTCATATGACTTCTTTCGGATCTACTTCCGACACAGAGCCGAAAGATAAGGAAGAAGCACTTGCTGGTGCTACTAGAACAGGGAAACATTATCTAAAGGATTATTCCAAAAGTCCTAAAGATACTCCTGATAGTCCTGAAGATGTTCCTGATATCTCTCCAGCTGACAAAGATATTCTTGATGTTCCTCGGGAGGAAAAATCATCCACTGTACCTGTTCCTTCAACTTCACCGGTTGCACCTATTCCTTCGAAGCCTACAGCACTTGAGAAAGGCAAACAACAAGTTCGCTTCGACAAACCAATCAGGAAGTCCCCTCCCCTTGGACTTCAGAAGCCTTATAACTTTGACATTTTAGCTCAACTCGCTAATACTCCAGCTAGAATGTCCCTCTTCAAACTTCTACATCTTTCTAAAGAGACTCGAGAGACATTAAGTGAGGCACTTCTTCAGGCGGACTCTTGTCTTGCACAATTAAAGAAGCCAGATGAAGAACCTGTTACTTGCTTACATTGCAATAGTGTATTGGAGATCATCCCGAATATCACCTTTACACAAGATGACATGTTATTGGAGGATAATCGACATGATCGGCCTCTCTACTACACCGGTTATATCGATACGATGAAGGTAGATCGTATTCTTATTGATCCAGGGTCTGCTTTAAGCATAATGCCAAGGAGTCTGCTAGATGAATTAAAAATTCCTCTTCACAAACTCTCCAAGACGGTTACTACTATATTGGGATTCAATCAAAGTCGAAGCGAGCCGTTGGGAAAGATTCATCTGAAACTCCAAATAGGCGATTTCAGATCCAAAGTCACTTTCTATGTGATCGAGATCGTGGGATCTTATAATCTTCTCCTAGGAAGACCCTTCCTTCATGAGAATAATGTGGTGCCTTCTACTTTTCATCAGTGCTTTAAATACATTGACAGTGAAGGAAACGTACGAAAAAAAGTTGCTGATATAAATCCTTTCCGTGGGGTTGAAGCTTATTTCAGTGATTCCCGGTGGTACAAAGAGGAGTATACAAAATTAGTACAAGCCATGGAAAAAGAAGATCCACAAAGTGAGACCTTGATAATTCATGTTAAAGGTCGAACTACTCAGCAACAGTATCCTAAACCCTCTGGAGAAGCCCCCTTCATTATTCCAGTGAGCGGACGTATCTCTCCATTACCTCCATCATCTACCCAAGACACACTGATCATTCCTGTCAGTGGACGTACTACATTTCTGGCATCTTCATCTACAAAATAGGATACTCTGGTAATCCCTGTTGCTGGATGAACTACTTTTCCATCCCAAGCTTCAAGGGAGCTCACCTCTTCTGAGCCATTTGTGATCGATCTTAATCGAAACAAAACTCCTTCTAATTCTTTTTCTCCCCCTTTAGTCATTGATTTGGCTAAAATTTCTAAGGTTCAACCTCCTTCTGATGTAAATACTACTACTTTTGAAATTAATAAAATGTCTCCGTCTTTGCAGTATATTGATGTGTGTAATCATGTTCATAATTACTTGCATTTGTTAGATGACTTGCAAACAATAACCATAGGAGTTGTACAGACTTTTTATACAGAAGTATCCTTAGAATCAGTACAAGGATCATGCTTTCTAGTACCTAGCAGAAAACCAGGAGACATTCCAATATTCTTCTACAAAGGACCAAAAAACCCTATCAATCTTGAAGATGATGATAAAAATGATGATTCTGGAAGATTACAGTTGCGTCATTACAGCCAACAATCTAAAGATATTATCAAAAATATGGGTTATGACTTCAGAACTGGCCTCAGTAATGGGAGAGGAAGAAGAATGCCTGTTCGGATTCCTCCTTTAAAATATGGAAGGACGAAATGCGGATTGGGTTATATTGCTCCTACTCCCTTTATCGATACTATCCATGAAGATCCCGAATCTGACAAAGATAAGAGATCTGATTCTTCTAGTGCCTCCTCTTGGGATTCTGATACAAGTATTGGTGACTTCCACCGTAATATCTTGTCTTCCAATATGGTTTCCGTTGATGGTCCTGAAGAAGATGACGAAGACGAATTTGAAATCTCACCTGAATCAGAACAATGGGCCCAAAGGTTAGATAATCAATAGGAGTTTAGGTTCGAGCAAAGATAACCTCCAACTGAAGATAAACTCATTCAAATAGATGTTGGTGAAGAGGGATCCCCCAAACCAATATTCATTAGTGAAAGTCTGTCAGAAACTGATAAGCAAGACATGATCAAACTTATTCGCGAATACATCGACATCTTCGCTTGGAGCTATGAAGATATGCCAGGACTCGATCCACAGATAGCAACTCACAAACTCAATATCATACCAAATGCTAAACCGGTCAAGCAACAACAGCGATGATTCCGTCCAGACATCATGGATGCAATTGAAGCCGAAGTTAATAAACTTATGCTTCTGGGTTTATTAGAGAGGAACAACATCCCGATTGGGTGGCTAATATAGTTCCTGTCCTTAAAAAGACTGGCAAAATCAGAGTATGCATAGACTACCGCGATCTCAATGCGGCATGTCCTAAAGATGAATTCCTTCTACCAATTACTGATGTTATGATCGATAATACCTGTGGGTTTGAACGGATGTCATTCATGGACGGGTATTCTGGGTACAATCAGATTAAAATGTTTCCAGATGACGAGAAACACACTTCCTTCAGAACGTCGATCGGTACATACTGTTATACAGTGATGCCATTCGGTCTCAAGAATGCAGGAGCAACTTATCAACGAGCTATGAGCACTATATTCTGTGAACATTTGTAGAAAACAGTCGAATGCTACGTTGATGATATTGCAGTCAAAAGTTGACAAAAAGAGGATCACATTCAAGATTTGAAAACTATATTT
This sequence comes from Iris pallida, assembly GCA_029216955.1. Taxonomy (NCBI): domain Eukaryota; kingdom Viridiplantae; phylum Streptophyta; class Magnoliopsida; order Asparagales; family Iridaceae; genus Iris; species Iris pallida. The sequence continues at coordinate 30,182,272 of JANAVB010015600.1, forward strand.
GATCTAATGCGTCGGCATCAATTAAGGATGAACCCTACTAAGTCCTTCTTAGGCGTCTCTATTGGTAAATTTCTCGGCTTCGTCATTACCTCGAAAGGTATACACGTAGATCCCGAGAAGATCAAAGCCATCCAAGAGATGCGTCCTCCACGCACCTTAAAAGAGCTACGAGGATTTCAAGGAAGGATCGCTTATATCAGGAGATTCATCTCTAATCTTTCAGGACGCTGCAGATCATTCAATAAACTTATGAAGAAATGTGTTTCTTTTGTCTGGAATGATGAATGTCAGAAAGCATTCGATGACATAAAACAATATTTGATGAGCCCCCCAGTATTGGTACCTCCTATCTCAGGAATACCGTTCCTCCTATATACCCGAGCAACGAGTCATTCATTAGGTGCGCTGCTTGCTCAAAAGAATAAAAATGGTCATGAACAAGCCATTTACTATCTCAGTCGTACCATGACCGGAGCTGAACCTCGATATTCACCGATCGAAAAAGAATGTCTATCCCTTATGTTCGCTGTCCAAAAGACACGGCACTATATTATTGGCCAGACCATTCATGTCATTTCCAGGATCAATCCTATACGAGTCATGATGAAGAAACCAAGTATTTTAAATTCTCGATTGGCTAACTGGGGAATTTTACTTGCTCAGTATGATATGCACTATATCCCTCAGAAATCGGTCAAAGGACAAGCATTAGCTGATTTTCTGGCTGCTCATTCAATTCCAGAAAATTTAAAACTCTATCCCAGATGAAGTCCTAAACTCAAACCAAATTGCTGAAGAAGATCCTACTTGGCGTCTATTCTTTGACGGAGCTTCAAGAATAGGTCCTAATGGTGACATTGTCGCTGGGGTTGGAATTGTTCTTGTGTTGCCAGAAGGTCTTGCTATCCAAAGAGCTTATTCTCTCGATCAACCATGTTCAAACAACGTAGCTGAGTATAATGCACTACTCATTGGTCTTCAACTCGCTAAACATCTGAATATTCAATATTTGGAAGCGTATGGAGATTCTAAACTCATTGTCAATCAGATAAGGGGTACTTATGAAGTTCACCATCAAGATCTGGTTCCTTATCATAGATCGGCTATATCTATGGCTTCTTCATTTGAAGGATTCTTCATGGAGCATGTTAGGCGAGCATGTAACACAGAAGCTGATGCTCTTGCTAATCTTGCGGCGGTGTTGGCTATTCCGATTAGACGTCAACAAATGATTATTGTTTGCAATCGAGAATTATTTCATCTTGAGAACAATCTAACTCTAGGACTTCCAGTTGATATTGAAGAATCAACATCTCATGATGTCAATACAACAAGAGGATTTGGATTAAGTCGTAAATCATTATCATCTTCATCTGATTCTAGTATGGAATTCATCTTCAGTAATTCAGCTGAGGCTCAGAATACGGATAAAGATTGGAGACTTCCTTTCTTAGATTTCGTATTGTATGATATTCTTCCATATAATCCGAGTGAGTCAGCATCTATCAGACGACGATCACTCAGATTCTATTACAATCATACTACAAAACCTTATATCGTCGAGCTTATGATGGTTTACTTCTTCGATGTGTTGCCGGTGGTGAAGCCCAAAAATTATCTGCGAAGCACATGATAGAATTTGTGGAGCACATCAGCCTGGATCAAAACTTCAAGACCGTATTCGACGTATGGGTTATTATTGGCCTACTATGGTATCAGATGCCATCGAATATGCAAGAAAGTGTAAAGCTTGTCAAATCCATACGAATTTTATTCATCAACCCTCAGAATTTCTACATCCAATTGCAGTATCATGGCCCTTCGAAGCTTGGGGCATGGACATTATTGGCCCGATCAATCCGCCGTCATCAAAAGGTCATCGGTTTATTCTCGCAATAACCGATTATTTTTCCAAATGGGCCGAAGCTATTCTAGTCAAAACATCTAATGTCAATAACTTTATCAAGCATCATGTCATCTATAGATTTGGTGTTCCTCGGCGCATTATTCATGATAATGGACCACAGTTTGTCAGCCAGAAATTTACTCAATTCTGTGACGATCATCGGATCAACAATGTGGCTTCTACCGCATATAATCCAGCAACTAACGGATTAGCAGAAGCTTTCAACAAGACCATCATCAAACTCTTAAAGAAGTTTGTTTCTACTAACAAACGTAATTGGAGTGAGAAACTTGGTGAATGTTTGTGGGCTTACCGCACTACAGTTCGTAATGCTACTAGATGTACACCTTTCTCTCTGGTGTATGGATGCGAAGCTGTTCTCCCATTAGAGATTCAAATTCCTTCTTTAAGGATAGCAATCGCTAATGAACTTACCACCGAGAATAATGATCGTCTTCGACTTCAGGAATTAGAAGCTCTGGATGAAAAGCGGTTATCTGCTCAACAGACTATCGAATTCTATCAAGCTAGAATCTCAAGAGCTTTTAACAAGAAAGTCAGAGTTCGAGCATATCAAAAAGGAGAACTTGTTCTTACAGTCAGACGTCCGATGACTATGACTCACATGAGTAAAGGCAAGTTCGATGCAAAATGGGAAGGTCCATTCATTGTGAATAAAGTCTTTTCTAATGGGGCATATCAACTTACTACCATGGATGGTAAAATTACTATGATGCCCATTAATGGCAAATTCTTGAAGAAATATTATGTGTAATATTTTCATCTGTCAAGATTGTTCTCCTATCATTCCCCAGCTTGTAAAAATACCAAAGTCATTGTTCTTTACAAGAATCGTTTCGATATCTTTTATTCCCAGTGGAAATAGATATTCTATTTTGTATCATTTTCTTAGCAAATTCGATATCTAGAAAATCACGTCCATATTACCTCTGAATTTTCTATCTCAGTATCATATTTATGAAAATGATATCTAGTCTTCTGATTCTCGAGTCCAAAGATCATGAAAAATTGAATTCAAGGATATTTTTATGTCTGAATTCTATTTTTTCTAATCAGTATTAAACTAAGATCATCTCTGGTTTAATATCATCTGATAGAATTACAAAGTTCATTTGTATATTCTATTCTATTGGAATGTGTCATGTATTATTTACCTCTGAACATATTTTCTATGAATGCATCATTATCAAAACAACAAAAGTCCAAAATCAGATCAAAAGTTCTCATTTGTCTTCATTCAAAATCAAAATATTGATTACAAGTGAAAATGTAAAAGATCTATTTATTAGGAGTTATCAGCTCCTTAATACGATCAAGTACAGTATTCATTTTCTCATCATGAGCTTTGCGAACTCTTTCTGCTGCTTCAACTGCGACATTTTGTTCATCAAAAGTGATAATAGCAGATTGGCGACGATTAACTTCTTCAATTTGCTCTCCATGCATCTGTTCTCACTCTTGTTGAAGAGCTTGATAGCGTTCAGCTTCAGATATACGAGCAGTGACGACCTCAGCCTGTTCCTTTTCTATGAAGGTAATTCGCTCCTGAAGACGAGCCAGCTCCTCTTTTAACTTCTTGAGCTCTTCAGCTTTTGATATTTCATCCTTCTCCAGAAGATCTACTCTCTGACGAGTTGCTACTATTTCTTCATTCTTCTCTATTAATTTCTCAGATGAAGAAGCAAGAAATTCTTCTAAAGCAGCTTGCTGAGTTTGGGCTTCATGTTCCAAACGAGCAATCTCAGCCACAGTTAAAGATTTAATATCCTCCTTCCTCATCTCCCAGTATCGTTGGATAGTTGTCTCCAATTCTTCTAGGAGATGTTCGAAGAAGATACATTAAGATTCACAACCAGCATGTCGCAATGTTAGGAGCGGGAAATTGACCACCGTTCGGAGCTCAGAGAAGGGCATAGTTTCGTCTTTCAAGAAACGCCTGGAGTACGTATCCAGATATGAATAGATGATATCTGAATACATCCCCATAGTCCTTGCCAATCCTGTTTTAAACCTAGGAGTTGCTGTCATTATTGAAGAAGAAGCTTGTACGTTCTCTATCCTGGGAATTGAAGTATGTGCGGCTGGAGAAGTTGGCAAATACGAGCTCCCATCATCAACTTCAGTCTGAATAAGTGGAGCATGAGTCGAGCTCATTGCTGCAGCAGTTCCTATTAATCAAAGGGAAAATAATCAGCATATAAAGAAAAAGAAACAGTAGAAACAGAATTTGAAATAAAAATTCTACCAGGCTGAGGTTCATATTCTATATGTTAAGGAAGTCTCGCATCCTCTCGCAGTCGATCCATAATGGTGTCTGACACCTGCTTTATGTGACTACTACCAGCTCCAGAATTACTGAGTGCTGGAGCATTATCAGGAGATTGAGCAGGTTCAGGACTGAGCTCCATTCTATTTCCTCTGATTTTATCTTCATCATAATGAGTGGAAGTCTCAGGATGCCAATCCTCTTCTTCTTCAGCTTCTTCCTCGTTCTCAGAGTGTTCTTCTTCAGATTCTCTTGGATCCCCAGCTTCAGGATGGGTCTCTGATCCAGAATCCATGATATTCATATCAACATCCATTTCTTGAGATGGATGAATCTCAGGAACAGTAACAATAGCAAGCTCAGGTTCTTGAGTTTCAATTTCCATGGACTCGGTATTGACTGCAAGTTCAGTCTCTTCTGGAATGTTAGTTTGAAGAATGATGTCTTTACAAACATTCTTCAATAACTCATCAGCAGCTGATAGTTCAGACGTTGGCACGTCTTCATCGCCTCTGGCCGAAGAAATGTTTTCTTCAACCCGAGTTTCTTCAAAAGATGGAACTTCCGGTTGTTCCCTAATTTCTGCCCCGGAAGCTGGTTCTTCTTCTGAATATTCAATCTGATCATCTAATGCCTGGATTACACCCTCTGTCCCATGCTCAAAAGGGATCATCCTCATCTCTGAAGGTTCAGCAGCTACTCCACTTGCCGTCGGGACAGTCGACTCTACCTCAGTCGGTTCAGCTGAAGTTGTTGGCAGATGAACATGATCAGATTCTGTTCTCTCCGTGGAAACCGCTTCATCGATCTCTGGCAGGATCCCTCCACTCATAATAGTTTCCAGGAGTTCATTGCACTTTATCTTTCCGACAGTCTTTTTGACGTATCTGCCCTCGATCTCCTTTTTATCAAAGGAGCATCGTCTTCATCTGTATCTTCATCCTTGTCGGCAGCATCGTCTTCATCAACTGGGATGCCACCTAGAGATGAGGTGGCAATTATTGAAACTCCTTTTTTCTTGGAAGTCTGAGACTTAGTACTCTTTTTAGAGACTGTTTCAGATTCACCCCTTCGTTTCCTCTTAGAGATGGACACGAATATTGGAGGAAGAACTTCATCAGGAAAGTTTTGCTCCAGAGATAATTCATATAAGGGTTCAACTTCCGCAGTCTCATCTTCAGGTTCCGGAGTAAATCGTTGAATAACAGTCTTCTTCTTCGATCTCTTTGATGGAGCTGGGTCATCTTCTGCAACAAAAGTCTTCAAATGAAAACTCGGCATGAAAGTGCTCGATGAAACATAGAAGCGGGCGTATGTATAGAGCATTTTCGTCCCCTCCTTGGATAGAGGATTTGGCATAGAGAATTCAACTTTTGTATCTCTAGCCGCAAAGTATCTCCATGCCCGAGCTCCATCAATTAGTCCTCCACGAGCAGAAAGGCAGGTGGTGGCATTCCCAACATGAAGTTGGTCATATCCGAATTGCCGAACAAATCGGCTCGGTAGATATGGTTCTAAGTACGTCATTTCTTCATGACGATATACCAGTTGAGATAGCCGAATCTGCTGCAGCCATTGAAAAGTTACGTCATCTAGCCTGTGCCCTTCTTCTCCGTCTATCATGTTCAGAGGCATGCTCTCATAACCCAGTGGCGGAGGAGCACATTGAATCGACCAATGTGATGATCGGTTCAAAACATTTCTGTATTCTGGAAGAGTGTGAACCTTCCAGAAAGTTTCTCCGGTGTACTTCTCGAAAAAGAGGCTGTCGCTCCCTCCTGCTCCCGGAGGTATCAGACCGTCGTGATGGAGAAGGAGCCAACCATACAAATAAGTATAGGGCATCTCTATTCTTGGAAATTCATCGGTCATCTTCCTTTGATCAGACAGCATATTGGTTACAAAATTTTGAAGACCTGCGTTCAGCCTGCAAGTCATCGCTGATAATAAGTCTGTCTTATAGCCGTACAAAAGGCGCACTGCTGCAAAAACAATGCCTCTATGTATTCTATCCAGAGAGCTGGAGCCAGGAACAACAAATCTTCTTAGCCCGAGAGAGAGGAATCCGGCTAAATGACCATTCCTTGATAAAGTTTTTCCACTCTGTCTTACATATGATCTGAAGGTAGTTCCGGCTTTAAACTCAAACCAGTCTTCATTGATTGTAAAATCCTTACAGTCATACTTCTCTAGTAGATTGGTGATTTCACTCTCAGAGAGGGGCTTGAAGGAGTTAATTTGATATCTTCTCTTCTCATTTATCTTCTTCTCATCTTTCTCACGATTCATGAAAAGATAAGACATCCACTTCTGGATGTGGCAGCCTGCTTCATCTTTAGAACTTTTATAATATAGAGTGCATGTGCCGAAATGGCACATCATCTCTTCAAACAGATGTACCATCTCTGGGTTCTTCTCCGACAGAAAATTTAGCTCCTCGGTTGTAGGCACATATTCTTCATATGGTAGTGTGCCTGAAGGCAGATGAGAGATGTATTCCATCTCATGAAGGGCAAAACCCATCTCCCCTTTGGGAGTCATAAATGTTCCCGTCTGGTGGTTATATCTTTCAACCAAGGCCAGGAATAGAAATGTGTTGGGTTTGAAGCCGTAAGAGGAATTGACGATAGCGTCATAGAGATTTATCTGTTTCAGCTCCTTCTCAAACTTCTCTAGAACCCAATGGACCAGAGTCCTCCACCTCATATTCTTCTGATTCATTAAGCCTATCATCCTCGGCGTCGAATCAGTAGGATAGAATGCCCTCTCATTTGACATGAATTCATTTATGAAAACCGGCATCCTGAATGGCTTCAATATAGACGAGTCTTCGGGTGGCACACATCCCGGCTTCAAACCTCGAAACAAAGATACGTGATTCTCCGGAGCACTATAGAGTCCGTCTTTCTTGTAAATGATTCTGCTCGCTTTAGCTTGCTGATTTTCTGTTAAGTGCCATGTCATCTTTCTGGGGTAACTGGCGTGCATGAATCGCATGATAGACAAACCCCTAGATACCTTTGGCCAGTACATGGGCTTCTTTACATCACCTTCAAAATAGAAGCAGACCTTCTCCTTGATGCCTTTTGGTTGTGACTTATGTGCTATGGCATCCCCAAACAGAAAAGCTGGTTTCTTATGGGATACCTTGTCAAGACTCTGCAATGGTTCACCATTTATCAAACAGAGCAGAGTGGTATGATCTTGATTCTTCAACAAAGATAGTCTGGTTTTTGGAGTGTCAAACTGAGGAAACTGTACATGAGATAAATCATGTTTAAAAGAGAAGCTCAAATGTCCTTCATAATCTGCTTCTTCACTTCGGATATTCACTACAGAAAAGAAAAGAAGAAAAGATCAGACATGTTTTGTCACGCAGACTTCAGAAAAATTTATGTCTATAAACCTTATGCGTGTTTAACAGTGTTCAAAGAAAATTTTATAAGTCACGCAGACTTCAGACAAAGATCAAAAAGTCACGCTGAATGATTTATTCACGCATGTGATTAATTCACGCAAAGTCTAGACAGATTAGAATGAAAAGTCACGCATCATTGCCAGAATCACATTGAAGTGAAAATGACAAAAAAACACGCTGACAGATCAAGACTAATCTATCCAGAGGATAATTCTCAGAAGTCTGCGTGACTATTTCAACATCGACATCTCTGCCAACATATGAAAAATCACGCAGAATCATGAGAAACCATGCTTATTTGCGTAAAACACAGAGCTTCGTAAACACGAAGATGTGAAGTATGGCCAACCCTAAAGAGGGGGCATACTTTATTAATATCCTTTGCCCTAAGAAGGGGGGATATGTTTCGAAAGTTCATTATTGATTGTTTTACGAATCCTAGGATTTCTATGTGGAGTTCATCTTCATAAGTTCGTCTTCATCAGTTCACATCCCCATCTGTCACTTACGTTGCATAGAGAGATGAATAACTTCGCGGCGTGGAAGTCTGTCGGTGGTGGCACGTGAAGACGTCGCAGGGGCCTTGGCCTTGCCCTTAGCCTGAGCGTCGATCTTAGGAGCCATTGCTGAGAAGGAGAAGGAGAAGTCAGGGAAGATGAAGTTTCTCTTCTGTGTAGGATTTTCTCTCTCTAAAGCAAGTAAAGAAAGAAGGAAGTGATTTATGGCCTTTTTATAGACACACGAAGAATTTCAAACGGCAAAGTCATCATTTGCTTCGATATAGGAGTTTTGCACGGGATCCTAAATCGCACAGAATCCCAACAGCCCAATCATTTCGGAAGAAATTTCTCCCTGAATCATTTCAGCGTGACTAAATTCATTTTATCATTTCAATTTCAAAGTATTTCGAAATAATTTATCATTTTTTGAAAACTTTGAAGGGGGTTTTGTAGGCCTCTAAAATGAAGTCACGCTGAGTTAATACAGCCTATCAGAACAAAGTCTAAAATACACGCTGAGTTCTATCAGACCATTTCCTCAAATATACGCAGAGTTTAAACGGTACACAGAGACAGCTCATCATTTGTCAGAGCGTCATTATGATTGACAGCACGACAGTCAAAGAATGTCTCCTCGAATGCCACGTATGTACGGGACTCGAGAGATCTCAGCCGACTATTGCGTGACTTTCGAAATCTTCCTCAACAAGATTCAGTCTTCGTCAAGTTGGCGTACCAAAAAGACCTTATTGTCATTTAATGTGACTGACAAGGCAATCAAATGTCAGAGATTTTGTGCCAGTCGAGGCACATCGAATCAAGATAGCTGGCCATTCTGACTCAAGTCTGCGTGTATTTTGAACTTTTATGTTCCTTCCTCAAGCTTGCGTGTATTTTGAAGCTTTCTGCCCCAAGTCTGCGTGGATTCTGAAGCTTTCTGCCCCAAGTCTGCATGGATTCTGAAGCTTTCTGCCCCAAGTCTGCGTGGATTCTGAAACTTTTAGCCCCAAGTCTGCGTGGATTTCATCTGAACAAGTTGGCGTGGATTTCATCTCAAATTATCAGATTGGAGTACGTGGCAGCCATGCCACGGATCTCTCGTATGCGTGCCCCAATAACTTGCACACGACTCATGCATGATTGCCATGTGTCCAACAGTTATGGGTCACGTCCAGTAACTGCTCATCAACCATGCGTACGTTTGAGTCCTGCGTGATTATCAACTATGCATAGGTTATGAAAACAGTTATCTTTTTTAGTTATTTTTGACTCTATAAATAGAGTTCTCTTTTCATTCATTGTACAGATATACAGAATATCTAAATTGCTGTAGAATTCTTGAGAGCTTTTCTTCTTCGCATCGTCCAAGGGATAAAGCGATCGTCTTCTAGATCGGATTCCTAAAGTTGTATTTTCCCAAAAACACAATAAATAAAGTGAATTTATTTATAGAAAACATTCATGTGGGTACCTCGTCCAAGAAACGCATGTACCCTTAAGTAGCTTGGAGGGTTCAACACATAACAGTGTGCTGGAAATGTGCCCTACTCGACGGCAGGCTACAAATCCCAAAATAGGGTATCCAGATAACGGGATTGCCTGTAGCTGGAAAATCTTTTCATGATTACTGGATTATTCTAGTTATTTAGCCTTAGTCAGTTTCAGTAGGTAACCCTGACCGTGGTACTCAGGGGTCCATGCCCTAGAGATGATACAAGACAATACTGGTTCATATGTACAAACACAATCGTCCATGTTGTCCAGGCTATTCATTCTTGTCATGTCATGCTAGTCGTCGCAATAATATTCAATAGTTCCTATCATGCTTACTTGTCATATCATGCCATGTCATGTCACGTCAAATTATTTGTTATATCATGCCGTGTACCAATTCATGATTATCAAGTTCATGACAAAAGGTGCAAGAATATAAAAAGGGCAAACGGGGTATGCCAAGGGATCAAAGCCTCTACGAGAACGAGACTACGCTAGGCCAAGGAGCCCCGAGCGTAAAAATAGCTTTATTCGGGCAAGAACAAGGAAGACAGCTCTACGCGAGACTCTACGCGAGCAAGAATTCTACGTGAACGAGACTCTGTGCGAGCGAGAATTCTACACGAGTGAGACTGCACGCGAGCGAGACTACTACGCAAGCGTGAATAGCTCATGCGTAGAGTTCGGATGAACTTCGCGTAGAATAGATTACGCGGGCACGTGAGAACGTGTGCGTAAAAGGGGAAAACACTACGCGGGCACGTAAGAGCGTGTTCGTAAAAGGGACATTACTACGCGGGCACGTAAGAACGTTTGCGTAAAAGCTACGCATACTCCCCAAGGCCAAGACATGCAGCCATGGGACTCAAGAACTCCAGAAATCCTATCCCGGCCAAGACTTGATGAAATCCAACCGCTCAAAAGCCAATCTTGTGTAGAATCGAAATTTACTCCTACATGGAACTCTAAAACTCCGAAAACAACCAAGTTTAGTAGATCAAAACCCAAAAAATCCAAAATGCAACAAACTTAGATCTACAAGAAATAAACCATGAAAATTAAAAATGCTAAGTACTAAAGTGTCTTAGAATCTCGTAAGGAAGACAATAGAACAACAAAAATAGAATTCCTCCATGAAGCAAGTTGCACTTGCCTAAGCCTCTCTCTGGGTACGTGGAGAGAGTTATCAAGAAGAAGAAAGAGTTAATGAGAAATGAATGAGGAGAGAGAAGGGTTGTTGGGTTAATAAATGATGGATAGTGGTAGGTAGGGGTTGCATACTAACCCAAACCGAACCGAACCAAACCAAGTCGAACCCAACCGAACTCGATGCATGCCAAAACCAAAATAGACCACATGAACCATAAAATGCTAATTAACCCATGCCAATGCAAAACCCAAGGCTAGCCAGTTAGGATAAGTCGAAATACGGGTCCGAGATACGTACACGTATACCAAAATACGCATAACAAAATCCGAGGGTGACAACTCTACCCACCATAAAAGAACTTCGTCCTCGGAATTAAATTAAGAGGCTAGAGATGTCGAACAAGTTATACTAATCACAGGCAAGTTATAACTAGACAATCAATCAAGCAATCATTCATGCAAGCAAGAAAGTTGAAGGCATAAGGCATAAGAAAGACATTATACCTTACGAGTCAAATAGGTCGGGATATCGCGATCGGATATCATCCTCACGCTCCCACGTTGACCCACCCAAAGAATGAGGACCCCAAGTAACACGGACTAACTTGATAGTATTGTTCTTGAGTATCTTCTCTCTTCGGTCCAATATGGATACGAGTCTCTCCTCATGCGAAAGGTTGGTACCAACAACCAATTTCAAATGATCAATAACATGACTCAGATCTGGGATATACCGTCGCAATTGGGATATATGAAAGACATCATGCACCTCACGTAATGACGACGGAAGAGCGAGACGATAGGACACATCACCTACTCGTTCTAGAATGTCGAATGGCCCTATATACCTAGGACTAAGCTTTCTTCGTACGTCGAAACGAATGACGCTACGGGTAGGCAAGATCCTAAAGAATATATGGTCACCGATAGAAAATTCAAGGGGACGCCGATGAGAATCGGCCCAATGATGCTGGCGATCTTGTGCAACTCGAAGATGATCTCTGACTTGCCTGACCACCTCAATAGTCCGTGTGATCACCTCTGGACCAATCATCTGCCTCTCGCCTATATCATCCCATGCTAACGGAGATCTGTACTTTCTGCCGTACAAGGCCTCAATGCTGGCGATCTTGTGCAACTCGAAGATGATCTCTGACTTGCCTGACCACCTCAATAGTCCGTGTGATCACCTCTGGACCAATCATCTGCCTCTCGCCTATATCATCCCATGCTAACGGAGATCTGTACTTTCTGCCGTACAAGGCCTCAAAGAGTGCCATCTGGATACTGGCCTACAAACTGTTGTTATAGGAGAACTCCACGAGATGCAGATGATCTTCCCATGAACCACCGAAGTCGTGTGTACATGACTGCAACATATCTTCAAGAGTCTGGATCATGCGTTCTGAAGGGCCATCTGTCTGCGGATGATAAGCTGAACTGAACTTGAGACGAGTCCCCAAACTTTTCTGAAGACTCTGCCAAAAGTGCGATATGAATCTTGAATCTCTGTCAGATACAATACTGACTGGTACTCCATGCAACCTGACTATCTGCCTGAGGTACATCTCTGTAAGCTGATCCATCGACTGACCAACCCTGAAAGGAAGAAAATAAGCCACCTTGGTGAGTCTGTCGACTAAAACCCAGATAGCATCTCTTCCAGCTGGGGATCTAGGCAAAATAGTTATAAAATCCATGGTAATGTGCTCTCATTTCTATTATTGGATTGGTAAAGGTTGAAGAAGTCCAGCCGGTGTCTGATGTTCAGTTTTAACTTGTTGGCAAACTAAACATCGAGAGACAAACCGGACTATTTTCCTTTTCATGCCATTCCACCAAAAATGCTGCCGGATATCATGATACATCTTCGTACCGCCCGGATGAATCGAATACTGAGAACTGTGAGCTTCTGTCATGATCTCCAGTCTGATATTACCACTAGGTACACAAAGACGCCTCCCATGTCAAAGTGTACCGTCCTCATGGATAAATAACTCTGGTCTTCGTCCTGCTACATATTCTGTCCTAAGCCGCTGAAGCTTAGAATCTGCTGACTGAGCTAACTTGATCCTTTCAACTATACTGGACTGAACTTGCATACTGGCCATCAATGCCACATTGGTAGGAAGGACAACTTCTATACCCATCTTCTGAAGATCTACTAACAACTCTGATTGTGTTGTTAGAAAATAAACTCCGGCTCTTCTGTTCAATGCATCTACAACGACGTTGGCCTTCCCAGGATGATACTACAGGTTGATGTCATAATCCACAAGTAGCTCTAGCCATCTCCTCTGACGCATGTTAAGATCCCTCTGAGTAAACACATGCTTCAGGCTCTTATGGTCGATGAAAATCTCCACCCTATCTCCGTTCAAGTAGTGTCTCCAAAGCTTAAGTGCAAACACTACTGCTGCCAGCTCCAAGTCATGGGTCGGGTAATTCCTCTCATGATCACGAAGTTGACGTGACGCATAAGCTATTACCTTTCTATGCTGCATCAAAACACATCCCAAACCTCTATCTGAAGCATCACAATACACTGAGAATCCTCCGATCCCATCTAGAAGCGTGAGAATGGGTGCCGTCATCAAACCTCGCTTCAACTTTTCAAAAGAATCCTGACATTCTGCTGTCCAAGCAAACTGCACATTCTTGCGGGTCAAATGGTTCATAGGTGCTAAAATCCGTACAAAGTCTGAAACAAATTGCCGGTAGTAACTGGCCATGCCAAGAAAACTGTAAACTTCTGCAACTGTGCTGGGTACCGACCATGTCTCAATATCCACAATCTTCTGGGGATCCACTTCTACTCCACCTCTGGTGATGATATGACCCAAGTAAGGAATACGATCGAGCCAGAACTCGTATTTACTGAACTTCGCATACAACTGGTGTTCTCGGAGAATCTGGAGGACAACTCTGAGATGCTGCTCATGCTACACTTTACTCTTGTTGTAGACCAGGATGTCGTCTATGAACACAATCACAAACTGATCCAAATAAGCCACAAAGATACAATTCATGAGGTCCATGAATACAGTCGGCACATTGGTTGCTCCAAAGGGCATAACAAGGAACTCCTAATGCCCATACATGGATGTAAATGTCGTCTTCGGGATGTCCTACTCTCTGACTCTGATATGGTGGTATCCTGACCGCAAGTAAATCATCGAAAATTCGGACGCCCCTTTGAGTTGATCAAACAAGTCATCTATCCTCGGGAGAGGGTATTTGTTCTTGATTGTCACTGAGTTCAAGGTACGATAGTCAACACATAATCTGGACGTACCATCCTTCTTTTTTATAAGAAGCATCGGGGCTCCCCTAAGGCGATCCACCAGCACGGATGAATCCTTTGGTCCTGACTTCTTCAATCATTTTATACAAGATCTCCAATTCTGACGGTGCCATCCGGTAGACTCTCTCTGACACCGGTGCTACTCCGGGGATCAAGTCTGTGGTGAACTCGACCTCTCTCTCTGGTGGAATACCTGGAAGCTTTTCGGAGAAAATATCGAGAAACTCTTCTACAACTCTGGGAAATCGAACTGCCGCTGCAACTGCCATCCAAAATACTGGAGGTGAAGGTTCTACTCCGTCTCAGAAAAATAAAAACTCTGGCTCACCAGGAATACTAAAAATAATCTTGCCGATATGGAAATCTATTCTAGCATACTGGTCCCTCAACCAATCCATCCCTAAGACCACATCATAATCAGTCATCGAAAATTCTATCAACCTAGCGGGAAACCCTCTACTGCTAACTACGACCCGACATGAGAAAAATACTCTATCTACTCCCACAAGTCCGTTACCAGTAAGTATATTGAGCCTTACTGATAATGACTCTGGCTCCAGTCCTATCCGTGTCGTGAATCGTACAGACATAAATGAATGTGATGCACCAGAATCAAATAATGTTGATACTGGAAAGGAGTTAACGAGAATAGTACCTGCCACCACCTTACCTGAGGCTAAATCCTCCTCCACGGTCAAAGCCATCACTTGACCTTTCCCTCTGGGTGCTGGTCCCTTTGCTGGAAACCTCTCTGGCAATTCTGGATCTGAGCTTAGACTTGTACATGCTGCTGGGGGTTCTGTTGCTGAAATACTTGGACCTGAGGCGGCAAGGGCCTCAGAAACGGGTATTGTTGCTGCTGCTACTGGACTGGTACTGGGGCTGGCCCTCTAACCGAGGGACTAGAAAATGTTGAGGAAGATGAAATCCTCATATTCGGGCAGTTCCCAACCCTGTGGTTCAGTGCCCCACAAACCAAGCACAAACCCTGTGCTCTGCGACATTCTGACACCGCGTGCCCTGGCTTCCCACAATAAGTGCAACCTATTGTGGAAGACTGCTTCTGCTGCTGCTGCTGGGGATATACCGGGGTCAAATGCTGAATCGACGTAATAGAAGTCACCCGCCTCGGAGCTCCAATGGTCAACGCCCTAGCTGCCGGGGCTGGTGCTGAAGTCTGGTTCATCTGGCCGTGAGACCGCTTCTGACTTTCGGTCCGATCCATAATCCTCTAGGAGGTATACTCATGCCTCATAGCTGCTCTCAATACTGTATCGAAAGTCTGATTCTCAAACTGCTCCACCGCCAATAAAATCTTCAGTGGAGTCCCTGCTAGAATCGTTGAGCTCTGTCGAACTCGGTCGCCACCAAGATGGGAGCAAACCGACTAAGCCTGGAAAACTCGGTCACATATCTATCGACCGTCCTACCCATCTGCTTCAAATTAGTGAACCTCGTCTGTAGATTATACCGAGCTACAGCGTCAAAGTACTTGTTTCGAATCACTCACGAAATACTGTACAGGTAATAGGTGCCACTAATCTAATGGCCTGCGCCGCCCACCAGCTGCGGGCTAGAACCAATAACTACAGGTGCACCACGGTCACCTTCTCGTTTTCTGGGGTCCTGGCTGCTTCTAGAATAACCTTAGTATCCTGCTGCCAAGCTTCTACGGCAATAGCATCTTCGTTGCCATCGAAGAAGGGAGGGTTCAAGCGCTTGAAGCTGTTGGCCGCACTGTTACCTCTGCTCATAGCATCTTGTACTGTCTGGTGCAATACATCACCCTGACGATCCTGTGATGCAAGCAACTCCCGGATGAGTCCAACCAAGGCTTCATCATCCTGTCTTGTAGGCTGGGCTGGCTGTACTGGGGGTTCTAGACCTCCGGGAAGTATGACTCGGAAAGCTTCTCCTGAGTGTTGAGCTTGATCTTCTTATTGCGGGGGTACTCGTTGAGCTCCTTCCGGCTGATTGGCAGGACCAGGAACAATGCCACTTAAAAAAATGACACATGAAATAATAAGGAAGGACCAGGACAAATCAAAGATACAAGCATGTGATCAGGTCAAGATTATAGGAATTTAGAGGATACGAGCAGAGATGAAGGGCGAGTACTGATTGAGACATCTATTCGATAAACCCTCACATATCGTGATTCACAAGACCTGTATGGGCTACCACTTAAACCGTGTCACGCTCCAGAACCAAAATACTGGAGAGGGGGCGCGGATACAGCCAGCTATGTATATTAAAGTACAACCTACGTCGTTATACGGTCATGGCTGTCTAGATACATAAGGGTTTAACTACAAGCCATCAGTCTCTTATGCTCATGAACAAGCCTATTGTCTCAATCTCAAACAATTAATAGCAGTTTACAAGATGTTAGAGCACCAAATATACAATAGTAAGACGTTCCATACATTACATATTTGGATGATCATGAATCTAGTCATACAAAATATGAAGACTAGCAAGAGTTTCAGTCATACATGATCAACCCTAGGATTTATTAATCATGCTACAGCCCGTAGGCAGACAGTAAGTAAAGTACAATCGAGCTAACACGTGCTCGTCGGCTAAACGCCTCAAAAGAATATTTTTACAATAGAATGTGAGAGCAAAATAAAACCCACTCATTGCCAGGGTTACGCCTGGTGGTCATCATCTGGCTGGAAGGTAGGGAGATCCTCTGGAGCTGCTCCGGTATGATCAGTTATTGGTAAGGTAATCATAAGCAATCATGTTCCAAAGGAGCCAGGTACTAGAACAATGGCAAGGCTTGGACTAGTTAGACTCCATCCAACATTCACGGCCAAGCAATAAGTACGGCTTGATAATTTAACTAACTATGGTTATCACAGGCCTAGTTACTAGCAAGATGCAATGAGATATTCCAACAGCCACAAGCCCTACAGACCATCCAGGTTATCTAGACGATATTAGGGGTTGAGTTTATATGGGTACCTCGTCCAAGAAACGCACGTACCCTTAAGTAGCTAGGGGGTGCAATACATAATAGTGTGCTAAAAATGTGCCCTACTCGACGAGAGGCTACAAATCCTATGATGGGAGGCCCAGATAATGGGATTGCCTGTAGCTGGGAAATCTCTTCATGACTACTGGATTATTCTAGTTATTTAGCCTTAGTCAGTTTCAGTAGGTAACCCTGACCGTGGTACTTAGGGGTCCATGTCCTAGACATGAGGCAAGACAATACTGGTTCATTTGTACAAACACAATCGTCTACGGTGTCCAGGCCATTCATTCTTGTTATGTCATGCTAGTCGTCACAACAACATTCAATAGTTCCCATCATGCTTACTTGTCATATCATGCCATGTCATGTCACGTCAAATTACTTGTTATACCATGTCGTGTACCAATTCATGATTATCAAGTTCATGATAAAAGGTGCAAGAATATAAAAAGGGCAAACGGGGTACGCCAAGGGCTCAAAGCCTTTACGCGAATGAGACTACGCTAGGCCAAGGAGCCTTGAGCGTAAAAATAGCTTTATGCGGGCAAGAACAATGAAGATAGCTCTATGCGAGACTCTACGCGAGCAAGAATTCTACGCGAACTAGACTGCACGCGAAAGAGACTCTACGCGAGCAAGACTACTACGCGAGCGAGAATAGCTCCTGCGTAGAGTTCGGATGAACTCCACGTAGAATAGATTACGCGGGCACGTGAGAACGTGTGCGTAAAAGGGAAAAATACTACGTGGGCACGTAAGAATGTGTGCATAAAAGAAAAATTACTACGCGGGAATGTAAGAACGTGTGCGTAAAAGCTACGCCTACTCCCCAAGGCCGAGACATGCAGCCATGGGACTCAAGAACTCCAGAAATCCCATCCCAGCCAAGACTTGATGAATCCAACCGCTCAAAAGCCAATCTTGCGTAGAATCGAAATTTTCTCCTACATGGAACTCTCAAACTCCGAAAACAACCAAGTTTAGTAGATGAAAACCCAAGAAATTTGAAATGCAACAAACTTAGATCTACAAGAAATAAACCATGGAAATGAAAATGCTAAGTACTAAAGTGTCTTAGAATCTCGTGAAGAAGACAATAGAACAACAAAATGGAGTTCCTCCATGAAGCAAGTTGCACTTGCCTAAGCCTCTCTCTGGGTAGGTGGAGAGAGTTATCAGGAAGAAGAATAAGTTAATGAGAAATGAATGAGGAGAGAGAAGGGTTGTTGGGTTAATAAATGATGGATGGTGGTAGGTAGGGGTTGCTTACTAACCCAAACCGAACCAAACCAAGTCGAACCCAACCGAACCCGATGCATGCCAAAACCAAAATAGACCACATAAACCATGAAATGTTAATTAATCCATGCTAATGCAAAACCCAAGGCTAGCCAGTCAGGATAAGTCAAAATATGGGTCCGAGATACGTACACATATACCAAAATATGCATAACAAAATCTGAGGGTGACACGACATCGTGCCTTAGCGAGAATGAACGATCCTGCAGGATCCAGGCAGGGCGGACGACCCTAGCAGGATCGGGGCATGACAAAGTGGTATCAGAGCACGGTTTTACGTCCTTGGCCTCTTGCAAATATCATTTTCGAAAAAGTATATAAAGTATTTTGATGACTTTCAAAAGGTCCCGATTTTGAGTTATTAAAAACCAATGCCCCATATAATAAGTCCATAATATTTTATGAGACTGAGAGAAGTTATGCTCTTTTGTAGAGAAATGGCTCCTCCTCGACCATCTGGCTCGATCGATCCGTTAGAGCAGATTTTGACCCTGATGGAACTACAGAGACAGGATAATGAGGAGTGTGGCCAGATACAACATGACCGACTGGAGGCCCAACATACGCAAGTTTATGCCTTAACCCAACTTGTAACTGTGCTAGCGGTAAATCGAGATACCACCACAGCGACCAAACGGACGGACACACCCGAGATTGAGCTTGTGGCTGGTAACGAATCCCATCCGGGGCAAAGACACTCTTCCTTTAAGCCAAAGGACTTCTTGGATGTAAAACCTCCAAAATTTGAGGATAGGACATCACCAGATAAGGTGGTGGACAGGATCGATAAAATGGAAAGTTTGTTCATATTCGTAGGAGTTCAGAGTAGCAAGAAGGTAATGTGTGCCGCTCTGCTACTACGGCTGTGGGCAAAAGACTGGTAGAAAGCAAAAAAGCCGACGTTGCTCGCAACGACTAGGAATGGAAAGATTTTATGGGCCTCGTTCAAGAAGGCATTTCTGGATCAATATCTGCTTCCAACCATGAGTAAGAAAATAGGGAATGACTTTATAACTCTGAAACAAGGAAATATGTCCGTGGAGGACTATGAATCTGAATTTTCCAAGCTGGCAAATTTTGTTGCTGTTATGCTACCCACAGAACAGGCTCGTATAGATCAGTTCGTTGAAGGTCTGAATGACGACATTCAGTTGAGTGTGTTAAACCGAGAATGTGAGTCGTACTCTCAGGCCTTTGAGGCGGCGCTGCAAGTGGAACAATTCAGCCTGAGGAAGACGTCGGCAAAGATTCAGTACAGTCGCAATCAGCCTACTAAGAGAAACCACAATGGAGAGAAAAAGACTAAGTGAGAAAATAAGACAGACAATGATCAGCACCGGAGAACTGAGTGCACCTTCTACGGTCGTTATGGGCACACGAAGGAAGTCTGTCGTTTTGCCAACAAATCATGCTTTGGTTGTGGAAGTATGGACCATACAGTAAAAAATTACCCAAAACAAAAAATAATACCGAAGAAGAGCGTAGGCCGCTGAGGGACCCACCGCCAATCAGAGATAATCCATATAATCAGTAGTTGCGGAATGCCAACAATGCCACAGTGCGCGTCTATAGTCTCTCCACCTTACTTGATCCTGAATGCAATACTAGTGGAGATGAGCTTGTTTCTTAAGTTTTGAGGACAAAACTTTTCTCAGTGGGTTATTATGTAGTACTGTCCCGCTCATCGCGGTCCACTATGTAATACCTACGGCTTGCTAACTCAGTCTTGAACTAAGTATTTTGGGAAACCTTTGCCGGTATCGATTGATCACGGATAAAATACAATGAACCTTTCCAATTGATGGATTGACTTCTATTAAAATGAATCCAAGAGTTTTGTTGGATGTTTTCTTTCGTTGCTTGGTTTAGATGAATGCATTTTCGTGTTGGTTTTCGATGATTGGTTTTACATTGTTCGCTTTCATCTCATTTCGCATTCATTTTGAATCTTGAGAGAAAGTGACCGAAGTATGTTAATCAACTATTGGTGCCAATGTAGGATGCGTGAACTATTCGTGAACGGCACGTGAAGTCCCTTCTTCTCTCAACAAAGATTCATCTCGGTGAGTTGCTCTAATCGGGCTTGCATTTATTTGTACATCCTAATAAAAATGATCTCTAGTCCACTCTTTTGTTGCGTTCCTCTGATCAATGATACCAAAAACAACAAAAGATAAGAATAAGAATGAATGCTAATAAATGACTACAAAGGAAATGAAATGCTATTGAATGCTACCGAATGGCCGAATGAGAATTGAATGTTATCGAATGACCGAATGAGAATTGAATGCTAATGAATGACCGAACGATTAAGGCTAGTTATGAACTGGTCGCTACCTGTTGTACTGCTAAGTTTTATCTGACAAAAAAAAGTTATGCATTGGTCTCGAACAACTTGTTAACAAGGTAATAGTCTCTCGACGATATTGGGGGCACCCAGGATCGATCGGCCAAAGAGAGATTATAATTAGGGGTGAGCATTCGGTTTATTCGGTTTAAACCGAACCGAATAACCCAAAACCGAATTGAACCGAAATCGAATAAGCAAAACCGAAACCGAACCAAGTTGTCCCAAAATCGAATTAAACCGAACCGAATTAAATCGGTTCAGTTTTTGGTTTATTCGGTTTATTCATTTTTTTTTTATTTTTTGAGTTTTTTTTGTTAATATATATAGTAACTAAGTATACATAAAAATATTTAGTATATACCTATATATATTTAGTATGTACCTATATATATTAATACTTATATATATAGTACACACACACACACATATAAATTAATTAATTAAATTTTCTTATTCGGTTTTCGGTTTTGGACCGAAACCGAAAACCGAAACTGAAACCGAATAAAAAAATTTAGTATTTTCAAAACCGAAACCGAACCGAATTTTTTAAAACCGAACCGAACCTCTTATTCGGTTCGGTTTTTTGTCCAAAACCGAATAATGCTCACCCCTAATTATAATAGCACCCTTAGGTAAATGCTACACCTCGGGAATGTTGTGTCCTTATCGACGAGCTGAACCATGAGTCTCAGTGGCTAATCGTGGGGAGCGGACCCATGTACCACTATGTAGTTAGGACATGCATATGAATAAATCCTTATTGTAAAACCTAACACTGATAGATGATGGCAAAGAATGCTTCTTATATAAATATGCAAATTGTGCTAACCTGTTTTGTGTAAGGATGACTGTCAGCGATGGTAAGTTGCTTATAAAATATTCTACTGTCATGTTTCTTATGAATTGTTAAAAAGAACCTAGACAAGTATAAAGATCACTAGTAAATATGTAGCTTCACATATTGAATTAGTATAGATATTTATGAGTTTCGGCGAAGAGCCGCTCTCCAGTAGATGATGTGTGCTGACCCACGTTGTGGGCATCCTTTTTAGAAAGCAAAGACATAGAGATTTCAAGTGAGGCACTAAAACTCGTCTAGCCCAGTAGAGCTGTGGACTGCCTCGAAGCTTCTTTTTATTTCAGTCAAAGTTGCAAGTTTCTTTTCCTTTGAAGGTGTCTTCACATTTCCAGTATGTAATAAAGGAATACGATGTATGGGCATTGCGTCTATTTTCAAAAGAGAGTTTTAAAGAGAATCATGTAGCCAAGATAAGGCAAATCTGAGTTTGTAAAGCATTGTACTTGTATTCCTATCAAGTTTATCAATAAAAGAAGTATTTCCATTTCAAATCTTTGTGTCAAATATTTGGTTTTCTGCAATAAGTGGGTGCATGCGTGCGATTTGCTTGACTAGTTGTTTTGTGCAGGTACTTGGCCTTGTGCAAGCGCAACTTAGGCTTGCACAGCATCACGCCTTAGCGAGGACGAACGATCCTATAGGAATCCAAGCAAGGCAGACGACCCTAGCGGGATCGGGGCGTGACACGAACTCCTTAAGAAGGACATTTGCATACTTCTTAAGGGCAGTGATGATTCCTTCTACATAGAGTTTCTCCATAAGAATATGGCTCCTACAAACGAAAGAATCCTCAACCAGCAGCCAACTAACACAAGCCGATCGTCGCTCGAAATTAAGTTTGGATCTCGCATGGTGGTGAAGGATGCGAAGAAGAAGACAGCGACTCTTCAGAGGAGAACTTCCCCTTTTATAGTACCGAGAGTGGCCTAGAGCGCACACCACATGGCCGACGGTCAGAATTCCTATATTAATGGGACAAACCTAAGACTCAGCACTTTGAATGTTGGTCTCAGACCCTTGGAATTTCCCATATTACGGTGGCAACTAAGAGGGAAGTCCTTAAAGAGCGGGTATTTATCGCTCTTTACTTTAAAGAAACCAGAGTCTTCAAGCCAGAGGCGCAGCCACTTGCCTGCGTCAACCTTAGAAACAAGATGGTGGTAGGGTCCTCCTTCCCTTCTTTTATTCTAGAAGCCGGTGTCTTCACTCCAAAGGCGAAGCTATCTAACTGTGCTATTCTCAGACGCACAAGGGTGTCATACCCTTCCCTTCGAAGCCAACGTCTCCACTGTTCAGAGGTGCAGCTACTTACCTGCGTCCACATAAGGTGTAGGATGGTGATATGCTCACACCATCTCTATTCCTATGGCACAGTCATCTGCTCTGGATCAGAAGCTTAAGTCACTTCTCTACAAGAGACTTGGGAACTCTCATCGCAACTAATGCAACTCAACCTGTCGCTCCAAAAGTACAGTAACCTCACCAACTTGAAGCACAAGCCTACTTGTCGCCTACAGCACAGTGACTCTGGTAGCTCGAAACATCGCTTCGTAAGTTGCTCTATACGCACAGAAGTCTCGTCATCATTCGAAGCCAAGTCCACTCATCGCCTGAAAGCATAGAGGTTCCATCGTCTCCAGAAGCACAGTCAACTCGTCACCACAGAAGCGCAGTAGCACATAGTCCTCACCAGAGGCATAAGAAGCATGGTTCCACCCTAATTGGTTTATTTAAACTGCCTCTTGTGTAGAAGATTGGGATTAAATCATGATTGATATCATATCAGATTGATTTAAATCTTAGATAAGGATCAATTAGACTCCAAATCTAAGTTGAAATCCTAAAATTTACTCGACTATATTCGAGCAAGAAAATTGACATGCGCCATGTGTTACCTCCTTCGGTTATGTTTATAACCACCAGAGATCTCGTTTGAGGGGAATCTCGATATCCGCTACATGTCAGCATTGCAGAAGCCCGCACCATACAATGACGGTAGATTCTTTTATATCTCAGGAACCCTAATGTACATCGCATATGTGCTTGGTTTTCTATAAATAGAAAGAATTTTTCTTCCACCAAAAGATCAAAATCGACAGAGGGAACATCGACAATCGACAATCTTCAAAGGAGCATTGACCACCATCCACAAAGAGTTGACCACCCTCATCCACCTATCAACTAAAGAACCAACCAACCAACCATCTTCAAGGAATCTTCTCATCCAGACAGTCGCTTGATCGGTGATCCCAGAGTCCCATTAAAGGTGCCAAAGAGCCATAGCAAGATTGATTCGTCGTCAGATCGTCAACGTAGTAAAGGAGCAGTTGTAGTGTTCGTTCTCGACCGTCACACTTTCTTAGAAACCTCTTCTTCCTGTACTTAGAATATTCTATTTAGGACTTCCTTATCTGTACACGGATACCTTATACGTTCAATAAAGCAAAAAAAGTTTGTTCAACCTTTTGTTACGTCGAACAAAATAGTGACTCTGCTAGGGACTACCTTCTCCTCCAACGAGAAGGCAGTGACGTAATCTGATGACAACTTGCTGGAAGTTTCTCAAGACATGCTGGCCGTACGCTTCGACCAGCAGGCTTTTGAAGATCTTCTCTCTGATAAAAAGTCGAAGACTTCGAAGCGGTTCGTACAACCGAAGAAGACTCGACGTGTCTAGAGGCCTACGGCGACTGCAGCCAGCAGCACGATGGTGGGAACTGCGTCTCAGGATCCCCTCATTGTCAAAGCCACCGAGAAGATCCCGGCTGCTACAGCCTTATCCCCCCGCCCGATTCTCGTCCTAGGAAAGCATGGGGAAGAAGATGGTGGTTCCATGGTTGATTTGATGAATGAACGACACCGAAAGAAGTGTGCACCGGTCCAACCCATCATGACGGGAGTATTGTCGGCAAGGAGATATGTCTTCGACAGAATCGCTTTCCCTTTAGGTAAGCCTTCAACGGACTCTGAATACTACTCATCCGTTGGGCGTAGTAGGAAGTGTAACCCCATTTTCCTGATTTTATGACATTATGGTATTTAAAATTTTAAAATATTAGTTTATGATTATTTTGAAGAATAGTCATTTTTTCAAACTAAATGTTCTTGGGATTTTATAAATGAATAATAATTCTTGATTAAATATTTTCTGAATAAATATTTTATGATTGCTTTTGGAGGGAGATTTAATTTTTTGGCAAGGAACTAATTTTCAAATTAATTTAGCGTGGTCCCCATTTTTTTTAAATCTTCTAACAAATTTCTAACTGAAAATTGGACTTCTTAGCTATTAATGAAAAAGAAGAGGGGGTTTATGCAAAAATCCTAGGCCGGAGGGACTAATGGAAAGATAGGTTGAGCGGGGGAGGGGGGCGGTTTGTGCAAAAATTCAATTTCTTTTATTTACTTTGCTGAGGAGAGAGACTACTCAGTCTCCTACCTTTCGAATTTGTGCTCCCCATTCCCCCAAATCTACCAGAGCCCCTAACCATAACCATAGATATTGAGGCGGCGACCGTAGCTGTGAGCCACCACTCTACGACGTGCGGTGGAGCCATCTTTCCGGCATCACACGACCACCATCTCTGGCGGCGTACGACCCTCCCCACGTGGCAGAGTATCTCGACGAGCCCGATGCAGCGACGACGTGTCGATCTCTTTCTCCGATGACGACTGTGAGCGATCTCTGGCGACTGACGAGCGGAACAAACGCGCGTGGGGCTACTCCTCGGCGGTGCATGATCGTTCTTGACGACGTGCAGCAAATTCCTCTGTCGGTTCCTTCTTCTCCGGTGACTGCGACGCCACGGATCTCCTTCGTCGGTGGTGTCTGCATTTCCTCGGCGTTCGTCACTGATAGACGCCATCCTCTTTCTTCAGCAATCGACCTAAACTGGTGAGTCTCGGTTAATGCTTGTCTCTGTTATTGAATTTAAAGATCAATCGATCCTTCTGAATTTCTTTGAAATCAAGTATTATCGGTTGGTTATTATTCTGATTGATTATTTCCTTTTTTGAAATGGATGAACTCTGGAATGTGTGATGGTCGTCAGCGACATTCAATCGGGGTGGCAGATCGAAATAATTTGATATCAGTTCAGTTCAGGACACGAAGAAGCTGTGTCCAGTTTCTTAGGTTGCACCTTCGTTCCAGATCAAATTATTTTCCTCAGGTATCATTCTAAATTTTCTTGACGATGAAGAACGTATCATTTTGTATCTAGCATTGATGGGGTATTGGGGGCAGGATTATGTTCGGATGCAGGAAGTTAGGTATTCGTGTCCAGTAGCTCGTATCCAGTTGGAGTTGTTCGTGTCCAAGCATTGGTTGTGTTTAGGCGTTGATCGTTCTGGTGTTGACTGCTATTTGAGGTTGGACTGGAAGACTCTGTACCTGGGTTAGGGTCTAAGTGTTGGCGGGGTGTTTAATTTGAATGTTCTTTGAACTTTCGATTTTGGTTGGGATAATCTGTATAGCTGGACTAATGTTAAGTTTGATTATAGATTTGATTTCCATATAATTTTGTAAATTATTATTGTAACAATTGGTATGGGCTATAGCTGTGGTTTCCATATTTAACTAGAATATGTGTTGCTAAGCTCGAGTAAGGTTATGAAGATGACTATGTACAATCCTATTTTTAAAGGTTGGGATCATGTCCAGATCATGTTCGGGATGGGAGTCGGCCATAGCAAGATTGGGAGTTATTTAAGTTGAAGCTTAATTTGGGATTTGATCATTTGTATAAATTATTCCTTTATATAATTCTTTCACTATTTGTTTAAATTTTAAATTGTATATTCCTGCTTCTTCTGAGTTAGTAATGGTAGAGTAGCCGTGGAAATCAAAGTGAGTTTTAGCCTGTAGTAGTTACAATATGACTCTCTGGGCCTGCCTATATTGCTTCAGCGGATAGAAGACAGTCAATTAGATTGAGTTGGTGATTTGGTATGCAGTGCTGCAGTAGGAATTTAAATTGAGTTTTGAATCCATGTGAATCTTTTTTACAACAGATTGTTGGGCTAAAGTAAATGTGAACTTGAGATTCAGGTCTGTGATGTATGGCCAAGCTACTTGGACTAGTAAGGAGTAGGAATGAGTAAAGGATAGGCTGTTATTATTATTGGTGTTATTATTTTAGTTGAACATTGGTATGGATTCTTCTATATATAAAAACTTGTATTGAACAAATTATAAACTTCATTAGTATTATTTTATTGCTAACTATATTTCTAAACTAATGATTATAATTCTAAATTAATTTTAGATATATCTAATACTATGACTAGATTATATTTAGCTAAATTATCTCTTTGCTATTACGGATATTCTACCTTAATAATTAGTAATATCATATAACCTATAGTTAGTTTGTAGAGTATAAAATAACTTTGTTTAGAACTTAACCAACCTGTACCCATTATTAGGTGGACTCACAGATCTTTCTTATATTCTCGATCACCCTGAGCAAGGTAAGTATACTCCTCGGACTTGTTTATTTTTCATGTCTTGTATATTCATTCCTATATCTCCTTGTTGACACGATATATCACGGTATTATCTGGTTTCATGTTTCATGGATTACTTGTGTCTGGGAGGGGAAATACTATAGATATGTGATCAAACCATGTTACTATTCATATGAATAGCTTAGGCCCCGCATCGTACATGCAGGACCAAAGTCGTACCATTTCATGTTCATTGCATCTACCCAAGACAATCACACAATCTAGATGTATTTCAATCTTGCACATTTTAGGATTCAGGTTGTATTTCATGTTCAGGTTGTATTTCATGTTCAGGTTGTACTTCATGTTCAGGTTGTATTTCATGTTCAGGACTCTTATCATGTTCCCTGTTTTACTTTCAGTATTTTCTGCTCAGTTTCATGTCTTGTCTCATTTCTCGTTCTTTATATATATTTCATGTTTTTTGTTCATACCATGATGTTCATGTTTATTTCCTTGGATATACTTAGCTCCGCTCCTGACTAGGATATGTTGCAGGTGCTTGCAGGATATTGTTCTACTCTATGGGCCAGAGCCCAGGATATTAGTTGAGTAGGATGAGACTTAGCTTGAGGCTTCAGGTTTAGACTACTTAGCTTTACTTTTAGATATTGACTTTAGAGTTCATAGCACTTTTCATTCATGTTGATTCTGGTACCTTATGATATCTGGATTTGTGGATTATGGTAATCTTTCTGGGATACGTTATAGATGTTGTGATTTTTAGTTGTCTTGATTATCTGGTTAGATTTTTCTAGCTTTTGGTACAGCTTACTTTATTGTGTCTAACAATGAAGGCTGGGCGTGTCCGACTCGTGTCCGATTATTCGGGAGCTGTCTAATATACACAAGTCACAGAGTCTATGGAACTAACATGGCAGTCTAGATCTCATCCACATAAATATGACACAATCAACTAACTCAAATGAGACTGAAAAATAGAATATCAAGTTTATCCAGAATCTATGTCACTTCTGGTGGACACAAATCTACTACAAATAGACAGAATAAAGTAAAGACATGAAACAACTGAGGACAACTGCTACTCCAAGACAATCTCGCCTGCAAGGGCACCGTCGTCCAACGTTGTCTCAAAACTGCCCGCATACACCTGGCTCAATGCTCGGCTAAACATGAAGAGATCATCAGGTCCTCAGAGGACTAGCAAGATACATAATATACAAGCCTTTCTAACAATTTATCATGCATGAAGGAAATCCAGGATATAAACAGGAAAAGACTAAACGAACACGAGACATGAATATATGAACAACTATGCATAAATGAACTGCAAAAAGAATAAGTAAACAAGAGATCAATGGAATACCAAACCCTCGCCCCGAGTGTGGACTCACAGGTTTGAACTAATCACTAACCCTCGTCCCGAATGTGGACTCGTAGGTCAGTTCAAGACAGGTCACCCTCACCCCGAATGTGGACTCGCAGGTGCAAACGGTCAACCCTCGCCCCGTATGTGGACTCGCAGATTGTAAGAAATCAAAATAAAGGAATAGCAGTTCAGTTTATAATGCGGTCATCCTACGATATAACTCAATCCAGTACAAGTAAAACATGTCCAATAAAGCTACAAGGCTAACTGTGAACAAGGACTATATAATCATGAAGAAGCACATGTCAGCAATCAAATCAAGATCAACTGGGTGATGAAAAGAGAATAGCATATAATAAAGCTGTAAAGAAGGGCAAGGTATACTTGCATGTGGTCCTGAGCTGCTGGCACAGGCTAAGTGCTGATTCAAAGTCCAATGAACCTGTTTTATGAATTATTCGTATCAATAATGATATTAGAACATTAAGATTTGCCCTATCTATTTTGCCCTTAGTTTCTATGACTTCATATTCCTAAGGTTGCTTCTTTAAGACACAATACCCCTTATCCTATACAACAACTCAGATATATACCACTACTTACTTACCCTAGCTTAGTTAATTCTATATTATTAGTCTCTTCTTTGTATATATATATATATATATATATATATTTTTCTTTGTATATATATATATATATATATATATATATATATATATATATATATATATGTTCCCTTACACATGTCCCTTTAACCATGTTCTAGATGTTCACTTGCTCCTCTACACTGACCTCATACCCTACTTGTCCTTATGTCATATATACCCCATTACTATTGTTCCTCTAGGATACCTTTCCTTATTTAGACTATACCCTTGTTGCTCTTGCATCATGTTACTCCCACTTACCCCTCATTGTTACCCATAGATTACTTATTATTTCCTGGTAAAAGTTATCTGTTTATGAATGTCTGGATCTTCATTAAAGCTACCCTTCATTGCTGACTAGTTTACCTTTACAAGGGAATATCTTATTTTTGGAACCATAGGGACACCCCTGTACTAGTAAAACTCTTAACACTCGATCTCTGCTTTACCATTTTATCCCTGGTTTGGGTGGGACAACCTTGCAGAGCTTGATTGCCTCAAGGTCTCCCCTGCCATACGACATTATTTTCCAACTTTCATGTTGCGGCTACTGCCACCAATGTTACTGATATTGGTACATGCTACGGGAAGCTCTTATTTGGAAGTCCATGGGGATAGTTGTACTACTTGTTGCTATATAGGTACCAGAGTTCTCACTTATATGATGCCTTTATCTAATGTATCCATCCATGACTCTAACAATGTGTATCCTTCCTACAGGCTACAACATTAACTCCTCTCACTACATGTATCCTGCAGATCTGGTATGGATGACTTTCCCCTAAACCTGGATATTTATCAAACCTGTAACTACTCTGGGTACTCATTCACAGGTCAGGGCCTATCCCTTTACCTGTGCATATTACCCCACTCCACTTGTACCTGTAGGTAAAATCTATACCCTGGCTTTACTGATTTGATGTACACATTTCCTCGTGTCTTGTAGGGGTACTGCTACCTACCTACCTCCCTATTCCTAGGTGACAGTCAATATCCTCTACATGTACTCGTGCTTGGTTGTATGACTCCCCATTCCCTATATTTAGGACTACTGCTAATGGTTTTCACCTAGGTTTTCCTTATTATCCAACTGAGATAACTCTCGAACATCAAACTTGCTTGGTCATCAAACATATTACTTAATGACATTCCTGGTCCTAGATACTCTATCTACACCTATATTCTCAACACATAACTTTGTTATGGTTATCTATCCATGGCCTACTAGCCTATACAGGGCCAGCCTATAGGCTTCACATGGGTAAATCCTTGTATCTATGCTTCTTCATAGACATAGTTGCTCAAAACTCAGCTTACATATAGGAAATCTCATTGGCCTAGTAGGCTGTCCCATTTGTTTCCTTTAAGATTGGTGTCCTTGATACATTCTAGGCATTAGTTCACCTTGTGAAACTTATACCAACTATGAACTCTGATTCTAACCCTTTTTCCTTGATATTCGAATATACTACTGATACTCTTTATTTTCTATACTCGGTTCACCTATCATCCTAACCTTAACTTTCTCTTACTGTGGTATGTGTTTTCTCTTTACTCTGGGTTTGATAGGTGAAGGTCTAGTGCAAGGTTCATCTCCTGTATGACCTACTTGTAACTCCACTTTCCTATTTTTGAGAAATTAAAGTTTTCTAATAAAATAATAAGTTTAGTTTTAAATAATAAATATTGTGATTTATACTTTTGGAGGGAAAGTAGTTAGGAGCAGGAATTTTAATTTTGAAAGTTTATTATAACAAACTTGGGGCCCACTCATTCACTTTTCTAAATAATTCCTGTACTCAATGTAATATATGAAAAGGAGGAGGGTGATTCTGGAAATTTACCAAAATCGGAGGGACTCATATAAAAACGAATTATAGCCGGGGGTGGGGGGTTATTGCAAAATTACCTATTCTTTCTTTAAAATTGAGTGGAGAGAGAAAGTGAGAGCTCAGTCTCATTTCTTTCTTCTCTTTTCGAGAGTCTTCCCTAAATTCTCGAGCTCTAGCCCTAATTTTTTCTGACGTCGACGATGATGACGATGACGAGGGACTGTCCATAGGATGCAGCTCGACTGACAGGAGGACCACGAGGAGCTGGAGGACCACCACCTGCACCACCCAGAGCTCTACCAGCTGCACCACAGAGGGTTCATGCATTACCTACTCAGCAACAGCGTTCTGCACAGCACCAGCAGCAGAGGGGACCACCACAGTAGGGACGTGCTTACGTCATGGCCACAGTTGAGGAGGATGAGGCAGTGCCAGATGTGATCACAGGTTCTATCCTTTTACATGCTTTTCCAGCCATTGTATTGTTTGATTCTGGAGCCACCCATATCTTTGTATCATATGAGTTTCTGCATAGATACGGCTTCACACCCAAGCCCACTAGGAGGAACTATCGGATTATGACAGAAGGAGGGGTAGTGCCAGTTAGTGAGATGGTAGATTGCCCTATCACTATAGCTGGGAGGGAGCTTAGGGCTCGAGTTCTGGTGATACCAATGCCCGAATTTGATATAGTCCTCGGCATCGACTAGATGAGCGAGCAGTTTGTCGTAATAGACTGCCATAAAGGGAAGATGATTTTCAGTCCGCCTGGAGTTCCACCGTTCAAGATCAGCAGACGAGTTGCAGAGAGGCCAGAGGGAGTCTACTTCAGAGCAGTTGCAGAAGACCAGGAGTTGCCGCATCCGCTGATTGTAGAGTATCTCGACGTCTTTCTCGAGGAGTTGCCATGATTGCCGCTAGATCGAGATGTGGAGTTCAGTATCAACCTAGTGCCCGAATCAGCACCGAAATCCCAGCATTACTACAAGATCAACCCAAAGGAAGCTGCTGAGTTGAAGGCTGAGATTGATGAGTTGTCGGGTAGCTGATGCACTTGCAGATACAATCAGGACTGTTGGAGAAGATCAAGGAGGCCCAGTTTCTTGATGAGGGACTCCGATGTCTCAGAGGCCAGGCAGAGGCAGGATTGCTCGACGACTTCACCATTGCAGCGGATGGATCCCTGAGGCACGGGAACCAGTTGTCTGTGCCAAAGGATTTGCGGAAGGAGGTGATGCAGGAAGACCACCAGTCGTAGTATTCTATTCATCTTGGATCTACCAAGATGTATAAGGATCTGCGGAAGTATATTTGGTGGTATGGGATGAAATAAGAGGTTGCCAGATTTATTTCCAGATGCCTTGTGTGCCAGCAAGTCAAGGTGGAGCACAGAGACCAGCAGGATTACTCCAGCCTCTACCTATTTCGGAATGAAAGTGGGAGCATATCACCATGGACTTCGTTTCTGGTTTATCGCGTACGCCCAGTAGCAAGGATGCTATTTGGGTTATCGTGGACAGATTGACGAAGTCTACTCACTTCATTCCGTTCAAGGTTGGGCTGTCGATCAAGAAGCTTGCAGACCTCTACATGCGTCAGATCGTGAGGATTCACGGGGTGCCGGTGAGCATCATTTCAGACAGAGACAGCCACTTCATATCACATTTCTGGAGGAGTTTACAGTTGAGCTTGGGTTCACAGTTGAAGTTTAGCACTGTCTATCATCCACAGACAGACAGGCAGTCCGAAAGGACCATTCAGACACTGGAGGATATGCTGCGGGTTTGTGCACTCGAGTTCGGTGGTTCATGGGAGGATCACTTACATCTAGTGGAGTTTACCTATAATAACATTTATCAGGCTAGCATCTAGATAACACCGTTCGAGGTGCTATATGGGCAGAGATGTCGTACACCTTTATCTTGGGACGATGTTGGCGAGAGGGCTTTGCTTTTGCCAAAGATGGTGGTAGACTCAGCTGAGAAAGTCAGACTGATCAGGGAGCATCTCAGAGTTGCACAGGATCGGCAGAAGCACTGGGCGGAATACAGCAGACGGCCACTGGAGTTCGCGGTTGGAGATAGAGTATTTCTGAAGATCTCTCCGACAAGGGGAGTCATTCGTTTTGGCAGAGGCGGGAAGCTCAGTCCGAGGAACATCGGGCCTTTCGATATGACGGCACGGATTGGCGAGGTGGCATATCGACTGGCACTACCAGCTAGCTTGGAGGGAGTGCACGACATTTTTCACGTATCTCAGCTTCGACGCTATATTTCGGACCCTAGCCATGTGGTGGAATATTCAGAGCTAAAGGTCGGTCCGAGCTTGACCTACGAGGAGCAGCCAGTGGAGATCCTTGATCGAAGAGAGAAGCGCCTGCGGAACCAGACTATACCGTTTATTCGAATCATGTGGAGACATCACTCTCCAGAAGAGTCCACATGGGAGCGTGAGGACGAGATGCGAGACCGCTATCCTAGTTTGTTTGCTTGATTGTATTCAAGTATTCATAAAAATCTGATTTCAATAAATTACTTGTGTGATTTCTGAGACTTATTTTGTAGTTTTTGAATTTCGAGGACAAAATTTTTCAAGGGGGAGAGATTTGTAACTCCACTTTCCTATTTTTGAGACATTAAAGTTTTCTAATAAAATAATAAGTTTAGTTTTAAATAATAAATATTGTGATTTATACTTTTGGAGGAAAAGTAGTTAGGAGCATGAATTTTAATTTTGAAAGTTTGTTGTAACAAACTTGGGGCCCACTCATTCACTTTTCTAACTAATTCATGTACTCAGTATAATATATGAAAAGATTTACTAAAACTGGAGGGACTCATATAAAAATGAATTATAGCGGGGGGTTTGTTGCAAAATTACCTATTCTTTCTTTAAAATTGAGTGGAGAGAGAAAGTGAGAGCTCAGTCTGATTTCTTTCTCCTCTTTCCGAGAGTCTTCCACAAATTCTCGACCTCTAGTCCTAATTTTTTTCAACGTCGACGATGATGACGACGACGAGTCTCCAGCGAGTCTCCGGCGTCCTAGACATCTCTGGCTGAGACCGCAGCGGCGACCAAGCGAGTCTCCGATGACGACTTCGACAGCGATAACAACTTTTCTCCAGCGGCGCTTCGACCTCTCGGCGTTCCCCCAAGCGGCGATGTTCTTCGTTTGCATGAACGGTGAGTTCGACGATCGTTTCCATCTCAATTGTTGGGGATCGATCTAAATTTCGGTTGAACTTTAGATCTTATTTAATCGGACGACAAAGAGCCGATCGTTTGTTGCATCTCCGGTTAATCCGAATGTTCCCTGTAAGGATCGAACGACAATAAGTCCTCGATACTTTTTCCCTAGTTTTGTTCATAAATTTTTTAGGTCAGTTTCAATTCTAGTTTTTGATCTGCGTTCGTGGATCGAAGATTCATTTTATTACAATTTTTTATTTGAATATCACTCTCTGTTTAGGCTCGAACTGGAGGTGGTTTGAATCAATCTAGATCATTGTTTAGTTGTTGTGTCTTCCATCGAGTGATTCGTGTTCTCGATTGATTTAGCCACGACCGATCCTTCGATCAAGTTGTTTCGGCGATCGAATTTTCACAGGTAAAAATCATATGCCCTGTTATTGATGTCACGTTTTCTTTCAAAAATTTGAATTACTTCTCTTGTATCCAGTGCTCGTTCGGAGCTGTGTTCGTATCTAGTGAGCTTGATTTGTATTCCGAAAATTGTGTCTGGGTTGCTGTTATAAAGTCGTGCCCGACTCTTGGAACATATCCTCAGTTGCAAACGGATTTCTCTTCAGGTATATGTAGTCTTCCCTCTTGATTTTAGGTTTCCATGTTAATTTTGTTATGAGTTTTTTTCGGTTCGTACGTTCGATGTCAGGGTTGGTAGATTGGGTGGCATATCGCCTGCGTGCGTGTAGGGATACTGTTGATTGTGCAGGTGCTATTTTTGTTCATGTATTACGTGTGTGTCGTTTTCCGTACCTTCAAGATTGCTGCTCGTGTCCCTGCGGATTGTGTCCGAGAAGTGCGTGCGTGTCCAGGGATTGGAATTAGCATTGAAGACTGCTTATTGCATTGAATATTTGAATGATTTCTATTTACATTTAATTTTTGTATAAATGTGGTATAAAGTTTATGTGGTTTTTATGAAATTCTTGGGTTGGGTTTTCAATTTGGTTGTATATTTATTGTGTTCATCTTTCCAAACAGTTGAAGTTATTGGGCCGTAGGTTAAATCCTTGGATTTCTTAGTGTTGCAATATTGGATTTTGAATGCAGGGGTAGGGAATTTTTAATTCAAAATTGTTTAACTTGGGAGTATAGTCCCTATCTGCTGGTGCATGGGAGTTGATTGTATAATTTCCATTAGATTGTGTGGTTCATTCTTGGGTTTGGTAGATTAGCAATGTTTTGATTTGATTCAAAAGTGACGGGTTAATATGGACTCTTGCCATGAAGCAAGAGTATTGGTTGTCAGCCTTTGTGAGTGATGAAAGGTCCTGTTATGTTTAATATTGCTGGACTCATATAAATTTGGCATGGGCTTAGAGGACTTAAGTTGAATAAATAGCTTCAGTATAATTTTAGTCTTGTTAATATTTATTGGAACTTCCTTACATTAGTAAGTGGATAATGTATGTAACACTTTCAATGAGTAGTTATCTAGATTTAAATAGTTCTTCTATAAGATTAGTTCCTTAATGAATAATTGGGATAATTACTTAAACTTAAATTAGCTGGTGTCATGGGTAGAACTTGAGCAACTTGTATCAAATATTATTCAGGAGGACATCCGGCTCCATCTAGTACACTTGATTTCTCGGAGCAAGGCAAGTACTTTTCTACGGTCTTGTGCATTTACATATCTTGTACTTTTCCTGTGACACATCATGACACGATATCTTGTACCATGTACTTCCTGTTCTTGTACTTACTTGTGTCGGGTAGAGAAATACACTGGCTAGGTGACCAAACCCCAGTTACTATATTCATGTAGATAGCTTAGGCCTCGCATCGTGCACGCGGGCCCTAAGCCGTACCTTATTCATGTACTCATGTACATGCTCCTGTACTCACCCCAGCCGGTCACATAGGCTAGTTGTATTTCAAACATGGGGCACTTGTCATGTCTTGTACTTCAGGATTATAGTTTCATTCATGTACTTTACATTTCTTGTACTTTATATTCATGTACTTACATTCCTGTACTTCCTGTTCATTTGTTGTATTTCATTTTCATGTTCTCATGTACTCATTTCCATATCATGTTCTTGTTCATTACCTAGAACTGTACTTTTCTCCGCTCCTGACTAGGATATGTTGCAGGTGAGTTGGAGGCTCTGTGTGATACCTATTATGGCCAGAGCTAGTAGATGCAGGAGAGCCAGCTGGAGTTGCTCTTGACTTAGAGGCTGAGGAAGCCTAGAGCATTACCTTTAGTAGTTTCTATATTTTCCTTGTATTGAGACTATCAGACTTTATTTTAGCTGGATGAATGTAATAACTTGTAGACTTGTACTTTAATTTCATTCTGAAATATGTTTATAGATGCTGTGATTTGCACTTGTCATGTTTATCTGGATAGATTTTCCCTAGATTGGTACAGCTTACTTTGTCGTGTCTAATAACGAAGGTTGGGCGTGTCGGATTCATGTCCGATTATTCGGGAGCGGGTCATGACACTACTGCCTTCCAAGTGTCTGTCTGTACTAAGTTATAGGAAAACTCTGTCTACTGTTCTGATAATCACTTATAGGTTGATACATCTACCCATTTATTATACACCCTTGTGATACCCCAAGTGTCAAAGGGTCTGACACCATCTGATACTCCCCTCACTACGACTGCTACCTGCGTTCCTTATGTTACTGATACCAACATGTCACTACTTCATATTTACAACCTATCCATAGCACATTAACCCCTATGCCTGTGAATTGAACCTCCAAAGCACCCATATGCACTCATGTCCTATTGACACATGGGTACAGGGAGACTAACTCCGGATTATGCTCATTTGTGCTTAGTTCCTTTCAAGCATTAACTCGACTGTTTGTTGTCTATTGGATTATGGTCAAATAAACTATTGTAAAAGAGATTAATTGGTAAGATTAGAGGATTACCTGTGAGAGGAAAATCAAAGCCTCTGTGTGACGACCCTCTAAGCCTCGTCCTTGATTTGAAGAAGAACAGGCGATCGACTTCTAGGGTTTAGGGAAAGGAAGAGCTGCTCTCCTCCATATATATATATACATGCGGTAGGTGATAAGGGAGATCGATATATGTTTTATCCAAAGGATTTGAACGGATATGAATTTTTTTGGAGGGATGCCAAGTTCAATTACTGGAATTTTTGATCGGCCAAATCAAGGTTAAGGATATGGCTTATCTCCTATTTGGGATCTAGGAGAATAGGATTTAAATTTTGCCTTTGGTTCATCATTAAGGATTGGGATTATCCCAAACTCAAGCCGAAGGTTGAAACAGAGGGGGGTCGGCTATTAACATGGATTTGAATTCTTCTTTTGCACAGAGGCCCCTTGGGAAAGTCGATTTTTGTAAATGATCCACTACAGCAAAATAGTGTTATAATGACACTCTAAAAGTGTCATTATACTCTTTTCACGACACTTTTTAAGTACTGAGTAGAGGGGTGTCGTAGAAAGTTTATTTATTTTCAATAACACTTCCAAAGTGCTATGTAATATTTTTATTACGACACTTTCTGAATGTCGTGTAAAAAAATTTCATGGCATGAAAAAGGTGTCATCTTAAAGTAATTCAATGATAGTTGAGAAGTGTTGTAATAAATTTTTGTGGACTTTCGACGACTCGACAAAACTGCCTAAAATCACTTTATGATGACACTTTTTCAGTGACGTTTAATATTCATTTCACGACAATCTGTAGGTGTCAACTTAATGTTAGATTATTTTTCACAACACTTTTTATGTGTTGTCTAAACATGAAAATCATGATTATTATTAATACCACGATACCTTACAATTGTTATCTAATTCAAATGAAGAACACAGTAAACGTCTTCAAATATCATCGGAATATATTAAATGTAAATTGATTTCATTTATATGTTTATTTTCATATAATTAAGCAAAACTAACTTCCCAGATAATAAAACTTAATGTACCAACATTATCATATATTAAAATATCTCAAATCCATACAAAGTCTCAATAGAA
The DNA here is from genome assembly GCA_029216955.1 of Iris pallida. Lineage (NCBI taxonomy): Eukaryota > Viridiplantae > Streptophyta > Magnoliopsida > Asparagales > Iridaceae > Iris > Iris pallida. Next base: position 30,220,352 of record JANAVB010015600.1, read on the forward strand.
ATCCATACAAAGTCTCAATAAAAATCCATACAAAGTCTCAATAGAAAGTAATATTGAGAACAAAAACAAAGTCTATTACATAACAAAATCTACTACTATTTAGCGCTCAACTTTAATTTTCCAGCATCAAACTCGAACGATGTAATCCGAACTCATCAATCAATCTGCACACAAAAATATGAGAATTAATATTTTAACTTATAAACTGACCATGCAAATGCTATTGCAAAACAAGAACTAAAATTAATATTATGGCTTTCAAATTGACCATACAAAATAAACGTTTGATATAGCTATAAACGGTTGACCATCAAACAGTACTTACAACAAATGGGGGTCATCACACATAAAGATACCAGCCATGGTAGACCACTGGACATCAGAAACCAGAATAGACCACTGGGATTTCAGTGCACATTACATATAATATGCAAGTTATGAGGAAATAGAATAGAAGAGAAATTGACCATACAAAATAAACCATTGGAAGCCACTAATCTGCCAACATTCTGTAGATATATAGCTCAGCTTTGTATAGAAAGAAGTTACCAGCAAGTCACCAACAAGACAGATATATAGCCCAGCTTTGTATAGAAAGAAGTCACCAGCAAGTCACCAGCAAGACAGATATATAGCCCAGCTTTGTATAGAAAGAAGTCACCAGCAAGTGCACATTACATATAATATGCAAGTCACCAGCAAGACAAATATATAGCACATCTTTGTATAGAAAGAAGTCACCAGCAAGTGCACACTACACCAAAAAATGCATTTAGAAACATTTTTTATATGTTCCTATTATTTTTAGGAACATATCATAATCGTTCCTAAAAGTTGCATTCCAATTTTTGGAACGGTTATAAAGTGTTCCTAAATTTAGTCTGGAACGGTTATCAAACGTTCCTAAATTAGATTTTAGAACACATATAATATGTTCCTAAATTATTTTTAGAACGCCCTTGAAACGTTTCTAAATAATATTTTGAAACGCTTTACACTCGTTCCTTAATATAATTTGCAACGCTTTTGCATTATTCATGTGGCTAGTTTTGAAACATTTTATTAACGTTCCTATGTATTTTATATTTTCAATTTTGTGCTCTAACTTTTAATTTGAACCATAAATCTGATGAATTCTAAACTGACCATCGAAATACATAATAAGTGGTGCAATATTTTTTTACACACACCATGAATTAAAATCCAAGAGCTCCATTAAACTAACCAAATCTATCAACTTAATATAAAACAACAAATACCATATCCCAAAAGTTAAATCTTTATAAAATGTCATCAAAGTATATAAAGTAAAAAAATACAAAATAAAATCAACCACGAAGAATACTACGGTACACTTGAACAAAAACAATCTTCAATGATGTTGCTACTACAAATTGTTGTATGAAGAAACTCTCTTAACAAGGACTCCAAGAGAAGAATTTTCTTATTTTGATACCAGTCCCAAGCCATAGAGTCAGATGTTGCCTTGTCAATGATGCCTTGTCTACGCTATTCTGCCGCACCAGTTAAAAAACACACGTTTCAATCACTTCCGGTTCACTTGGCAGTGAAACCGACACTTTAATCGGCACTTTTAATAATGATAGCCTTCTTTGCATCTAGTGCTTCAGCATGAGCTCCTTTTAACTTCAAAGGAGAAGGATAACACGTACAAATAGGTGCATTATTCATTCCAAGTGTGTGCGCCTTGCCTCCACAAATTCCTATGACATCAAAACACTGAAAAAAATGTCATATTAGAAAAGATTTGTAAAATTCCCAGTTCACTGACAAAAAGGTTCCAAAAAAGGAAGGAGTTGACGCTTCCTACAGGAGACTGACAAGAAAGGTTTCAAGAAAAGAGGTGATGAAATATACTGGAGAACAACAAAACAAGATTGTACAAATACATTTAACAATATTCTTAATTGACAAGTACAATTCCTTTATTTAAAGATTTTACAGAATTCATTTCTCAAGGTAGTTCTTTTCAACATCTTTTTCTTATATCGATCCATAGTGTATATATATATATATATATATATATATATATATATATAACCAGAAAATAAAGCACATTCCATTTATGTGCCCAGTTCCACAAAATGAAGCAGCTTACTTTCAAAAGCATGAATATGCAATTTAGTCTACTAAGGATTATGATTTCTAGTTTTCTCATCTAATAAAGTATTGAACTATATGTGTGATCCAAATAGATGCTAACATGAAAATTTTAGAGAAGAACCAATTTGCAATAGTGTACTGCCAAATAAACTTCAGAAGGATAAAGTTGAATCGAACAACTAAAGGAAATTCTTTCTGCATTTAAAAAAACATGGTCTACTTATAGCAGAGAAAGTAGTGAACTTATATATGTCACAGAAAATATTGTATAGGAAAATATTCTCAAAAAAAAGTAAATTCTTGCTGTTAAGAGTACCTTAGGAAGTTGGAAAAATGATTCCTTCGGCTGATGTACAATAGCAACAATATCATCAACAATAGAAGGCACTGTCTTAGGACAAGATTCTTGAAGATCATTCTTAGAGCGCCTAAAACCACCTCTCACAGGGTCCGGCAAATAAAACTAGAAAAAACATTATCTGTATGGTTCTCATACAAAGCATATTTGATAAGAAGAACTAATTTTTACCATCACTGGGCTATGGGAAGGAGTCAAAGCACCACTTTCTAAGGGGCTATCATCATATCAGCCATATATATCTACAAAAGAGAGACAAATGGAAAAAAAAAACATCTCCCAAAATCCATTGGAAGATTTAATATGCATGTTAAGAGAAATTGACAACATATAGCCCAGCTTTGTATAGAACGAAGTAAAGCAGTGCACAAATAACTGCAACTGCAGCATGCATGCAACTGCAGTCATGGTCTCAATGTGTGGCCTCAACTGCAGTCATGGTCTCAACTGTAGCAGTCATGCAACTGCAGCATGCCCAACTTTGTATAGAACGAAGTAAAGCAGTGTACGAAGTAAAGCAGTGCACAAACAATATATATCCCAGCTTTCACATAGCAGCATGCAACTGCAGTCATGGTCTCAATGTGTGGCCATGGAACCAAGGCCAAATGGCAGCATGCAACTACAGTCATGGTCTCAAGGAGAGGGAAAATTGATATGGAGAAAAACTAATATCCTTATGTTGATTCAGAAAGCATTCGAAAATATGTACTTGGGTCTTCATTTGGAACGTGGGATTCTATTCCCCTCGCGCACACCCCAGTATGTGATATCCCGAATAAAATTTCAGGATAAAGTTATTGGTACTACTATGTTTGGCAAATAGAATTGAAAAATATTGCTTAAAATACGTAACAGTTGTGCAAATCATGGCGTACCTAAAACATCTTCTTTGTCTCATCTTCGACATTACCACAGAAGAAACTTTTACCGGTCAAGGACTTTGCAACCTATTGCCACACACCTAAAATAATAAGCAAGAAAGATTCACTCATTACCACAAATGTACAATACTCAAAACGAAAGAATATCCTATTCAACAGCCTTCTTTGCAAATATAATAGAATGGACTTAATTAGTTAAATATTCATCTTAATAATTTAATTACCTGAATCTCTTCACAACTAATATACTTGTGGGGCCAAGCAATTGTACTTCCTATAGCATCATCAAGGGTAAAAAATTCTCTTGAGGCTCGGAACAACGTAACATCTGGAACTAAAATTTCTTTAACCCAAACTTTGTAGCAATCTGGCCCAAGTAAAACATAGTGTACCATTGAAGTAGAATCTGTGGAAGCAATTTCTGCCTTTGCCACCACCTGTCCTGCGGCAGTCCAATTTAACAGGTTGCACTTAACGCCCACAAGGTTTTTATTAGCACTAGCATTCACACTCTCTTGACGGGACTATAATGAAACAAGAAGCTAAAAGTAAATTTAATATTTCAATGATAAATATCAATAGCATTACCATAATATATACATGTCGAATTGACGGAGATGGCAATGTTGTTCCATTAGTAGGCTCTCCTGCAAACTGTAAAATAATTCAATTGTACTTTAGTGCTTTGAAACTCAAGATTGCATAGTTTTTAGCAAAACACTAGAATTGAAGATAAAATTATTACAACTTACCATGTCTGGCCTAAGCTCTCTTAGTATTTTTTGCGTAAGATCTTGAGTTTTGCGAACCTCATTTAACTCATTCATGACAGAATGCATCCATGATTTATTTTGCAATTGGGCCTCTATCCTAGATAGGGTAACCCCAAATCCAAGACCTCTAACAGAACCGGAGTGTTCTGGACCAAAATACTTGCTCACTGGACCAAAAGAGAGAAACTTGCCAGAAAACCGAAGCTACAACTCCTTTTTATCCGAACAAAAAAAGTTCTTTATAAAAACATCTTCTGCGTTGAAGTATATCTGTCCACCTCTACTCTACTGCACCATAAGGTGCCTTGTACTGCAGTTTACCTACAGTTGCTAAACCCAAACCACAAGCGGCCATGGTAGGAGAACTTTAGCATAGTCACAATTAAGATCCAAATGCCATGATATCAAAACTACGGTTGCAATTAATTAATAACTTTCCTTGTAGGAGAACTTCAGCATATTGTTGATACTAAAAACTGAAAACAACAAGAGTGCAATCATAATACATTGATGATATTAAAAACTTATATTAATAGAAATAAATTGCACTATAGTTTATCCCAGAAATATATTTTAAAATATACTTCAAGTGATAAAAATCAATATGGCATGTTCTAATACTGTAGGATGCACTAGTGCTTGAGGGATATATGAGTTATCAATGCAAAATGTGGGTCATATCATGTCGAAAACGTATTGGACACGACCCGGTCAATCCAAAATACGTTATAACACAACAAAGTAACTTATAAAACAAAACATAAAGAAAAACATAAGAAAATCACATAATGCGATGAAAAACACAATTGAACATAAAGTTATCTTAACAATCACCATTTAGAATATCATCAGTGCTTCGAAAACTAAATTGCACAGAGAAGAGGTTAGGAAAGAAGATGAAGGCAACAAAATTAAAAGTGAATGGACAAAATATGAAACAACATAGTATATTTTAGAAAATAATTTTTTGGAGTGTCCATGTCAGTATAATCTCACCTGTAGCCTGTCCCTGAGACCCAAGATTCCTAGTGTATAACCTGTTGCAATGCACAAAAACACAAGATGAATATTCAATTCCAAAAAAAAGGAAAAAAAAACAAATTTTTGTTATGAAATTTTTTTGCAGTAGTGTATATTTTAGAAAGAAACTAATTTAGAACTAAAACACTTGAACATGTAAGCGTTCATGGAGGATTCAGAGAAAATTGAACCTAAAGAAAATTATTGGAAAATGTTGTCAATATTAACAAAGAGAAACCCTAGATGTTGATTTCTTCCTCAAAACCATATTTAAGAAAGAAAAAAACTAGATAATGATTGATCTTTTCTGAAGTTTATCGAATCCCCAATTATTAAACCTAGAATATAAATCAAGAAAGTGAAACTCAGAAAATTGGGAGGGAGAGAACGTCCTTTGCCGCCCCTCCGAGAGAAGAAGGATTAATCCCGAATTCTTACCTTTGCCGCCCCTCCGAGAGAAGTTCCCCTTTGCCGGCCCCTCCGAGAGATCTTCCGATTTAGAAAGGGAGAGCAGAAAAGAAAAGGAAAATAAGAGAATGAGAGAGAGAGAGAGAGAGAGAGAGAGAGAGAAAATGGGATAATAGGAAACCCTTAACATCTTTTATGTGCTCTCACCGCCAAAAACTTTCGTGGGAGGGAAACTTTTTGGCCCTAAAATTTTCGTGGACTGCTGCTCTCACCGCCAAAACTTTTGCTGTGTAACTCTCGATGCTGTAGCAAAAAAAATTTGAGAAAAAAAATCGTGTGAAATTTCATTCTAAGACAACACTTTTTAAGTATTGTATATTATAAATGATATTATTACACTTATAAAGTGTTGTATATAGTACGTAATATTCTACGACATTTGTAAGTTGACTTAAAAGTGTTGTTAAAGTTATGTTTATGACACTTTTAAATAGGTGTTGTAGATTATGATAAATACTCAATTACAACGACATTTTTTAGTCGAGTGTCATCATTATAAAAAATTAACGACACTTATTTAGAAAGTGTCGTAAAGAAAGTGTCGTTATAACACTATTTTGTTGTAGTGACCACTTTCATTATTTAAACAATCCAAATTACACTAGTGTAATTACAATATATATATATATATATATATATATATATATATATATATATATATATATATATATATATATATATATATATATATATAGCTCAATGCCCTAGGGTTTTTGGCTAATACATACAGTATATACCATATATATATATATATATATATATATATATATATATATATATATATATATATATTTTTTTTTTTTATATACCATATATATATATATATATATATATATATATATATATATATATATATATATATATATATATATATATATATATATATGGTTTATGGTCAATAGTAACAATGGTGATAATACTAGGCAAGGGTATTAAAAAACAAATTGATTCAAGGGCTCACAGCGCCATCGCTAAGTAGGCACTCCGTCTTCTAGAGACTTTACTCCACGTCGACTCTACGCCAGAGGTCTAACAGGGGGTCGGTGAGACATAGAGAAGACGAGCCCCGCATCGCCACATACTATGCGGCACAGGATTCTAGAGCTTTCAAGGAGCCCTTCCAAAATCCTTCCATATCGGTTGCTAAACCGAAGAGGAGGTCAGAGAAAAGCAAAGCTAAGGTACCCGATGCAGGTGTGTTCCAAGGCACTCGTTCCAAATCTGCATTGGGTGCCTTGTCAAAAACTGGGGGGTAGCCAGCCTCCTACCATGCACAACAACCATGTGTTCCAATCTGACGAGGCATAATACGACACGGATGTAGCCATTGGCACAACCAGTCACCAGACCGGGGCTAGCAACCATACTGAGTTCGGAGAAGATTATAATCTTACGGTATATCTTCAGGGCAGCGAGACTCAGGCGTCTGAGCCAGAAAGTGAAGGATCAACGACTCCCTCGAGTCACCCTCACACTCGGTCTGTCTTTATGGCCGACGACAATGAGGAAGACAACAACAAAGCTCTCAGGCGTATCGAAGTCCTCGAGACGAAGTTGGATACACTGACGGACACATGAAGACCCTGTCTTCGGTCATAATTGACCTTAATAGTAGCATGGCCCCCGCAGCCTCTACACATGCACGTGATCCGCCAACCAATGATGAATCCAGCAGGTTGCCTACTGCCAATCTGGCAGGACCATCCTCGTCTACTCCATCAGCTATAGGCTCCGCAATACCGTCCGAGATACAGCAGGCCATCAAGGAGCTGTATGCTCGTCATGATGCCAAGAAGAATCAAGCAACGCTCCAGAAGATGGGATCCGACAGCCGTATCCTACCGAGTGGGACCACGTCGTCTATCCTCCTCAATACAATCCGTAGACGATTACAACTTATGAAGGGAAGGGGTCTCCCCGACAATACTTGAGGTACTTTGCCTCAGTAACGGGGCACCTACCAAAGGAAGATGCCCTCCTGTCCAACGTATTCATAGGAGCCCTGCAGGGGGTAGCCTATGAGTAGTTTTGCAGTCTTCCGGACGACTGTATCTCGTCCTTTGAAGACTCAATTCGTCCACCGATTCTATGAAGGAGGCATGGACATGACCATGTTGACCCTCATAGAAATTGTCCAAAGAAAAAAAGAGCCTGTCCGTGCATACAGAGAGCGCTTCTGCCAGGCAGCCCTCATATTACCACCTGGCATGCCCGAGCCCATGCTTATGGACTCCTGCCGCAAGAACATGACGTCCGCTATAAAATTATGGCACAGTACTCCCTACATGGAGTGGACGCTTTTTATTACTGAAGCGGATGCGACACAAAGGAAAGCCCAGGACACGTAGCTCCTGGGGCTACACTTTTCTGCCCCCCGAAGACAAGGGAAGACGCTCCTACAACAACAACCCGAAAGAAAAAAAAAGGCAAGCAAGCCATGACCGTCACCATCTCCAAAGGTTCAGCAGCTGCAAACCCAAGTCTGCAAAAACGCAGAGGCCGAGGGAGATTTACTCCTTCAATGACGAGGATACGCTGGAGCTCTTCGAGATGCTTACGAAGAGTGGCAAACTGTCCATCCTGCCACCCAGGCGTCCCGATGAAATAGAAAAGGTAGACCATCCCAAGTACTGCCATTATCACCAGTACGTCCATCACTCAACACAGGACTGCTATGTGTTGAAGGGGCAAATTCAGCGCCTCATTAATGCCAACGTCATATCGTTGGATTACGAAAAGAAGACCGTCATAGCCAACATGGTTACTCTCCAGTTCGGGAGTTTTCTATCCACAGAGGCACAAGATGGCATCATCCCTACTCAAAAGGCGATGATGGAAGTATCAACCTTCCGCCAGCACGAGACAATGCTCAAGGGCTCATCCCGTCCTCCACGCCTCAAGACGGAGTCATGAGGGTCCATCCGGACCAGGCCCCCAACATGATAAACCAATAATCATCATGAATCTCTCGGGAAACATTTTATGACCTCGCTTCTGAAGTGTTATTCTATATCATGTCTACCATGTCCATATTACCTCTGAGTAGTCACCCCGTTATGATAACCCCAAAGTTTTTATGACATCCTAGAAAATATTTTATGTCCATATTTCCTCTGAAGTGTTATTATATATCGTGTCTACCATGTCCATATTACCTCTGAGTAGTCATCCTGTTATGATAACCCCAAAGTTGTAATAACTCCTTAAGAAAAATAGTCACGTCCATATTACCTCTGAACTATTATTCTAGGAAGAAGGATGCTTGCCATGTCCATATAACCTCTGAGCAACACACCCTTTCCCTGACAATTCCTCACAATTGTCATCTATAGAACCCTTCACGTCCATATTACTTCTGAGTCGTTCTATACCCCAAGAGAGTACATCCTTACCATGTCCATATTACCTCTTAGTAAGGAAAGTGTCTCTACAAAAACTTATGTATTTGCCATGTCCATATAACCTCTGAGTAAACACCCCGTCCCTAATAAAGCTATCCCCTCTGAGGGAATTCTCATCTCTGTATAGGATTCACAACCATAAAGATAGACAGAGTAGAGAAGGGACAACAAAAACTTCAGATACAAAGAAGGCAATATTTTCTATTAAAAACATACATATGGTCCCTCACAAGTTGAAGGACAAAAAGGAGTAGGAAATCAAAACTGGGAAGACTGGTCATGAAGTTCTTCTAGCCGGCTCATCATATGAGCCCTCTGCTATGCAATCTATGCGTGGGCCCTCTTATCGGCCTCCTGGTGTCTGGCAGTCTCGTCTCCGACAGGGTCCAAGCCTGACATGCAAAAGCCAATTCAGCCTTACGGACACTGATATCCTCCCTCTCTTGAGTCAGAGCCTTCAAACGTTGGTGAAGGACCTCTCCCTGGTCATCTGATTCCTTTAGGTCACCCTCGGAAAGGACGAGAGCATCCGTCAACTTTTGAATCTGTTCCCAGAGGTCTCTGTAGTGCTTCTCCGTAGCTGCAATACAGCGAACTCGAGCCCCTTTGGCGTCAGCCAGTTCGATAATCTTTGATTCGACCTCCACAAGTCGATGAGAAAGAGCCTAGTGCATCTGCTTTTGGCAAGATTTCTCAGAAACCATCTTCTCCAGTTCTGCTGTAGCTACGATCAGCAGGGTAAGATCGAGACCGTAGAGTTACAGGGCAACGGTTTTTAAGTCAGCCAGCAATCCATATATAATTACGACCTGAGCCTCATATTCTGGATAATTGTGCAAGAGCTGCAACTGACCTTCCACTAGGTCCCGGATCCATCCGGCCAACGGCTGGCCGTGCAAGACGCCCTTTATACCATGAGTTAAAGCGTTGCGGATGGCCTCCAGCAGAAGCTGGGCACAATATTCCTTATCAGCCAGACTCATTGAAGTCACTGGAGAAGCTGCTACCCAAGGACCAAGAGCGGAAGCAAGAGCTGAACTCTGCCCCTGTACTAGAGCGGACAAGAAGGAGCCACCGATGAGACATTCGATGGTTCGAGGGGCATAGTCGTCCCTACAACCATCATGACCGTCGATACTGGCCTTGTAGCAATTCCTTGGGCCCTGGCTTTGAAGGCTGTATCGTTAGTCGTTTGCTCGACAATCAGAGCATCGGCTCAAGCATGGGCCCACATAAGGGCATGAGGAGGAATACCTCCCGAATCAGAATAAGTGACGATGCCCCCTCATCGGCCCCCACGTTTTGAGGCGCATCAGGCGCAGGCTCTTCAGAAAATCCCCGCTCTGACCAAGAAGGTCCTGCCTGCTCAAACCGCACAGTCATAAGATGTGAAAGGAACGGGCAAGTTCGAAGAATAAAAAGACTTACCACGAAGGAAGACCCAGCATAGCAAGTGATTGTAATCTGACTCTTTTTGCAGGAGGGAAAGCTTTCCCGGGCAAGAGCGGGCATCCTCGCAAGCTATCGAGAGTTCGTTCCTCCTCTCTCACCTCTGCAAATGAGCTAGAACCATCATTGGCCTCGCTCTCAGAGGACACCATCCCAGATGGAAGCGGAAAGGGTGAAGGAGGGGTTTCGAATTTCGTCTCCTTAAGAAGACTCCACTGACGATCATACTCCGGCGAGAAGGTGTTGTATACACAATAAAGCTGGGCAGTTGAGAATATAAGACTCCCACCCCTCTGTAAAAGAGGGGTAGTAAATATGGCCCCTATACGACTGGCCTTATAATAATGCCAGGCCCGAGCATCGTCTAAAAGACTACCTTCATGACCAAGACAGGGGTTCGGATTACCCATCATCACTTAGCTATAGCCAAATTGGCGGACGAAACGACTGGGTAAATAAGCCTCCAGAAACACCCAATTTTGGTTCCTATACACCAGGTGGGAAGGACGGATGTACTACAACCAGAAGAACGCCCCAAGGGTCGGGTCCTCGTCCACCAACTTTTCGTCAAAACGGAAGCTACCATAGGAGGGTAGAACCCGATAGATGGCATACTCTTCCAACCGACCCAGCATCCACCGACAAGTAGGAAGGTCCCGAGGGACCCACACTGCACGCTCATAATTGCGCAGAGTTGCATCTCCCGCCTCATATCCCAAAATTGTATCGGGTTTTATCAGACCAGGACGATGCAGAGCCAACCAACCCATCAGGTAGTGATAAAGGAGCTCAACTGACGGGAAGTCCTTGTCACTACCCTCATAATTAAGAATCTTCTGGGAGAACTCTCGCAGACCGTGCAACAGGTTGCACACCAAAGCCGGTAAAAATGACAAAGGTTGCCTGAAAGCGAGCCTCACTGTGAGCAGGATCAGATCTTGGCTAATCCGGCTAACGGGACCAGAACCCCCCGGCACTACAGCCATCCGCAACCACACCATCAAAAAGGCTGCCAAGGTCGCTTTCGGGCTCACTGGGACCAGATTCTGGCTGAAGAAGATGTGAATGTTAGAAGTGGGACCACCCTCAGCATCGACAGATGGAGCCGATACCCTAACGACGCTCATTATATCATCTACCTCATCAGCAGTGTACGCTGGGCGCGAGGCTTAGTAGGGCATCCCTGGCGTTAAGGGAACTCGTATGAAGATATAATTGAGCCAAGCTTGGATCGGAGGCGAGTCAAGTGCCTGGTCTTGGTACCTGCACACTTGGTAATGGCAGAATAGCTCCTTGTACACATTCATTATAGAAGGATACACGATCTCCAAGGCAAAGAAATCCTCCTTACAGGGAGTATACTCCTCATAAGGCTGACTCTCCCATGGTAGCTTGGATAGGGCGCGCATCTCGTGAAGAGCTAAACACAACTCACCGCATAGAGTAAAAAACGTCCATGTATGATGATTAAACATCTCCAGCAGGACGAGAAAAAGAGCACGGTTGGCAGCAATTCCGTGCTCGGAGGCTTTAACGCAGCTGTAAATACCCGCTTCCTTCAAGTCCATCTTGAACTTTCTCATTGCCCAATGGGACAATGCCTTCCACTCCAATTTAGGATGGATCCATCCATCGACGTAAAAGTTACCCATCGGGTAAGTACAGCTGGCAAATAGTAACCTGTTGGCAAAAAGAGAAGCACGATAGGGACGCACCTCAGCAGCGAACGCTTCGGATACCTGGCTGGGGAGCAGGACACGTGGCATGGTATGCAAACCCTCAAGCACGGTAGGGAAGCAATTCTTTGGGTCAGAATAGACCTCCTCCTCAATATGGCCAACTAGCAGGTTCTAGCATTCGGGTGTCAGATCCTAGCGCATGCTGCACGTTTCAGATAGGCAGAAGTAAGCAGAAAGTAGGAGATAACGAGAAACAGAAGGCATGAACAAAGGAGTGCCACTTGGTGTTGTCGAAATACTAGTCTTCGGTAATATCTAAAAAAGCTGCATTCTCAATACCAATTCGTCGTCGAACAAGAAACGAGTTTCAGCATTTCGGCAGTATTGCGAGTATCCAACAACCGGCCTCGATCCATCATGCGATGAAGATTGTTCCCTAATCATGGCCAGATGACTTCTTGGTTGACCGAAAGCGGGTCTCCGAGCAGAAGAATGGACAAATGCCTCTATGGCACCACTGCTGCCGGTGCCTACGGTTAAAGCCAAAAAAAAAGTCCCTGAGGAAGGCGGAAGGTACAGAGACTGCGTAAAAGATGTTAAAAGGACGAGAAGTTAGGCATTGAAAGTCTGTATGTCTTCAAAAGCAACATCTGTAAGACAAAAACGCCAAATGCCGCTTCAAGACCATATCGCAGAAAGCACGCCATTTATGGTAAAAATCAAGAAATAAAGTCAGGTGCTTACCGACAACAGGAGGTCGTACTTCTTCATCAATGGAGAGTTGTCTGACGGCGATATCCTCATAAGCCAACTGTTTGCCTCGAGCCGGATGACGGTGCGTTCCCTCTTTGCTATAGTTTGCTCCGAGATAGAGACATCAGATGCCCGTGCCGGCTCCATGGCTGTTCGAAGGTTACCCCTTGCTGCAGATCGAGGGGAACTGGTTACGCCACCATAGGCTCTCGAAGAGCCAACAACATATGGTTTTAGAGTTTTGGGTTTCTTGGGGGCCATGGCGAAGAGATAGGGTTTTAGAGAAAGAAAGACTCTGGCGTAGAATGCTAAAAAAAATTTGAAGGCAGAAAGGTTCTCCCCCCCCCAAAATGCCTACTTATAAGAAAGGACATATGATGTTCTCAAGAGAAGACAAAACACCTCGGATATCGTGGGTTCAGAAAAATGGTCATGATGAACGTTCACGTGATACGAGGAGTCATGATCACGCTTAAGGAGGAGACAGCTTAACGCATTTAATGCTGGTGCCTAAGCACATCGTCAGCCTATCCGCAGGAGGTGATGGGCATGTCCTCTACAAAAAAAAAGAGAAGACAGGTGTTATGCTTCTTTGCAAAGTGCCCCGAGCTTAAACCAAGTTCGAGACACATTGAAGGGGGTCTTGTAGAACCATAAAAAATTACAGCTGATGCAAGGTGCCTTCGTCGCCCACCCTCTTCCTACCATGGTCCAGATGACATATGGCACGGGTTGGTGTCCCCACTACCAACCTAACATCACCGAGGTGCAGACAGTGAGATGCGTATATAGACCAACCAAGGACGAAGATATTCTCAGGATGAAGTTCAAAAAAAGCACTCTTCTTATTGATCATAGCTACAAGGGTCTATTATACAGGCCTATCGTAAGTACATAAGAAAGAAGTTTCTTGAATCTCATTTACAAGGATCAATTACAAGGTCTTTGTTACAAAGATGAGAATAGAAATTTCTATGAACATAAGGGAAGGATCGTCTTTAATAGGCAGCATTCACAGTGTGTTCGTCATAGGCAGAAGAGAAATGTACTGTCTACATCAAAGTCTCTTCTCCACCGACTCATATCGTCATTAAAGCCAACCCTCTTGTCACCAAGAGAAGCTAGAGCTCCAATATATACTGAAGTAGTAGAAGACCCAGAACCACAGCACGACGAAGCCCTATTGCACCAAAAAATCAAGGCAGAGCACGATCGGCTATTCATCGGGTGAGAAACCGACCTCGAGCCCATGGCTTGGATCTCCCACATCCCTTAGACGTCGCCCAGAGTCGAACTCCCTAAGAAGGACATTTGCATACTTCTCAAGGGCTGTGATGATTCCTTATACACAGAGTTCCTCCATAAGAATGTGGCTCCCACTAACGAAAGAAGCCTCAACCAGCAGCCAACTTACACAAGGTCGATCGTCGCTCAAAGTTAAATTGGGATCTCGCATGGTGGTGAAGGATGCCGAGAAGAAGACAACGAATCTTCAGAGAAGAACTTCCCCTTTTATAGGACCGAGAGTGGCCTAGAGCGCACACCACATGGCCGACGGTCAAAATTCTCGCATTAATGGGAAAAACCTAAGACTCGGCACTTTGAATGTTGGTCTCAGACCCTTAGAATTCCCCATATTATGGTGGCAATTAAGAGGGAAGTCCTTAAAGAGCGAGTATTTATCGCTCTTTACTTTGAAGAAGCCAGAGCCTTCAAGCCAGAGGCGCAGCCACTTACTTGCACCAACCTCAGGAACAAGATGGTGGTAGGGTCCTCCTCCCCTTCTTTTATTCCAAAAGCCTGTGTCTTCACTCCAGAGGAGCAGCTATCTACCTATGCCAATCTCAGATGCACGAGGATGTCATACCCTTTCCTTCGAAGCCAGCGTCTCCACTGTTCAGAGGTGCAGCTACTTACATGTGTTCGCATGAGGCACAGGATGGTGATATGCTCACACCATCTCTATTCCTATGACACAGTCATCTGCTCCGGATCTGAATCTTAAGTTACTTCTCTACAAGAGATTTAGGAACTCCTATTGCAACCAATACAAGTCAACCTGTCGCTCCAAAAGTACAGTAACCTCGCCAACCTGAAGTACAAGCTTACTTGTCGCCTACAGCACAGTGACTCTGGTAGCCTGAAACACAGCTTTGTAAGTTGCTCTATACGCACAGAAGTCTCGTTGTCATCCGAAGACAAGTTCACTCGTCGCCTAAAAGCGCTGAGGTTCCGTTATCTCTAAAAGTACAGTCTATTCGTCGCCACAAAAGTGCAGCAGCACTTAGTCCTCACCAAAGGCGCAGTGTCACGACCTGTGCCCAGTATTTGGGCATGAGCCGTGGGTACGTCCAGCCTACGCCGCAGAGTAGACGGTAGTACGTTGTCTAGTCATCTACACATTTATAAATACAACCATGAAGTTTATATTCATTTGCATAACGTAAACCACATCAACAGATAGGATCAAAACAAGATAAATTTTATAAAATAACCACAGTCTGGAGAGAAAGGTAATAAGTAGTCTGGCAAACTCCAAGATAGAGCAAAACATACTATAGTGACATAGTCTCCAAGAATGAAATGTACTAGAGAACATCCACAAATCAACTCATGAATCTCAAAGTAGAAATAACATCTAAAAGTCTCAAACTAAACCAATGTGTGAAAATACTAAATAAAATCTACTAAAAGCCATCTGTAGCGGGTAACTCCGCAAAAGTAGCCTCCAGCTCGTCCTGTGCGCCAAAATTAGGATCTGCAGTATGTTCATAATAGGTGGTACAGAAATCATATAACTCATCACCTAAAAATGTTGGTTTTCCAGTCAGGAATGGAACAAGCACACAAACTGAAAAGCTATCCACTATATAATAGATTCGACAGTGCATGAATATAACATATATGGAAGAAACTAGAAGGTATACTAAAAATATGGTATATCTAGTATGAAAGCATGGATCGCTGAGCATAGTATGTCAACTAGAAAGAATGTAAAAACATAGTGACATGGCAAATAGTGAAATGTAAGGAAATAATAAGAGACAACTATCTAAGTATTTTGAAATATCCTTTTTGATATGTGAACGGCTAAGGAATAAATACGACACCCTGCACATGTCGTGTGCAGCTGCTATCAGTCAAAATCAGACATTTTGGGATGGATTGGGTAGTTCACAAGTCTACTAAGATATTTTTCCTCTCGACCAGTAAACATGAACCCAAATAAGTTACGAACCTCATGATAAGATAAAACAAGAATATAATAAGTGGGATCCATGATACTATCACGTGTATCCATCGTGTCATCAAGCATGGGGCACATGTATAGCATGTACTGAACAAAACTATCAGAATTAGAAGTAAATCAGAAAGTGTACTTGCCTGTTGTCCCGAGCTGCGAGTACTGATCAAGTGCTCAGTCAAAGTCCAACAAACCTATAGTATGAATTTTCATATCAATATATAATTTAGGGTACAAGTGGAACTATCTAATAAGTTATTGGCTTTCTTCTAGGCTCTTACCCTTACCTTAAGTTATTGTGCCCATTATCTGTTATTTAAAGCTACCCTTTAACAATACAACACATATGGAGACTTCCACTTTTTTTCTTATGCTTTCTACAGGTATATGGGTACTGTTTTGTTACCATGTACTTGCCATGTTCACAGCAATTAAAGTGAACTCAAAACTTATTTAGTGTAGGAACCTCTAAGGGTGCACAGTTGCCTATTTTTAAGGGCATGAGGCTTACTATCAACTGCTACTCTATATTTCCCCTTGGAACTTAAAGGTGAAGTGGCTTGTGTCTTACCGAAACTCGAGTGCAGGGGACACCACTATCCTCATACTCTATTCTCTGTTGGGACTGCTAGGTGCAGGATACTCTCCCACTCCTAAGTACATACTCTTATTCTCAAGTATACATCTGGTACCCTTCCTCGCTAGGCTACCCTACCAAGTGTACAGGTCTTTATGTGCTTGGCCATAGGCAAGTACCCTTTTTTTCAATATATATACATATCTACTGAAACATTAGATGGAGTGTCTAGACATGACTGTACTTGTACCTGCTAACCTTCTATAAAGATACCTACATACTAAACCCTTGGTAGCACTCTGCTAATGCCTACAAGGGTAGACTCTCAAGTATGCCATAGGGTGGTGACAGGGCCACATATTTCTTGGGTCCTCATATTACTTATCGGGTACATCCCAGGTATTGATGCTACCAGTCAGTGCTACCTCACCTGTAACCTTACTCATATGATGTAAACCCCCTAAATTTCTACTATAATTTTTTTAATAATTTGGTTTTAATTTTTTGCTTTGTATTATACGTCGTGTACGAATTTGTCGTATAGGATGTCGTGTATGAGTTCGCATTTTCGTATGTCTCGTCGAGTGCGAATATGTGCGAGGTACATATTTTTGTAAAAATATTTTATTTTAAAAAGCTTGGTTTTTCAAATAATAAATATTTTTGATTACTTAAAATTGTAAAATGCGTCGCATTTGGAGTTTCCAAGACCTATTTTACATCATAAAAAGGTTATATAAATATTAATTTAAAAACCATGTTGTATGCAAATATTTATTACATATGAGGAGCATAAATTTTTTTATTATTCATATATAATGCTATTTTCGAAATAAATTAATATTAATAATTTATTATTCGAAAAAGTATTTTAAAATAGTATTTTGATTTAAATTTAATTGATCATGATAATTTACATTTGAAAATATTTTATTTTAAATAGGTTTTAAAATAGTATGTAGCTATATTGGATTGGATTTGATCCAATTATTTTTATTTATTTGAACTAATTATGTTAATATCTACATGTGACTTAATCAATATGAATTAAAATTTATATTATCTATTGGGGATTTAATCATCCCGCGTCCTTATCCATATCGGAGTCACCACCTCCAATATAAGGAGAGGCTCCTTTTGCTCTTTTCTATGGAATTCCACAATCAAATTTTTCCACAAAGTGTTGTACATCGTATCTGTGCCATCTTTTCCCTCTATTATACTTTTCTACTACAATTAGATTAATCTCCTCGCATCCGACACCCCGGACACATCCAAATTCCTAAACCTAACCCAATTTCTGAATTCGTGTCGGCATCCCGACACAGACCGTGTAAGCCCTGTCCGACCCCTGCCACCATCCCAGCATCACCTCCTCGTCTCCTCGGTCTACCACAACACCACTCTCGATCGCCACCATTGCCACTATCTCCCTTCACTGCCTTCGTAACCCTCGACATCCCGCCCGAGTCGTCAGTAACCTGCTCCACCACCACTGGCCATCCCGACATCACCCTAATCACCACAACAACTTTCGACACTGCCGCCTCCGCCACGAAAGCCATCCCGACTCGAATCACCAGCACCGCATCCACCATATCGTCCCCGACATCACCACCAC
Organism: Iris pallida; assembly: GCA_029216955.1. Taxonomy (NCBI): domain Eukaryota; kingdom Viridiplantae; phylum Streptophyta; class Magnoliopsida; order Asparagales; family Iridaceae; genus Iris; species Iris pallida. The sequence continues at coordinate 30,238,703 of JANAVB010015600.1, forward strand.
AACCTCCTGGCCATCACCACCACCTCTTCCTCTCTACCATCGTCACCACCACTGCCAAAATCTGCCACCATTGCTCGTCATCCCCCGTAGCACCCAATACCATAGCCACTGCCACCACCGACGTAGCTACCACCACCATCACCCTCACAGAAGAAGAAGAAGAAGAAGAGGAAGACCCTAACCTGAGTCGTCGCTCGCCTCGAGTCTGTCGTCGCTCGCCTCGAGTCCGTCGACACCGGATTTACCCCACCGCCCGTTCGATTTTCCGTTCTCCACGCCCGAGCGAGTATAGCGCTACGCCGCGGCGACCGCGAGCACCGATCGCCCGCCGCTCGAGAACCCCAGCGCTGCACGCCACTTCATCTCCTCCGCCACCTTGCCTGTTCCCGGAGTAGCGTCAGCCCCTTCGCTTCCCCAGATCTAGGGAGCCGTGCCACCGCGTTCTCCGCCACCAATCCCCTTGAACAGCCGTGCTTTTCGGCCTCTTTACCGACGAGCCTCGTCGTCGTCGTGCCGGAGTTCCTCAGCAGCCCTCCGCTCCTCCAGATCTAAGGACCCGTGCTCCGCCCGCACCCGGCCTCAGCCGCGACGCCGCCCGCGGAGACCTCCGCCGACCCGATGAGTTCTCTCTCCCCTCACTCTTACCTTTCTTTCGATTCCCCTCTCTCACTCCACCGCTTTCCTCTCTCTCCACTCCCTTCTTTCTTTCATCCTTATTTTTTTATTAAGAAGGACAGCACATAGCCGTCAGTGTATTATTAGTTTTATTATTATTATTATTATTATTATTATTATTATTATTATTATTATTATTATCACTGTTAAAAAAAATAGAATGACAAAATATCTGTATATATTTAGAAATATTATTATTATTGTTATTATTGAAAATTTTGCTAATGGCTAATTACTAATATTATTTACAAAGTAATTATTTATCTTATAAATATATATATACGTATTTATAAAATAAACTGGGGTTTTTAAAGTAATAATTTGGGCTCAATAAATAATTTGGGGAATGGACATTTTATATGATATGATTTTCATTTATAAAATAAATAATTTCAAAAATAAATTCTAAGTATTCTATATATATATATATATATATATATATATATATATATATATATATTATATATATATATATATATATATATATATATATATATATATATATAAAAAATATATATATATATATATATATATATAATCTTTATTATGAAAATCTTTTTACAAAATCAATTCTCTATTATGATTTTAAAATATTTTATATTAAGTTTGAAATAAAGTAAATATTTTGTTTATAATTTATAAAATATTTTGTAGAAATTTTCTAAGATATATGTACTTCCATTTAAAGGAATAAATCTCCTAAGTCAATCTTCTGTAGATTAATTATCTTTGACCATGACTAATCTTGCCTCCTTACTTCCTCGCGAACTCGGATCCTTTCGCAACGACCAAGGCTATTGGACTATTCGAGACATGGCAGAACATCACATCTCACCAGACAACACACCAGGCAAGATACCTTGCCACCTTTACTGCTTTCATTAGTTACTTTTATTTATGCAATTATTGTATATTTTCTGAACTTTATTTTTAGTTATTTATTTTCTTGCATTGGACCTAGAGTTAAGGGACTACCGTCAAATTTAGTGTGTCTCATTAACTTGGCACGATTTTACACGAGTTATGTGTGAGAGTTATGAGTATCATATAGAGGTCACTTGCGTGTTGGTTGATCCCCCATGCGCATGCATAGGAATAACTGTCAATAGATGCATGTTAGAAGACTTGACAGTTATCAGGTGTAACCCGTGTTGTAGAAGCGACACGTGTTGGTACGTCGTGGTTACGTCGCATGTATAGTATCTTTGGAGGGGAGGGGACAGCTACTAGCGTAGGGGCTACATTTACTTTTATACACATTTGGAAGATAGTGTCTCGGATGAGCGCTACGTGTTATTGGACTGATAGTGTCTCGGATGAGCACTACTTGTTGGCCACTCTTTATTACTTGCTTGTGCAAATCTGTTACAGCTCCTGCGTAGAACATTGTCCTCAAAATACATATCACTTAGATGGTTAGGTACCCTATTGTGTTGTAGTTTACAGTATTTATTTATGCAGTTATAATGGCATGTTCTTCCTGTATCTTGTTACGTCCCTCTGAGGACCTGGTTATCTCTCCAGGTATGTGCTTTCATGATTTACTGCAGGTATTCTAGCCAAGAGGGTGGTCTTCTCTATTCCTTCGAAGATGATCGCTCTTGGTTCATCTTGATATTTTTGTGGGTCATTTTCTTGTATACTTTCTCTCATTTTGATAGTTGGTAGTGGACTTTGTCTCCGCCCAACGATTGTGCCATAAATATACGTTGACTTTATACTATTATTCTTTTCATTGTGGATGAGATTTAGTTTATCTTGGATTACTACATTATACAGCTTATGTATACATATGAGTCTTTATATATTGGAGTAGACTTCGTATGTATGTAGTTGGCATGGATACGTACCTATCCCTAAGTATTTTGGGACTGGAGCATTATATGTTTTTGTGGTGGCCCATGCAGGTCAAGTTTATCATTTTGGTTACATGACTGTACCAAACATGCCTGTTATATAGGATAAGAGTATAGGATCTCATCCACCTGCTTGACCCTCTTCCTTGACTAAATTTTTGAATCACTTGGTCAACATCATTGATCTACATCTTGCTTGAGCTCTTCCTACCGTAATCCTTATTCCCACACTTGATAGGAAGATGACTAAACTAATATATGCTCATAGGTCAACCACATGGCTAGAAGGATTATATTGACAACTAGTATGCATTGAGATCCTATTTGAGTTATAAAGATATGAGGATAAGAGGGACCATATTTTCAAGTAATATGAACTTAGGGATTTGTTAATTCCAAGTTGGGTAGTAGCAACATTAATAACTTCGAAGGATTGTTAGAATTTTATCTACAAAATGATAGTGGAATCTATATGCAATTGAGAAAGAAAATTGAATTGATTTTTGAGTTTGATTTTGAAGGTCTTTGAAAAATATTTATGATTCCGTGAATTATAGCTATACATCCTTGAAGAGATATAAAGATAGTTGAGAAGAAAAAATTATTTTGCTGTAAGATTTATGAGAGTTATTGATAAAGCTTGGTAAACTCCTAAGGTTTTAAATTGGGTTGTATGGTTCACAATTAATAAGTTCATGAAATTTTCAATTTCAAGTTTGAAGTAATGATATTAAAATTTTGGTTTAAAATATTTGGAAGAAATGGAAACGATTGTTGAGGAAAATTTTAAATTTAAAATCGTGTCATTTGATTGAGGATTTACAAATCTATTTAGATTTTAGGATTAAAAAGTTGTGATTATGGATATCAAATCTTGGAAAAAAAATTTAGTAACGTGATGAAAGTTCACTTGGAGATTATGGAAGGGATTAAACTTTTAATCATGATTAAATTAGACAGCTTGGAGTGAATACAACTTATGGTTGTTCATTTTGGAAAACTTATTTAGAAACTTTTGAAGGAAACTTGAGTTTTAAATTTTAATGATAGGCCACCAAGATAAACCTAATGGGTTAGAAGGATTCCACGCTAATTGCCATATCCCTCATGGCCATGATAGTAGCATATACACAAGTGTTGTTAGTCATCTACAAAATCATGTGGTTATATTTCAATCTTGAATCACTCGACATTCCCTCAAATCTAGATTTTATCGTGACTTTCTAACCATTTGAAACTTGAGAAATGATTAGATTGTTCCTTAATCATACTCCATCTAAGTGGCTATATATCTTTAGAAACTGTATTTCTAACTTATTTTACCTTGATTTACTAGAATCTGAATTATTATTATTTTATGCTTTAGCTTGGTCATTTATTTTGTGCGTTGATCATTATCTCATGAACTCCCACTTTCTATTTTAAATTCTTTTGTGTCCTTACCGTGACTTGGATATTTGGAGCACAACACTAGATTTTTCCATCCAACAAATTCCATATGTAAGACGTAGGCGACTCCACCTTCATGTAGATATATCATGTGCCACTAAAACACGTCTCCTTGTATTCTATTTTTATGATATGACTTTTGGGCCAAAAAGACTAAACTGTAACCTTTACCGTAATATCGATATATTTATCGACCATGGATCTCGACTCAATTCCTTCAACCCGATATATGGTTATGTTTTACTTAATTCCTTAAATGCTTAGCATGTGCTTATTGTTAACCAGTGCCTTTTATTTTTGTGCATTATCTTAAATTGCTTAGGCCCATAAATTTTATTTTCGTGCAATAATTAGTATTTATTATCCAAACCCTATCACGACCATTGAGCCTAACCAATACTTTCTTATAAATCATTTTGATTTTCTCTTCGAAAATTTTTATTTTGCTCTGCTATTATTCATGCAACCTTGCTTTTGTGATTCCTTGGGCTTAGATAAAGATTTGATCATGACACCCTTTGGTTAGGCATGGGCTAGATTGGAAGGCATCATAATGGAGATTAGTGGCATAATCAAGTAAAATGATACGTGATTATGAGACATTAGTTAAATGTGCTATTTGATTAAGAGGTATGATATTATCTTTTGGGAAGATCAAAGAGTTTGACTTTTTAACTTAATTGAAATTTCAAAGGGAATTAAAGCTTGAGGAAACATGCATGTTTATGTTGGGAAAAAAAAAAGGAGGTTAGAGATTCACCTAGTATTTACTTTTGAGGCGATTATGAACGATAAAGGCTATTGAAAAAAATGTATAGGGAATATAAACTTGGAGATAGAATTTTGAAAATCTTTTTTTTGATGATTTAAGATTTGACCTTTCTATGATGGTTATGAATACAACTTTCGTGATAAAGATGGAAGTGAATTTTAAATTGATTGAAGGACTATTATGAAGGACAAAATTTGATTTGAGAAAAAAAAAGTGATTTTATGGATTATAAAATTTGAAGAGACTGTATAAAGTTACTATCGATAAGATGATTCGAGATATGACGATGAAATTATGAATCAAGAGTATCGAGCTAGTAAATTTTTGAGATTAGAAAATTGTTGTATTTTATGAGCTTGCATGTCTTGGATAAATGATAGTCATTTTTAATTTAGACAATGATTGGGATGCCATGAGATATCTCCTAAACTATACCAAATTTTTTATCTAGATTATTGTTGTTCAAATTGCTTGCTGGATTCCGTTTTCGAATCGTCGCGTAAACTCCTTATTGATAAATTCTCGTGCCTATGATTTTACCATCTTGACTAATAGTTCTATTTTAATCTAGTTTTGCAAGCTCATTGATTTATCGAGCTTGTTCATGACTTATGTTATTAAGCGCGCTCACTAACATGTTGTCTAATCAGAACCGGCGCATAATGGTCTGATTAACCAAGTACACTTTGGTTCATTTTTACCTACTGTTCTACGTAGATGGGACATAATTAAAACTTGGCCTCTAGAATTCTATCCACGACTGCCTTGACAATTCTTTTGAGGTTATTCAGTCGTCTTTGAACCACGTATTCGTAATATCGTCTCTGAACTCTTTATTGCTTTCGCCTTCACCTACTTTGGAAAAACGAAGACACTTATACTAGAATTCCCTCTAGCCTACCTATCACTTATGACCCTTGTCATCCAATGTGACTACATCTTCGTCTTAAACTCCTCGTCCTTTCCTCGGCCTACATTCATATTCACCACTCAAGTTAGGAGTGAATCATTCTCGTAATCGTGCACTCAACCCTACCTATTCCTAAATTTCATGGACGAAATTCTTATAAGTTGGGTAGGATGTTGTAAAACCTCTAAATTTTTATTGTATTTTTTTAAAATTTTTGGTACTGATTTAAAATTTTGTATTGTATGTCGCATAGTCGTATTGTACGTCACATGCGAAATTTTGATTTTCGAAATTGCTCGACGAGTGCGAATATGTGCGAGCGTACATATTTTTTTTAAAAACATTTTTTCTATTTGTATCATTTCAAAATAATATATATAATAATTATTTCTAGCTATCGTATCAAAATTTTCAAGTTTTTATTTTTTTATAAAAAGCCTTTGGTTTATACAGTTATTAATAGTAAATAATATTCTTTGTACATACATATATATTTCATAAATATTTTATTATTTTATTTTTTAATAATATTTATTATTTTCGAAATTAATATTATAGGGATTTTTGGAAAATATATTTCTGAATTATTATGGCGTTAAATCTTGATTCGACTCTATGGATTTATTTAAATAGTTAAAATAATAATAATATCTATATTTTGAAATTGATTTACCTTATCTAATTTTAAGCTAAATGTTGGAATTTAATTGGATTTAAATTGTATTTAGATTTGGATTGGATTTGCATTTAAATTATTAAATAGCAAAATATCCATTTATGGGTTTAAATACTCCTAATTATTATCCAATTGGGAATTCCCACATCCTATAAATTGGCCGGTACTCCTCGAAATTTTTTTTATCATTCGCCAATTCTCCACAAATAATTCTCAACCCCCGTGCACCGTGTCTGTGTTCCCTTCCCGTCTTATTCCATATTTTTTACACATACAATTTCAACCTCTCCGTGTCGGACACACCTCGACACATTCAAAAACCTAATCATTGTCCTAGTCTACAGATGCCTCCGGCCAACACCCAGCCCGTCTTCTCCACGACCTCCCGCAATCACTGCCACTATCATCCCAGCAACCACCCGCACCACCACCATAATCCACGCCACACCACCATTAGCGCCACCACCGTGGTCATCGGAAAAGCCCCACCGCCACGAACAACCAGGATCTCCATCACCATTGCTATCAGTCAAGGCCACCCCGTTACCAACACCAACACCGTGCCAACACTCCACCGCCCCGGCCATCTCCGGCCAGCGGGCGCCCCCAAACCCAAACACCGGCAACAACGACAAAGAAAAAGAAGAAGAAGAAGAAGAAGAACCTAACCCTAACCTTGGCTCTTCCAACGCCGGCCCACTCCTCGTCGTCTTCGCGAGATCAGGCCCATCCTCGTCGCCCCAGAACCCTCTCATGCAGTCGCGGCGATCCCGGCATCCGTACCAGCCGGTTGGGCGCTGCCCGACCCTCCCGGTGAACAGCCGCTTTCGCTGACAGCTGCTGTGCCGTTCCCCTACGCCGACCGAGCCTCCGCCTCCACGTCGGGCGGCAGCCGCCAGTGGAAACCCTCTCGCCTCCGCCGACGCTCTCCCTTGTTGTGCCGGTCGGGAACCCCTATCCGCCCCTGTTGAGCAAACGCGCCGGCGCCACCGACCTCCTCCCGCTAGATCCGACCACCGGCGACCGCCCGGTAATCCCCTCTTTCGAAAACCCCATTTTCCTTTTTCAACTCTCTTTCTCTCTCTCTCTCTTCTGTAAGTGGTAACTCTTTAATTCTTTTAAACGTATATATTATGTATTATTTATTTATTATTATTATGATTATTATTATTATTATTATCATTATTAGTATATTTATTATTCTTATTCTTAATATTATTATTATTAGTATTATGTTATTAATATTATTATTAATATTATGAAAGAGAGCTGTATTTTTTGGGATTTTTATTTAAAATTATTAAAATATCTAGTACTATTAATATGGTATTACTGTTACTAATTAGTATTATTAGTAATTATTATTACTGATATTATAGTCATCATTATTATTATCATTATTTTTATTATTATTATTACTATACTATTATAATTTTTATTGTATTTGAATATGACTTTTGCCTAAAAATATATATATATATAAACAAGTTTATGTTGTCTTCCTATTTAAACTTAAAAATATTTTGATCAAATAAAAAGCGGTTCCAAATTATTACATAAATTTTTAAGTATTTATATAAGATATTTTCACTAGAAAATTTGTTAACCTAAAGCGATTTTTATATATTGCTACTTACAAATATTTTAGGATAACAAAAATATAGTTTCAAACGTCATAACTATTTTATTTTTATTTTTATTTTATTTTTAATTAACCACGACTGATCCTTCGTTCTTATTTTCACGCAATACCGAACCCTCACATATCAACCCCGGCTATTGGACATAACAGCACTTGTTGGATCATTCCACCACACCAGGCGTAACACCAGGCAAGACACCTTGCCTTTACTGTTTAATTTTTCTGCTCAATATTATGCATGTTTTAGTTATTTTTTTAAATTATATGTAGATGCAAATTACTATATTTTATACAATTGGCTTAGAGTTAAGGGAATACCGTTAAATTTAGTGTGTTTCATTGACTTGTCACGATTGTACACGAGTTGTGTGTGAGAGTTGTGAGTATCATGTAGTGGTCACCTGTGTATTGGCTGATCACCCGTGCGCATGCATAGGAATAACTGTCAATAGAGGCATGTTAGAAGACTTGACAGTTATCTATTATAAACTCGTGTTGTGGAAACGACATGTGTTTGTGTGTCACGGTTACGACACACGTATAGTATCATTGGAGGGAGGGAACAGCTACTAGCGTAGGGGCTACTTTTATTTTACACACATTTGGGAGATAGTGTCTCGGATGAGCGCTACGTGTTACCCGGCCGATAGTGTCTCGGATGAGCGCTACTTTTTGGCCACTCTTTATTACATACTTGAGACAGCCCCTGCGTAGAACGTTGTCCTCTAAATTGAAATCCACATGGAATGGTTAGAAACCTTTACTCATGCATACTTTTCTGTTGAGCTTTATTATTCAGTTTATTGGCATGATATTATGTGTCTTGTTACGTCCCTCTAAGGACCTGGTGATCTCTCCAGGTGTGTGTTTTCGTGATTTCTTACAGGTGCTCTAGCTAAGGCCATTCCTTCCTTCGTGATGACTGCTTTGGACTTGTCATTGCTTCGCTCGACCAATCACTTTATTTGTATATTTCATCTCTATTTAAATTAGTTGGTAGTGGACTTTGTCTCCGCCCAACTATTGTGTACATGACAAACTCAAAGTTGCTTTATATCATTATTTATCTTTGTGGATGAGATTTAGTATCTTGGCTTTCTACATTTACAGCTTATGTATATATACGAGTCGTATATTTACTCGTATGTATACAGCTGGCATGATACGTATCTAGTCCCAAGTATTTTGGGACTGTGGCGTTACATATTTTTGTGGTGGCCCATGCAGGTCAAGTTTGCCGTTTCGGTTACATGACTATTCCGTACAGGCCTGCAATATAGGATTAGAATCTAGAAATCTCATCCACCTACTTGACATCCTTTCTTGACTTCAAATTTTGAACTCTCGTTTGCCCTCCTTGAATTGCATCTTGCTTGACTCCTTCTACCGTAAATTCTTAGTTTCATGCTTAGTGACAATTAGAAAGATGACTACACTCGTATATGCTCATAGGTCAAACACATGGCTAGAAGGATTACCTTGACAATTAGTATGCATTGAGGTCTTATTTATAAAAGCATTTATGTTTCCTAGAAATTTGATCTTAGGGATTAGATTATTCCAAGTTGGGTAGTAGTATATTACCGCCATCAAAAGGATAGTTTAAATTTTATTTTATATTTACAAGGTGGTATACACAAGGGGATAGCTAGATTGAGAAAACAAAAATTTTATGAATTTTGAAATTGTGAATAGTTATGATTTATTAGGGATATAAAATCAATTTGGGAAATACCTTGAGTATTTATATTGTGACACTTGATTTACGGTTAAAGTTTGGATATCTCAAGATTTTAAAGAGTTTAAATTATGATTTTGTAGATGACTAGAGAGACGAAAGTTTAGAAGGGAGAGAACTTGAGGTTTTAAAATTTGCGCGTACGAGTTATAAGTTTATTTAATTCTGAGTTGAAGAAATGATGGTAAAATACTTGGAGGATATGAAAGCGACTTTGAAGGAAAATTTAAATTTTAAATTGTGTCATATGATCTATGATTTAAAAGGTTAATTAGATTTCAAGTTTAAAGCCTTGATTATGGATATTTAAATTTCGGTAAAAAAAAGGAGAGATTTAATTTGAGTTACATGATTTGCGATTGATGAAGTAGGCTAAGAGTTTATCTCGAGGTACATCTGAGAATTGAAAATTTTAAAAGTGATAGATTATTATGAAAAATTTAGTTGTGTCGTATTAGATACGATGAAGGATTTTAGAATTTATTTAAAGGAAATTAAACTTTAAGTTATATTAAAATACTTGATGGAGTATCTTGAGATTTTACTTCGAAACTGTTGAGGAACTTGAAATTTGAAATTAGATCATATATTGGTAGAGAACCAAGAAGCAAGCAAGTCACCCTAATGGGATACAAGTATTCCTCATTAATTGCCATGATAGTTGTATGTACTCGAGTGTAGTTAAGTCATCTGCCAAACTATGTGAATATATCTCAATCTTGACTTACTCGTCATTCCCTCAAACCTAGATTTTATCGTGACTTTCTCATACTCCATCTAAGTAGCTATCATATCTTTAGAAACTGGATTTCTAACTTATTTTATCTTGAATTATTCGAATCTGAATTATCTTTATTTCATGTTTTAACTTGGTCATTTACTTTGTGCGTTAATCGTTATCTCATGAACTCCCACTTTCTATTTAATCCTTTTGTGTGTCCTTTATCGTGACTTGGATATTTGAAGCACAACACTAGACTTTTTCATCCAATAAATCCCATATGCAAGACCTAGACGAACCCACCTTCATGTAGGTGCATCACGTGCCACTAAAACACTTCCCCTTGTATTCTATTTTCATGATATGACTTTGGGTCATAAGAGACTAAACTATAACCTTTACCATGAAACCAATATACTTTTTAACTATAGATGAGACTCGACCTCGACTCAATTCTTTCCACCCGATGTGTAATGCTTGACTTGCGCTTTACCTTGATTGCTTGACCCATTGACCCCTTTACACTACTAGTTTAACTCTTGTAAGTTGGGTAGAATACCTCCCGACCTAACCAACCTTTTGTGGATCACATTGATAGGTTCACTTGGACCATAGAATTCAGTGGACCCTAACTTATCTAGTCAACCAAGCCGACTGCATAGGCCCCAATTCTCGGGCGGAACTTAGATTTTATAAGATGTTGGACTAATTAATTTCTTTCATCATTACTCTTTACTTATTATTTTATCTACCTATGATGCTAAAATAGCTTAGTTTTGCAAGCGTATTCTTTATCAAGCTTGATCATGACATATGTTTAATGTGGGCGCCCACTAATACATTGTCTAATCAGAACCGATGTATTATGGTCTGATCAACCATAGTGCACTTGGTTCGCTTTTTGTATATTGTTCAACGTGGATAGAGACATAGTTAAACTTGACCCTAGAGTCTCATCCGCGACTGCCTTGACAACTACTTGAAATTTTTCCATCATCTTTGAACCACGTATTCATATTCGATAATATCTTCTTCAAACTCATTATCATTCGCCTTTCGCCTATATTAGAAAGACAAACACTCATTCTTGACAGCCCTTTAGTTTTCCTATCACCTATAGCCACGTGTAGTTAGCCATTACCAACCCAAGGTTATATCCTCGTCTTTAAACTTTTCGCCCTATTCCCTGACCCTATATCTTCTATCGTGACGTTCAATTCGTTTGGAAACCTAAGAATGATTAGAAGCGTTTCTTAATTCGTACCCCAACCTGGATTACTACTATACAATCTTCTCTAAGGAACCATGTCCCCAAGATCTCCAAATTATTATTTTGAATCCTTGTTCTTTATTTCGTGTCTTGTCTTGATTTGTTTAAAGACAAAATCTATTAGCTTTCAATAAATTAGTAATCTTCATATAGTATCCAAGGCATGGTCGTAATCTAGTTTCCAAAGTTATCTAAACCGCGATTTTCTAAGCTTATCTATTTTGTTGTCCGTCCCTTGCTTGTACAAATATTTGTTCGTGTTTTTCTTATGCAAAATCCTTCTATCCCCTCAAACTTACCTTCCTAGTTATTCCTAAAATTTCGAGGACGAAATTCTTATAAGTTGGGTAGGATGTTGTAAAACCCCTAAATTTCTACTGTATTTTTTTTAAAATTTTTGGTACTGATTTAAAATTTTGTATTATACGTCGCATAGTCGTATTGTACGTCACGCGCGAAATTTTGATTTTCGAAATTGCTCGACGAGTGCGAATATGTGCGACCGTACATGTTTTTTTTTAAAAAACATTTTTTCTATTTGTATCATTTCAAAATAATATATATAATAATTATTTCTAGCTATCGTATCAAAATTTTCAAGTTTATATTTTTTTTATAAAAAGCCTTTGGTTTATACAGTTATTAATAGTAAATAATATTCTTTGTACATACATATATATTTCATAAATATTTTATTTTTTTATTTTTTAATAATATTTTTTATTTTTGAAATTAATATTATAGGTATTTTTGGAAAATATATTTCTGAATTATTATGGCGATTTAATTGATTCGATTCTATGGATTTATTTAAATAGTTAAAATAATAAAAATATCTATATTTTGAAATTGATTTACCTTATCTAATTTTAAGCTAAATGTTGGAATTTAATTGGATTTAAATTGGATTTGGATTTGGATTGGATTTGGATTTAAATTATTAAATAGCGAATTATCCATTTTTGGGTTTAAATACTCCTAATTCTTATCCAATTGGGAATTCCCACATCCTATAAATAGGCAGGTACACCTCTAAATTTTTTTTATCATTCGCCAATTCTCCATAAATAATTCTCAACCCCCGTGCACCGTGTCCGTGTTCCCTTCCCGTCTTATTCCATATTTTTTTACACATACAATTTCAACCTCTCCGTGTCGGACACACCCCGACACAATCAAAAACCAAATCCTAGTCATAGTCTACAGATGCCTCCGGCCAACACCCAGCCCGTCTCCTCCACGACCTCCCGCAATCACTGCCACCATCATCCCAGCAACCACCCGCACCACCACCATAATCTACGCCACACCACCATTAGCGCCACTACCGTGGTCATTGGAAAAGCCCCACCGCCACGAACAACCAAGATCTCTATCACCATTGCTATCAGTCAAGGCCACCCCGTTACTAACACCAACACCGTGCCAACACTCCACCGCCCCGGACATCTCCGGCCAGCGGGCGCCCCCAAACCCAAACACCGGCATCAACGACAAGAAAAAAAAAGAAGAAGAAGAACCTAACCCTAACCTTGGCTCTTCCAGCGCCGGCCCACTCCTCGTCGTGTTCGCCGATCTCGTCATCTTCGCGAGATCAGGCCCATCCTCGCCACACCAGAACCCTCTCATGCAGTCGCGGTGATCCCGGCGTCCGCACCAGCCGATTGGGCGCTGCCCGACCCTCCCGGCGAACAGCCGCTTCCGCTGACAGCAGCTGCGCCGTTCCCCTTCGCCGATCGAGCCTCCGCCTCCACGTCGGGCGGCAGCCGCCGGTGGAAACCCTCTCGCCTCCGCCGATGCTCTCCCTTGCAGTGCCGGCCAGGAACCCTCATCTGCCCCCTGTTGAGCAAACGCGCCGGCGCCACCGACCTCCCCCCGCTCGATCCGACCACCGGCGACCGCCCGGTAATCCCCTCTTTCGAAAACCCCCTTTTCCTTTTTCAACTCTCTCTCTCTCTCTTCTGTAAGTGGTAACTCTTTAGTTCTTTTAAATGTATATATTATGTATTATTTATTTATTATTATTATGATTATTATTATTATTATTATCATTATTAGTATATTTATTATTCTTATTCTTAATATTATTATTATTATTAGTATTATGTTATTAATATTATTATTAATATTATGAAAGAGAGCTGTAGTTTTTGGGATTTTTATTTAAAATTATTAAAATATCTAGTACTATTAATATGGTATTACTGTTACTAATTAGTGTTATTAGTAATTATTATTACTGATATTATAGTCATCATTATTATTATCATTATTTTTATTATTATTATTACTATACTATTATAATTTTTATTGTATTTGAATATGACTTTTGCCTATATATATATATATATATATATATATATATATATATATATATATATATATATATATATATATATATAAACAAGTTTATGTTGTCTTCCTATTTAAACTTAAAAATATTTTGATCAAATAAAAAGCGGTTCCAAATTATTACATACATTTTTAAGTATTTATATAAGATATTTTTACTAGAAAATTTGTTAACCTAAAGCGATTTTTATATATTGCTACTTACAAATATTTTAGGATAACAAAAATATAGTTTCAAACGTCATAACTATTTTATTTTTATTTTTAATTGACCACGACTGATCCTTCGTTCTTATTTTCACGCAATACCGAACCCTCACATATCAACCCCGACTATTGGACATAACAGGACTTGTTGGATCATTGCACCACACCAGGCGTAACATCAGGCAAGACACCTTGCCTTTACTATTTAATTTTTCTGCTCAATATCATGCATGTTTTAGTTGTTTCTTTTTTAAATTATATGTAGATGCAAATTACTATATTTTATACAATTGGCTTAGAGTTAAGGGACTACCGTCAAATTTAGTGTGTCTCATTGACTTGTCACGATTGTACACGAGTTATGTGTGAGAGTTGTGAGTATTATGTAGTGGTCACCTGCGTGTTGGCTGATAACCCGTGCGCATGCGTAGGAATAACTGTCAATAGAGGCATGTTAGAAGACTTGACAGTTATATATTATAAACTCGTGTTGTGAAAACAACATGTGTTTGTGTGTCACGGTTACGACACACGTATAGTATCATTGGAGGGAGGGGACAGCTACTAGCGTAGGGGCTACTTTTATTTTACACACATTTGGGAGATAGTGTCTCGGATGAGCGCTACGTGTTACCCGGCCGATAGTGTCTCGGATGAGCGCTACTTTTTGGCCACTCTTTATTACATGCTTGAGACAGCCCCTGCGTAGAACGTTGTCCTCTAAATTGAAATCCACATAAAATGGTTAGGAACCTTTACCCATGCATACTTTTCTGTTGAGCTTTATTATTCAGTTTATTGGCATGATATTATGTGTCTTGTTACGTCCCTCTGAGGACCTGGTGATCTCTCCAGGTGTGTATTTTCGTGATTTCTTGTAGGTGCTCTAGCTAAGGCCATTCCTTTCTTTGTGATGACTGCTTTGGACTTGTCATTGCTTCGCTCGACCAATCACTTTCTTTGTATATTTCATCTCTATTTAAATTAGTTGGTAGTGGACTTTGTCTCCGCGCAACTATTGTGTACATGATAAACTCAAAGTTGCTTTATATCATTATTTATCATTGTGGATGAGATTTAGTGTCTTGGCTTTCTACATTTACAGCTTATGTATATATACGAGTCGTATATTTACTTGTATGTATACAGCTGGCATGATACGTATCTAGTCCCAAGTATTTTGGGACTGGGGCGTTACAGATGTAAACCCCCTAAATTTCTACTATAATTTTTTTAATAATTTGGTTTTAATTTTTTGCTTTGTATTATACGTCACGTACGAATTTGTCATATGGGACGTCGCGTATGAGTTCGCATTTTCGTATGTCTCGTCGAGTGCGAATATGTACGAGGTGCATATTTTTGTAAAAATATTTTATTTTAAAAATCTTGGTTTTTCAAATAATAAATAATAAATATTTTCGATTACTTAAAATTGTAAAATGCGTCACATTTGGAATTTCCAAAACCTACTTTACATCATAAAAATGTTATATAAATAGTAATTTAAAAACTATATTGCATGCAAATATTTATTACATATGAGGAGCATAAATATTTTTATTATTCATATATAATGCTATTTTGAAATTAATTAATATTAATAATTTATTATTCGAAAAATTATTTTAAAATAGTGTTTTGATTTAAATTTAATTGATTATGATAATTTACATTTGAAAAGATTTTATTTTAAATAGATTTTAAAATAGTATGTAGCTATATTGGATTGGATTTGATCCAATTATTTTTATTTATTTGAACTAATTATGTTAATATCTACATGTGACTTAATCAATTTGAATTAAAATTTATATTATCTATTGGAGATTTAATCATCCCGCGTCCTTATCCATATCGGAGTCACCACCTCCTATATAAGGAGAGGCTCCTTTTGCTCTTTTCCATGGAATTCCACAATCAAATTTTTCCACAAAGTGTTGTGCATCGTGACCTTGCCGTCTTTTTCCTCTACTATACTTTTCTACTACAATTACATTAATCTCCTCGCATCCGACACCCCGGACACATCCAAATTCCTAAACCCAACCCAATTTCTGAATCCGTGTCGGCATCCCGACACAGACCGTGCAAGCCCTGTCCGACCCCTGCCACCATCCCAGTATCACCTCCTCGCCTCCTCCGTCCGCCACAGCACCACTCCCGATCGCTACCATGGCCACCATCTCCCTTCACTGCCTTCGTAACCCTCGATATCCCGCCCGAGTCGTCAGTAACCCGCTCTACCACCACTGGTCGTCCCCGACATCACCTCAATCACCACAACAACTCCTGACACTGCCGCCTCCGCCACGACAGCCGTCCCGACTCGAATCACCCCAGTGTCACACGCCGCTTCATCTCCTCCGCCGCCTTGCCTATTTTCGGAGCAGCGTCGGCCCCTCCGCTTCCCCAGATATAGGGAGCCGTGCCGTCGCATTCTCCGCCACCGATCCCCTCGAACCACCGCTCTTTTCGCCCTCTCCGCCTTCGAGCCTCGTCGCCGCCGTGCCAGAGTTCCTCAGCAGCCCTCCGCTCCTCTAGATCTGACCCGTGCTCCGCTCGCACTCGGCCTCAGTCGCGACGTCGCCCGCGGAGACCTCTGCCGACCCGGTGAGTTCCCTCTCCCCTCACTCTTCCCTTCCTCCTGATTCCCCTCTCTCTCTCTCCACCGTTTTCCTCTCTCTCCACTCCCTTCTTTCTTTCATCCTTATTTCTTTTATTAAGAAGGACAACACGTGGCTGTCAGTGTATTATTAGTTTTTATTATTATTATTATTATTATTATTATTATTATTATTATTATTATTATTATCACTATTAAAAAAACTAGAATAACAAAATATTTGTATATCGTTAGAAATATTATTATTATTTCTATTGTTGAAAATTTTGCTAATGGCTAACTACTAATATATATTATCTTTATTAAGAAAATCTTTTTACAAAATCAATTCTCTATTATGATTTTAAAATATTTTATATTAAGTTTGAATAAAATGAATATTTTGTTTATAATTTATAAAATATTTTGTAGAAATTTTCTAAGATATATGTACTTTCATTTAAAGGAATAAATCTCCTAAGTCAATTTTATGTAGATTAATTATCTTTGACCATGACTAATCTTGCCTCCTAACTTCCTCACGAACTCGGATCCTTTCGCAACGACCAAGGCTATTGGACTATTCGAGACATGGCAGAACATCACACCTCACCAGGCAACACACCAGGCAAGATATCTTGCCATGTTTACTGCTTTCATTAGTTACTTTTATTTATGCAATTATTGTATATTTTCTGAACTTTATTTTTAGTTATTTATTTTCTTGCATTAGACCTAGAGTTAAGGGACTACCGTCAAATTTAGTGTGTCTCGTTAACTTGGTACGATTGTATACGAGTTGTGTATGAGAGTTGTGCGTAACATATAAAGGTCACTTGCGTGTTGGCTGATCCTCCGTGCGCATGCGTAGGAATAACTGTCAATAGATGCATGTTAGAAGACTTGACAGTTATCAGGTGTAACCCGTGTTGTGAAAGCGACACATGTTGGTGCATCGTGGTTACGTCTCATGTATAGTATCATTAGGGGGGAGGGGACAGCTACTAGCATAGGGGCTACATTTACTTTTACACACATTTTGGAGATAGTGTCTCGGATGAGCGCTACGTGTTACTCGGCCGATAGTATCTCGGATGAGCGCTACTTGTTGGCCACTCTTTATTACTTGCTTGCGTTAATCCGTTACAGCCCCTTCATAGAATGTTGTCCTCAAAATGAATATCACTTAGATGGTTAGGTACCCTGTTGTGTTGTTGTTTACAGTATTTATTTATGCAGTTATAATGGCATGTTCTTCCTGTATCTTGTTACGTCCCTCTGAGGACCTGGTTATCTCTCCAGGTATGTGCTTTCATGATTTACTACAGGTGTTCTAGCCAAGAGGGTGGTCTTCTCCATTCCTTCGAAGATGGTCGCTCTTGGTTCATCTCGATATTTTTGTGGGTCATTTTCTTGTATACTTTCTCTCATTTTGATAGTTGGTAGTGGACTTTGTCTCCGTCCAACGATTGTGCCATAAATATTCAAGTTGACTTTATACTATTATTCTTTTCATTGTGGATGAGATTTAGTTTGTCTTGGATTACTACATTATACAGCTTATGTATACATACGAGTCTTCATATATTGGAGTAGACTTCGTATGTATGCAGC
The DNA here is from genome assembly GCA_029216955.1 of Iris pallida. NCBI lineage: Eukaryota > Viridiplantae > Streptophyta > Magnoliopsida > Asparagales > Iridaceae > Iris > Iris pallida. Next base: position 30,257,190 of record JANAVB010015600.1, read on the forward strand.
TGGCATGGATACGTACCTATCCCTAAGTATTTTGGGACTGGGGCGTTACATATGACTTTCCCCCATTTTTTATTGCAACTGACCCAGGCTCTGATACTCGAGTCCTTCATCAAAATCTGGGGTGTCTATACCTGTGCTACTCACTACCCCAAGTATTGCCTATGGGGTATACAGGTGTCCATTCCTATTACTCTAGGCTATACTAGGATACATCCTTATGACAAGTCAGATACTTGGGGTACCTTGTTATAGAGGGTAGCAGTAGGATGAGTTCACATGTATGTTGGATACAGGTGTAGTAGAGGTGAGGATGTACCTGTTGGTACATGGGACAGTACCTACTAAGAAAGGCCATCTCGAGTCCTACCCAGATCGTAGACACGATTCTAAGATTGTTCATAGAGCAACTCATGGGGTACTAATGTATGCTTCATAAGTCTAAAGACAATAAGTAGTATACCACAGGAAGTATTAGAAGCATGTTACAGATTTGCAAATATAGTTTAAGTGTTATGATGAGGATAGGAGAGTATCAGCTGTTAGGACATGACCTCTGCATAGAGGTATCATGTTGTGTATATGGGGTCCATGTACAACAGGAATTGCCCAGTGGAAGGGATGTACCATATGGTTGCCACATGAACCCAGTATTGACTTATGTGGCCATGGGTATCGAAAGGGGATTAATAGTGGTGTCAGGAATGCTAATCCCTGTGTCAGTTTTGGATGTAATTCGAGGGTTATGGTAACATTCAGAAGTATAGAAAAGCCCATAGGAACCTTAGGTCAAACCCAATGTACCCTATTGTCTATGATTTAATATATATATATAGGTATGGTTAACTCTGACACCTAAGGTCAAACCCAATGTATCCATGCTGATACGAGGGCTGAACCTGATATTTCTTCTAATCTGTTACTAAAAGTCAGATTGGGTGCCTAGTGTCAATTCTACACTTGAGCCTACATCTCCATACCAATAGCCACCTATCTTCATTCTGGTACACCATTATCCCTTTGTTGTTGTTCCTATGAGTATGTACAGAGAGGTTAATCCCTGGGACAAGTCCAATCTATTGTAAGACAGGTGTCCTACTGTCAATGCTATGCTGATACCCCTTTATTACGTATGTTCAGGAGCGTGTCCCTACAACTGACATTGGCTCTATAATATTTGAGTCTTCCATCCACCTCAGGTATATAGATGCATATACTTGTGTTAAGTACTACTCTAAGTATGGCCTAGGTAATTTTTCTCCTGATTTAAGGCCTAGGTCCAGATACCTAGTGTCTTATTATCACAAAAGAAATATGGCATGCCAAGGTCCCATGTCCAGTTCAGGGGTTCTCTTCAGTACAGGGTACTCTGATATCCTATTACCTAGGATACTCTATTGTTCAATGGGTCAGTGGAAAGGTACACTCCTGCCCATACTGCTATACCAGACTTCATATTCAAGATACATGCTAAGGTTCAGACCTCATGTATGAGGTGCACTTGATCAATAGGTTATCCTAGTATTTGAGTGACCTATGTGTCAAGTGTTGTCTAATGTTCAAAGAATCATAGAGGGCTACATCCTAGATGGAGTACCATATTCTGTTGTATCGGCTATGGAGGTGTCTAAGGATTACTTGGCTTAAAGTGATACTCCCTTCCCGTATCCTGATATTCCAGGAAACATAGTACCTAAATGGCACGTCTGACCTAATCAGAACCACCATTGTCCTGCAACAGAACTAGTGGTCCAAGGAGGGTCTGATGCATGGCTGCAACTATTGCCTACGAAAGGAATATGTAGGAGTCCTCTATGTATCAGAGATGAAATCTTCACAAGTACAATACGAACATGATTTCTTGTCAACGTCTGAACCTGTCATAAAGTCGAGATTGTAGGTTCTAAAAATCAAGTTGCATTTATCAAATAAGTAGAGGAAATTAAATTGCGCACTCTTCAAATGGACTGCACAGGAGGCAGATTGTGCTACAATTCAAACGCGCAAGCTGAACTGCGCTACCACCCAAGCGCGCTATACTGACATGGCAGTGCCATCATTACCTGACAAAAAATTCGATCTTCTGACAGCTGACAGCCTGATAAACGAGGAGTCCTTTTGTTTCTTGTTCAGCACAGCGCTCGAGGACAGCTGTACATCCAGCGCAGTAGGACAGCTCAACTTCAGTGCAGTTTGACCAAGCCCGAGTCTCAGCGCAATCTGATGCTAGCGCTTTTCAAGTGGCGTAATCCATCAAGATAACTGACATTTATTCCGTGGCATACATGCCATCAATTGCTCGCCACGTGGCAACCGCCTGTGCACGACCATGCGCATTACAATCAAATAATGCCACGCATCTAATACAGTTGGCCCACGATCGAGTAATTGCCAGCACAGTTCGCTGTTTATGCAGTCTGTTGCTAGTGCAGTTTATCATGTGCAATCCAGAATAACTACAAATTAGTTATTTCTAGAACTCTATAAATAGAGTTTCAAGTCCTTCATTAAGGGGAGCAGATCATTATTATCATCAGAGATCAGAAGTTCTTATCTAAGTGTTGCTGCATTCTTCAGAGGCTATCGTCTTCAAAGTTCATATCGTCCAAGGGATAAAGCGATCGTCTTCAGATCGGATTCCTATAGTTGTACTTTCCCAGAATTCAATTGTAATCTTCTTACAAAGTTTGTGAAATAAAAAGAACTTTTGTTTTTGCAAACAAAATGGCAACTCTGCTGGGGACGACTTTCTCCTCCGATGAGGAAGTGACAACTCAATGTGACGTTGCGCCTATCGGAAAGATGCAGAAGACGCTGGTTGTGAAGGTCAACCAGACTGGCTACGAGGCGATGATCAACTCTGGGACTACTCGTCGTACTGCAACCTCTGTCAAGAGCAAGGTTCGTTCAGTGTGGACTCCAAAGTCCTCTGTGCAGTCCTCTGCACAATCATCTGCACAACATGCTATCTCTGCTGCCAAGGAACCTGTAGCAACTTCTGCTGTTGTGCAACACACTGTTCTTTCTGCCACAGCACAACCCACTTCTTATTCTACTCTGGCAAAGTACAAGACTCCTCTCCCCCTTGCGCAGTTGGCGACCTATTTCCCTCCTGTACAATCCACTATTCCTACAACCAGAGTGCAATTTAAATATTCTATTGCCAGGACTCCTGCTGCACAAACTGCAGTTTCTGTAGCCAAAAGGCCATCTGCCAAAGCTTTCCAAGTGCAACCAGCCAATGCGCCTATTGCCAGGACTCCTACTGCGCAACATACAGTTTCTGTGGCCAAAAGGCCCTCTGCCAAAGCTTTCCAAGCGAAATCAGCCAATGCACCTATTGCCACTTTAACCCCTGCGCAAGCTGTTCCAGTGCAGTCTCATAGGGATAGTCCTTTGGCTAATCTCCCTTCTTCTCATAGCAAGGGAAAAAACTCTGCTCCTCTTTCCAAGCACCATGTTGCTCCAGTGCAATCCACTGGAGGTAGTCTGTTGACTGTTCCTCCTCCTCCTCAGAACAAAGAAAAAAGCCCGTTGGTCTTTTCTTGAACTTCGTCGTTCCACGACTTGGAAGACAACAGAGGGAAATACTTTTTAGCCAACCCTTCTTCACAAAACAAAGAAAAAGGTCCTTTGGTCTTTTCTCAGTCTTCTCCGATTTTTACCGTAGAAGATCCATATGAACGTGCCTCGGCACCAATCAGTACAAGAACTCTCTCAAACAAGAGTTCTTCTCTCCCTGCCAAAGGGAAATGTATTGATCAAAGAGGTATTCTGCCTACTCCGGTAGCGGAACTCCAAGATCTCACAACTCTCAGGATATCCCGCTCAAAACAGGGAAAATTACTGGTGTCTCAGACAGAAACCCCTGGGGGTGAGTTTGCTGATCTACGGACTTATCTCAATAGACTAGCTTCTATGAAATGCAAGCAGCCAATACCGAAGATCAACCTGCATCAGAGGCGAATTTCCAGGATGAAAAATCCTGACACCTATGCTAATGAAGTGAGTACTTCTCTATATACTCACGGGATAAAACATCTGAAGAACCGAAACCATGTTCCGAATGTGGTCAAAGAACGTATCCCTCAGACTTCTTCTCGTCCCGTCATTATTCATGACCTCCGAGAGCACCTCAAGCAAAAATGGGACAACATCTCGACACCTCCAGTTCAACCACTTGAACATAATTGTAATCACAAGGTTGTCATCAAGTGTTGTTGCCAAACAACAAAACGATCTGTTTTCGATCGTCTGAATTTTGCAACTTCTGAACCAATGTCAGAAGATGAAGACGAAGTGTTGTATGCTTCTGTCAACATGGATTCTCGAGACACTGGGGATAGAAAGTGCTCCAAATACGGCAAGCCTCGCAGGCCCAGCCAGCGGTACTTAGGTTTACTTCAAGAATCTTCGGAAGGAGTATTTTGATATACCCGATCCCGAAGTCAGACACAATAGGGCATGGGAATCTACTCCACGATCCCTCTGGTCATCTCCCTATTTCTTATTCAGGAGATGATTCCTTATCTGATTATGATGCATACAACGAAAGTTCTGAACAGACAGTGTCTTCTACTGTACCTAGAGAAGTGACAGCTTATGTTGTCACTGAAGACCCAGATGCTTCTAGTTCAGCAAATCAAGAACAACGAATAGCTGTACTGGAAGGCAAGCTGAAGACCATGGCTGAAATGGTCGTAAGTATGCATTCTATCATTGTGGCCCAACATACAGTACCACCGACCGCACCTGCTGTAAATCCTGAGATTATAGCATCGTCGGTGCCTATCAATGTAGGTCTGGGGGTAGTATCTCCTCAAATACCCCAAGTACAAATTCAACCCACACCCAGTCAGTCAGGAGCTGGGGGTAGCACGTACCACGCTGTTCCTCCCCCTAATACTATAATTCAGCCTGCTCCTTCTGCATCATCGGAGGATGCTAATGAAGCTATCAAACTCTTGCGCACTCAATTCGAGGCCTTCAAAGAGAAGAACAACTTACAGAGATTGGGGATCAAACAACCCTATCCAGTTGAATAAAAGGAAGTCCCATTTCCTCCAACGAACAAAATCCCTACAATTTTGCTGTTTGACGGCCCCACTTCTCCAAGTCAATTCATTAATCACTTTGAGGTAATGACTGTTCAACTGCAGCCAAATGACGCTCTTCTTACCAGGGTATTCGTCGGCTGTTTAGCCTGTGTAGCATACGATTGGTACAGGAGCTTGTCTGATGGCTGTATCACCTCTTTCTCGGGTTTGAAACAAATCTTCTTGGAGCGATTCTACGAGGGCATCAACGACATGACCATGTCGGCCCTCAATAAGATCAAACAAAGACATAATGAAACCGCTGAGAGTTTCATTGAAAGATTCTACCGAGAAGCATTAAAGATGCCTCCTGGGACTCCGGCCGCTGTCACTATAGATACCGGCAAGGCAAATCTTTTGCCTATCATCAGCATGTGGACGGGGTCAACTCAATTTCAAGACTGGCCATCATTTATTATCAATACTAAAGTAGCTGAAGTTAGTGCTGACAAGTTCAAGCAGCTGGGGGTACACATGTCTAATCCCGACCGGGGTGAACACCCGACAGCTAGTAGCGGTAATCGCCAGAACAACCGCAAAGGTAAAGAAACTTTGAACATCAATTTGAAGAACAAAGAATCTCTGGCTGTCAATGTAGCTCCACATACGTCTGCTTCTACTCCTTTTGCCCCTCCACCAAGAGAAACTCGTCCGAAAGTAGAATACTCCTTTGACGAGAATGACACCGTGAGCATCTTCGATTGCTTGATCAAAAGCAATAAGCTCCAACTTCCAGACCAGAGAAAGCCTGACGAGGTTGGTAAGACTGATCATCCCAAATATTGTGTCTATCACAGGTTCATTGGTCATCCCACTCGAGCATGTTATGTGCTCAAAGGCAAGATTCAGGAGTTAGTCAATGCTGGTGTTGTCACTCTTTAACAAGATGAGAAGACTGTTATCGCAAACATGGTCTTAGTACAGTTCGGTAACTTTCCTCCACATATGATACTGCATGGTGTCATCCCTATCCCCAAGGCCACCCTTGAGATCGAGAATCTCCCTCCTCCACGGAGTGAAGGTCTCGTTCCCCTATCTCTTGATAACGACGAGATTATGTGGATCCACCCAGACCTTATTCCAGACTTCAAGGATTCTTCTAAGCAAAAAGACCGCTCCAAGGGCAGAACAAAGATCTGCAATATGGTATCTTTTGACTCCATAGTTGAAGAGGAAATCCTGCTGGGTACCAGGTCAGGAAAAGCCTATCTACGGGAACTTCCCGAAACTAAAAAAAACCCTGCTTCTTCTTCTGAGTCCGCTCCAGTGCAACCTGTTTCTACTGAGGGCATCCCTGCTATGTCTTCGCCGATTGTAGAACCCATTCCCCCTAAGCCGACAGCAGCCGACAAAGGCAAACAACAAGTCTGCTTTGACAAACCTTTGAAGAAGTCATCCCCTTCTGGACTTGATAAACCATACAATTTTGATATTTTGGCTCAACTAGCTAATACACCGGCTAGGCTGTCGATATTTGAGCTCTTACGCCTCTCCAAAGAGACTCGAGAAACTCTGAGTGAAACTCTCATGCAGGCGGAAACTTGTTTGACTTTCCTAAAGAAGCCAGAATCAGAGCCTGTCTCTCCATTGTCACAGTGTGTTGGAGTTAATTCCAAACATTACCTTCACACAGGATGATATGCTGATGGAAGACAATAGGCATGAACGTCCTCTATACTATACAGGATACATCGACACGATAAAGGTCGATCGTATTCTGATAGATCCCGGGTCAGCACTCAGTATCATGCCGAGCACAATGCTAGACGCACTGAAGATCCCAGTATATAGTCTTTCTAGCACAATCACCACCATCTTGGGGTTCAACCAAGAAAGAAGTGAGCCTCTGGACAAGATTCGCCTAAAACTCCAAATAGGCAATCTTCGCACAAATGTGACCTTCTATATCATAGATAACCATGGTTGCTCTTACAATGCTCTTTTGGGGAGACTATTCCTTCATGAACGCAACATTGTTCCTTCAACTCTCTATCAATGTTTCAAGTATGTTGATGACAATTGAGAGGTTCAAAAAGAGGTGGCGGATCTTTACCCTTTCAAAGGTGTCGAAGCATATTGTAATGATGCTCGTATGTATAAAGATGAGTTCATGAAGGTAGTACTGGCTCTGGACACTGAAGAAGAACAAGAAGCAGTGCCCAATGACACCATCATCATACCTGTTAAAGGGCGTGTTTCTCATCCTCAGTCCTCTAAACCACTGGCTATTCACTTGCCAGTCCGGAAGAAACTAACCGATGGTGGTCAAGATCAAAGGGAGCTCACCTCTTCTGAGCCACTTGTAATCGACTTACGTCGTAACAAGGATAAAAGGTAGCTCACCTCTCCTGAGCCACTTGTTATTGATTTATCTCATAACAAGGATAAAAGGGAGCTCACATCTTCTGAGATACTTGTTATTGACCTTCGTCGTAGCAAGCCTCCTCTACGTTCTTCTTCTCCCCCTCTTGTAATCAATCTGACCAAGCCTGCTAAGGCTAAAGGTCCTGTTGTAAATACAGATGTACAAATCAATGAAAAAGCATCTCTTTTCCAGTATATTGATGTCATTTATCATACTAAATTCTATTTTGATATGTTAGATAGCTTTCAGTCATTTACAATGGGAGTTGTACAGTCTCTTCAAACATAGGTCTTACTTGAATACCCAGATGATTCATATTTTGTTGTCCTTTCTCGAAAGAGAGGCGAGAGTCCAATACTTTTTAGTAAAGGGCCAGAACAAAAATTTAGCTATACGAATGATAGCAAAAATAACGATATAGGACGTCTCCAACTTCGTTGTTATAGTAAAAAATTAAAAGACATCATCCGAAAGATGGGTTATGACTTCAAGAATGGCCTCAATTATGGTAAGTGTAGACGAACTCCTATCCGTATAGTTGTTCCGGAAGGAAAATCAGAGATGTACTACAGCAGGACAAAAAGAGGTCTTGGATATGTGTCACTTCCAGTCTTATCTCCAGTAGCCTCCGAGTCTGATAGTGAGGAGCGCTCTAACTCTTCTGAGTCCAGATCATGGGATTCTGACACCAATATTGGCCAAGTTTATCGATTGATTGTATCTTCTAACATGGTCTCCGCTGAGCTTCCACAAGGTTATGACGAAAATATCGAGGAAAATCCTGAAACAGATCCTTGGGCTCAACGAATGGACACCTAATGGGAACTCCGATTTGAACAACGAGAACCCCCTACCGAAGATCAATTAGTCCAAATTGACGTAGGAGAAAATGGGTCACCTCGTCCAATATTTATCAGCAAGAATCTCCCAGAGGCAGATAAGCAAGAGTTAATTCTTCTTATTCGAGAATACATTGATGTCTTCGCCTGGAGTTATGAAGATATGCCAGGTTTAGATCCTAAAGTTGCTACTCATAAACTGAATATTTTGCCTAATACAAAGCCAGTTAAACAGCAGCAAAGGCAATTCAAGCCAGAAACGATGGACACAATTGATAATGAAGTCAAAAAGCTCATAGCTTATGGCTTTATTCGAGAAGAACAACATCCAGATTGGGTAGCCAACGTTGTCCCAGTCTTGAAGAAAACTGGCAAAGTTTGAGTTTGTATCGACTTCCGGGATCTTAATGAAGCCTATCCAAAAGATGAGTTTTTTCTCCCTATCACAGACGTCATAATCGATAACACTTGTGGGTTCGAAAGGATATCCTTCATGAATGGATTCTCTGGATACAATCAGATTCGGATGAATCCTGAAGATAAAAAATACACATCTTTCCGTACTCCTCGCGGAGTCTACTGCTACATAGTGATGCCATTTGGTCTCAAGAATGCTGGTGCAACTTACCAACGAGCTATAAGTACCATCTTTCGAGATCATCTGCGCAAGACTGTCGAATGCTATATGGACGATATTGTTGTAAAGAGCCGTCTAAAGAAAGATCACATCCAAGATTTAAGAACTATCTTCAATCCGATGCGCCAACTTCAACTGAAAATGAATCCCACTAAGTCATTCTTGGGTATCTCTAGTGGTAAATTTCTCGGCTTCGTCATTACCTCTAAGGGTATACACGTGGATCCCGAGAAGATCAAAGCCATTCAAGAGATACGTCCTCTACGCAACCTAAAAGAGCTACGAAGATTCTAAGGTCGACTTGCGTACATTAGGAGATTCATTTCAAATCTGTCTGGACGCTGCGGACCATTTACCCAGTTAATGAAGAAGGGAGTATCTTTCATTTGGACTGAAGAATGTCAACGAGCATTTGACGACATAAAACAATATCTTATGAACCCACCAGTCTTGGTGCCACCAATCTCGGGTATACCATTCTTAATGTATGTCCGTGCTATGGATCATTTATTGGGTGCTTTACTTGCCCAGAAGAACAAAGAAGGTCATAAACAAGCCATCTACTATCTTAGTCATACTATAATTGGTGCTGAACACCGTTATAGTCCGGTTGAGAAAGAATTCTTAGCTCTTATGTTTAATGTTCAAAAGACAAGGCATTATATCATTGGACAAACCATTCATGTCATCTCCCGAGTTAATCCTCTTCGGGTACTGATGAAGAAGCCAAGTACACTCAACTCTCGATTGGCTACATGGGCCATTCTGCTAGCCCAATATGACATGGTTTATATTCCACAAAAATCTGTTAAAGGTCAAGCACTGGCGGACTTCTTAGCGGCTCATCCTATTCCAGAAACATCTAAACTTTATAATGAAATTCCAGATGAGATATTGGAATCAAATATGATCTCCGAAGAATTTTCTACTTGGCGTCTATTCTTTGACGGTGCATCTAGGATCGGGCCGAATGGTGCCATTGTCGCAGGAGTTAGGGTTGTTCTTGTTTCTCCAGACGGGTCAACTATCCAAAGAGCCTATTCCCTAGATGAACCCTGCTCCAACAACGTAGCAGAATACAACGCTCTTCTCATTGGCCTTCAATTAGATAAACAACTAGACGTCGAATATCTTGAAGTCTAGGGCGACTCCAAGCTGGTTGTTAACCAGGTTAGAGGAACCTATGAAGTTCGTCATCAAGATCTAGTGCCTTATCATGAAGCTGCGACTTACATGGCTACATCGTTCAAGGCTTTCTTTATTGAATATGTTCGACGAGCTTATAACATTGAGGCAGATGCTTTAGCCAATCTCGCGACAGTCTTAGCCATACCTGTCAAAAGACAATAGGTGGTGGTTGTCTCTAATCGGAAATTGTTTTGCATCGAAAATAATCGCAATATTGAGTTCAGTAATTTTAGTGAGGTCAATGTTATCGGTGAAGATTGGAGAACTATCTTCATCGACTTCGTGGTCCATGATATACTTCCTGAAGATCCCAAGGAGGCTACGAGTATTCGTCGACAGTCTTTGTGATTCTATTACAATCAGACCACCAAGACTCTCTACCGACGGACTTATGACGGTCTTCTCTTACGCTGTCTTGCTGGTGATAAAGCAAAACAAGTGTTACGTGAAGCTCATGATGGTGTTTACGGAGCACATCAACCCGACCCTAAACTACAAGACCGTATTCGACGCATGGGTTACTACTGGCCCTCTATGGTATTGGATGCCATCGAATATGCAAGAAAATATTGAGCTTGTCAAATCTACGCAGATTTCATTCATCAACCGTCAGAATTCCTTTATCCGACTGCTGCTTCCTGGCCTTTTGAAGCTTGGGGCATGGATATTATAGGTCCTATTAATCCTCCTTCTTCTAAAGGACATCGGTTCATACTAGCTATAACCGATTACTTCTCTAAATGGGCTGAAGCTATACCTCTGGCTGAAGTTAAGACCAGTAGCATCATCAACTTTATCAAACATCATATCATCTATAGATTTGGTGTACCTCGAAGGATCATTCACGACAATGGACCACAGTTCATTAGCTAGAAGTTTACCAGGTTTTGTGACGATCATCGGATTGACAATGTCGCTTCGACGGCTTACAATCCTGCTGCTAATGGTTTAGCTGAAGCATTTAACAAGACTATTATCAAACTCCTTAAGAAGTTTGTATCTTCTAACAAATAGAATTGGAGTGAGAAACTTGGAGAATGTCAATGGGCCTATCGCACTACGGTCCGTAACCCTACAGGCTATACACCTTTTTCTCTTGTGTATGGTTGTGAAGCAGTTCTACCTTTGGAACTTCAGATCCTATCCCTGCGGATTGCTATTGCCAACGAGCTCACTACAGAGAACAATGACCTCCTTCGACTTCAAGAATTAGAAGCGCTCGACGAGAAACGGTTACTGGCTCAACAGCATATTGAGTTATATCAAGCCCGAATCTCAAAAGCTTTTAATCGCAAAGTTAATGTCAGAGTTTTTCAGAAAGAAGAACTGGTTCTAAACGTCAGACGTCCTATGACCATGACTCATATGAGCAAAGGCAAATTCGACGCGAAGTGGGAAGGTCCATATATTGTGAGCAAAGTCTTCTCAAATGGAGCCTATCAACTTACAGAGTTGGACGGTCGAGTTGCAATGATGCCTATCAATGGCAAATTCCTTAAAAAGTACTATGTATGAATGTAAAAAGAATTTCATGTAAATACGACAAAACAGTTCATAAATAAAATTTTATTTTATTTCATCATAACTGGTGTTACAAGATATCATGGACGGGAATCACTATCGTCCTTCTTGAAGACAGGACGAGGACCACTACCGTCCTTTTCAAAAATGTAATCGACAAAAGAGCCGAGTACATCCTTGCTCGAACCCACCAGAAATTTACAAGCGGCCATCCTCATAGCCTCCTCCTCGTCCGTCGTCCCTGGTTCAAGTAGGAAGTCCAAGATATCCCGAGGTGGCTTGGGTGCAGACGAACCTTCGCCCGCCTTTGTCAGCTTGGGCTGGGTCATCTCGACTGGACGTTCTTCAGTAACCGCTTCAACCTTCGGGGCGATCTCAGCCTTCTTCGATGCATCTTCAGACGACATTTTCTTGTTAAAAGCGAAAGTGATCATTCCATCTAAATTTATGTTCTATTTACAGGCGGAGATTCTTGAAACATCGAAGCGACGCGTTCTTCGTAACATTCATTACATTCATCTGACGGTTCACACGTTCATTCCATCCACTCGACGGTTCACCCGTTCATTCCATCCGACGGTTCACCCGTTTATTCCATACATCTGACGGCTCACCCATTCATTCAATTCATCTGACGGTTCATCCGTTCATTCCAACGATTCATTTCGTTCATACATTTTGACGATTCATCCGTTCATTCATATCAGCAATTTATCACGTATTTGTTACCTCTGATTAAGTTGTCTATTGAAATAATGATATTCAACGAATTATATTCTGCCATGTCCACATTACCTCTGAGCAGATATAATAAATATAATTATTTTCTAAATCAAGAAATATATCATATCCTGAACCTCTGAATATAATTACCATCGCTATTATTTATATCCTTAATGGGATATGCAAAAAATAATAGAGCCACAAAAAAATGTCTTTTTATTAATCAAAATAAAAGGCATTACAAAAAGACATATCATAAAAGGGAAAATACAAAAATTTCCTTATTCAGCTGGAGGTGTCATCAAACTAGCTATCTGCTGCTTCAATGATTGGAGTCATCCTTCACGCGAATCTAACACCCGCATTCTAGCTTCCGCCATTCCAGATTCATCATCAAAGGATGGCAAGGTCACTAGGCGGCGAGTGATTTCATCTTGATGGGAAGTGACAAACTCATTTTTCTCATGGGTTAGAATGTCAAGTTGCTGAACGGCAGCTTCATGCTGTGTCGTCTCCTTCTCAAGAGCAAGCTGGACAATTTTCAACTCTTCCTGAAGACGAGCAAACTCTGCTTTCAGCTCAGTAACTTTCATTTTTTTTCCCCAGCAGCAGACGCTAACGCCTCCATATCCGGGAATCATACTCTGAAGCCTTTGTGGCATAAGTGTCCAAAAAAGTCTGGAAAGTCGCTTTTGTAACTTTAGCTTCACGAGTCATCTTCTCGAACTCAGTATTTACTAGGGGCTCTATTTCCCCCCGATCAAGATCCTTGTAGATCTTAATTAATGCCTCCAGCTCATCCAATATGTGTTCATGATAGGTGGCCTGAGCTTCATCGCCTTGACTTCGGATGGCACCTATTAGATAAGTAGTTGGGGTTCTAACTGTGATGAAACCTATATTCTCTCTTTCCATAACCCTTTCCACTAAGGGTCCTAAGGAAGTGAAGAATAGGTTGGTGAAGGAACCAATTATAAATCTGTTAATAGCCGCTGTACCTGGTGTAGCAACTACTCCTGTGGAAGCTGAAGCAGCAGATACTTGTACAGGTGGACGTCCAGCTTCTTGAACATGAACTGAGGTCTCTCTAGATAAGGAAGCCATGGTGGAGCTCGTTGCCCCTTCCAGATGTTCTTCTGTGAAATCAAATAAACACCATCAGTTTGCTGTCATTAGCGACTATCAAAAGGATCAAAAATAAGGGCAAGCTTACCATTGCTGGGTCTAGTGACGAGTTTGTCGTTTGTTGGCACAAGTTGCAGCCTAGCAGAAGTAGCTTCAGACATTACTGCCTGACTACTTCCTGCTTCGGAGCCACCTGAAAAATGTCGGCTGCTGCTAGCTATTGCTGTTGTTGGCACTATATCAGTACATATTGGAGGAATTGAAAAAGATTGAATTTCTGCATAAATGAAAGATAAGATGTCAGTTATCTAATCTATAAAAGAAGATTATCAATATCAGCCAATACCTCTTGGATCTGTGACAGTAGCGTCCTCTGGTGCTATGTCATCAACAGCATTCTTTTCTTGGGATGCATGAGCATCAGTATCCTCTTTCGGATTTGGAGTATCATCAACAGTCTCTGCTGATGTTTCTTCATCATCCTCCGCACCTTCTTCTAGGGCTTCCTCGCTATTACTTGCGGCAACCGGATCTATATCATCACAAAAGCCGAAGTCACAGTCTTCTAGAGCCTCAATCATTAATTTGTCTTCTTCAGCACGAAGTGATCTTGGAAAAGCCGAAAGATGGGCAGTTTCCGGTGCAAGTGTAGGAGATCGCAATACGTCAAAAGACGTTTCTAACTCGTTGATTGGAATCAGAGTTGCAGTCGCCTCTCTTGTTTTTGCAGCTTCATCCTCTGTCTCCGTGATCTCTTCTCTTGTCTCTACACCCTCGTCCCTCTTCTCTGCATTGGGAGATTCCTGTCTGGGCTCAAGTGCAGGTGTAGGAGACGACATCATAACTCCGGCGATCACACTTGTCATGACCGATGCCAGGATAGGTCTTGGAGGAGTGACTACTTTCTTTCTTCTGAAAACTATTTTCTTTCTGTGTAGAGGTCTCTCTGGACTCTCTACGTCTATAACATGTTCTTGTCTTTGAATGGAGGTTGGGGACGACGCCTCTTCTCTCTGAATTGACTCAGCCTGTTGCCGAGATTGGGATCGGGTAATGACCCTTTCCGATGATTCAAAAATAATCTTCTTCTTAGAAATTGGAGAAGAAGGTTCTTTGGCCTTCCTCTTCTTCTCCTTGGCCAGAGATTTTACAACTTTTATGGAGACGCGCAGCGGCTTATAAACTTCTTTAGGGAAGTTAGCTTCCCTCGAAGCTTCTAATGGTGCATCAGCCGGCTCATTCTCCTCATCATTACCAGGAAGCACCAGAACAGGTGCTCCTTTCTTGAATCGAGTCGCAGTCGCGAAGCTGTCTGCCAGATTGAAGTTTTCAGCAAAAGTGTTTGCTGAAGTATAGAAGATCGAGTACGTATACAGCATACGAGGACCTCGATCATTTCTGGACGGCATCGAGAACGTCGTCCTGGTATCCCGAGCATTGTAATACGCCCAAGCCCGGGCTCCATCAATTAAAAACCCTTTTCCTTGTAGGCATGTGATAGCATTACTTACATGGAACTGGTCATAACCGAATTGGCGCACAAAACGGCTGGGAAGATAAGGCTCGAGATAGCATTCATCCTCGAACCGATATACCAGGTGTGATGGCCGGATTGTCCTCAGCCAATCGAAAGTTGTGTGGCCTAAAGGCTGCATCCTCCCGGAGTCCACAAGGTTCGTAGACATATGCTCATAACTGACCGGAGGGGTAACGCAGTAGAAGCTCCATCCTCTACCGAGATTCAGTGTGCGTCGACAATCTCTTAAAGTGGTGTAAATCTACTTGCATCCAGAAAATCTTCTCAAGAAGCTGCCACCCACTGCCCCCATATCCGGATTCATTTGTGAAGGATGATGTAGGAGTAGCCATCCGAACAAGTATGTGTATAGGAGTTCCAGCCGGAGGAAGTGTCCTTTCTCGTTTTTCCATTTAATTATTGAATCGACGAAGAGACGAAGGCCGATGTTCACTCTGCATCTCATTGCTGACAGCAGATCCATCCGGTAGCCGAAGACCAAACGGACAGCAGCAAAAATCACACCGCGGTGGAAGCGGTCGACTGCACTGGCCCCAGGGACGACGTATCGTCGGAGCCAGTAAGTAAGAAAACCCGCCAACTGGGCCTCCTTCGACATGGGCCTATAGCCCATCCTCGTGTAACTCTCAATAATGTCATTTTTCTTCAGAAGGAGATATTGAAGATCATCCTCGATCTTGATATCCATGTCTCCATGTGTCTCCATTACCCCTATCACTTCACTATTGCTGAGCGGTCGAAAAAAGTTAGGATTACAATTTTTGTGCTCCTTGGTCTTCTTCTCAATGATGTGGTTGAGAAAGAGATATGGTAACCATTTAGTGGAGTAGCAGGTGCCAGAGGTGCCACTCTTGTAATAGAGAGAACAGATCTTGTAGTGACATAGTAGCTCTTCAAACACCACCACTATATCAGCATTCTTCTCACGCAGTTTGTCCAATTCATAGTTTGTTGGGACAAACTCTTCATAGGGGATATCCCCCATTGGCAGGCTGGAGATGTAGTTCATCTCGTGCAGAGCTAACCCGATCTCTCCGCGGGGCGTCATGAACGTCCCGGTTCTATAGTTGTATCTCTCAGTTAACACAAGGAATAGATGAGGATTGGAGGGAAAGCCATAAACAGTGGCATACACTGCTTGGTATAGGTTAATCTCCTTAAGCCGCTCTTCAAATTGGACCAATATCCAATTGGATATACAGATCCATCTCTTGTTATCTGGGTTCACGAGGCCTGTCAGCCTCAACTCCTGATCTGGATACCTTTCTTCTACTTTTGCAAACTCATTTGTGAAGATCGGAGTTCTCACTGGTAGCAGCAAGGAAGAATCTTCTAGTGGGATACAGCCGAGCTTTAGTCCTCTAAGCAAGGAGCTACGTCGCTCAGAGGAACTGTAAAATATATCCTCGTTTCTAGACCCCTTCTTGAAACAGATGTTTCCTGTTCGGGCTTGCTGAAGTGGAGTTATATCCCATTCCATTCTTCTCGGATAGCTTGTAAAAGCATATCGAGATAGAGGAAGGCATCTAGAAATCTCCGACAGAAGGATTGTCTTTTCGCCCCTCTGGATAAGTCTCTGTTCCATTCGAGTTCTGGGCTGAGAGTTCTTGTCGAAGGCCTCACCAAACAAGAACAACGGCTTCTTATGAGTAACTATATCAGCCGTCTGGAGAGGCTGCCCATTCATCAAACACAGCAAAGTCTCATTGTCCTGTGCAATCAATACGGCTTCCCGAGATGATGGTATGGCGTACTGAAGGAATGTCACATGAGATAGATCTTCTTTATATTCAGGTTCAGCCAAAGATCCTGCAAAGACCTCATAATTGGGGTCTTCCCTGAGGTTAACTGCATCAAAAAAAAGAAAACAAGGATCAGTACATACAAAAGAAAAATTCTACAAAAGATCATCAATTTGCACAAGTTATCAGATTGCGCCAACAATAGTCAGCATGCGTAAATTATCAAATTGTGCCAGCACAATCAGCTTGTGCAAGACATCAGTTTGCGCTAACATACTTGTGCAAGACATCAGTTTGTGCTGACACAACTGACTTGCGCAAATGGTGGATTGTGCCGAATATTTTGTCAGTGCATTCCATCCGATTGTGCAAGAGTATAGTTTTCATAAAAATAAAAACTATTGTGCATGCAACCGAAACCCTAAACAGGGTGGCGCAAAATACCATCTATAAAAAGAGAGAGGTATGAAGGTCTGAAAGTATCAAGAACCCTAAAAAGGGTTTTGATCTTTATTCGTCATTTACCTTGCAATGCTGGATAACCTGTTTCATGACGAGAAATTAGGGGCACAACCCGAGTTGAAGGCTCGACGGGGGCCTTGCCCTTCTCAGTGGCTGTACGCTTGGGAGCCATCGCTATCGTCGGCGGAAAGGAGAAGAAGTAGTCGGAGAAGGAACGGAAGCTTTTATCTCTTGAACAGTCGAAAGATGAGTAAAGGATGAAAGAAAGAAAAAAAAGAAACTATTTATAGTTTTTCAAGTGTAACGGCTACCTCCGATTGCGCCACAAAAGTCGGAGCTAATTCCTCCAAACGCGCAGTCAAAGCGCAACTTGCGCAACTTGATTTTAAATTCGAAATTCAAAGTATTTTGAAACTTTGAATGTTTTCAAATTTTGAAAACTTTGAAGGGGGACATGTAGGTTCTAAAATTCAAGTTGCATTTATCAAATAAGCAGAGGAAATTAAATTGCGCACTCTTCAAATGGACTGTGCAGGAGGCAGATTGCGCTACAATTCAAACGCGCAAGCTGAACTGCGCTACCACCCAAGCGCGCTATGCTGACATGGCAGTGCCATCATTACCTGACAAAAAATTTGATCTTCTGACAGCTGACAGCCCGATAAACGAGGAGTCCTTTCGTTTCTTATGCAGCACAGCGCTCGAGGACTACATCCAGTGCAGTAGGACAGCTCAACTTTAGCACAGTTTGACCAAGCCCGAGTCTTAGCGTAATCTGATGCTAGCGCTTTTCAAGTGGCACAATCCATCAAGATAACTGACATTTATTACGTGGCATACATGCCATCAATTGCTCGCCACGTGGCAACCGCCTGTGCACGACCAAGAGCATTTCAATCAAATAATGCCATGCGTCTAATACAGTTGGCCCACGATCGAGTAACTGCCAGCGCAGTTCGCTGTTTGTGTAGTCTGTTGCTAGCGCAGTTCATCATGCGCAATCCAGAATAACTACAAATTAGTTATTTCTAGAACTCTATAAATAGAGTTTCAAGTCCTTCATTAAGGGGAGCAGATCATTATTATCATCAGAGATCAGAAGTTCTTGTCCAAGTGCTGCTGCATTCTTCAGATGCTATCGTCTTCAAAGCTTACATCGTCCAAGAGATAAAACGATCGTCTTCAGATCGGATTCCTATAGTTGTACTTTCCCGGAATTCAATTGTAATCTTCTTACAAAGTTTGTGAAATAAAAAAACTTTTGTTTTTGCAAACAGAGATATTTGTAGACTCTGATCCACATGAGATTGAAGAATAATGCAAAGTACCCACCCCATATATACGAGCAACTATGGCACTAAAGACTTGGTTATATCTATCATATATGCAACTGCTATCTAGTCTCATATTCCTACCCAAATCTTAACCCCAGGATACGCAAAACTCAAGTACAATGTATTTATATTCAAGGTTCCTCCCATACTCTGAGCACTAAAGCATACAATTTAATACCTATAA
This sequence comes from Iris pallida, assembly GCA_029216955.1. NCBI lineage: Eukaryota > Viridiplantae > Streptophyta > Magnoliopsida > Asparagales > Iridaceae > Iris > Iris pallida. The sequence continues at coordinate 30,275,940 of JANAVB010015600.1, forward strand.
TAGAGTATGATACCATACCAAGCTCGTTTCCTTCGTACATTTACACAAATACCTGTGCTACCGAAGTTTACCACTAATCAAGAAATAGGTAATTGATGGAAGGGTGAAGAATTACCTGATTGGGAAGTTCGAGAATTACTATTGCTAACCCCCTTCCTCTTCGAGTAGCAGCCTTTTAAAACTCCAGGCATAGGTAAATTAGGGTTTTGGGGTTCGGCAGATCTCCCTTAATGTATATATATATATATATATATATATTATATATATATATATATATATATATAGGCAACCCTAGTTTAGGAATATACTCAAAAACGAAAGGGATTAGGAGATCTCAGCCATTTGGATTTTGAACTGATCCAAACACAGGGGAGGGTCGGCCACTGGTTCAAATTTAAATTTGAGAATTTGCGCTAAGTTCCCTGGGCATTAATTGATTTGGAAAAGTCCACTCCTGCTCTATATTGCTTAATTTCTTTAGAAAATATATTTGATTATCATAACAATAGTAATAACAATATAAATATTAATATTTATATACAAAAATTGGTTCAAGTGCTCACACACAAGAAGCATGGGTCTACCCCAATTGGTTTGTTTAAACCGCCTTTTGCAGAGAAGATTGAGATTAAATCATGATTGATACCATATCAGATTGATTTAAATCTTAGACGAGGATCAATTAGACTCGAAATCTAAGATGAAATTCCAAGATTTACTCGGCTGTATCCGAGCAAGCAAATCGGCACGCGTCATGTGTCACCTCATTCGGTTATGTTTATAATCACCAGAGATCTCGTTTGAGGAGAATCTCGATGTCCGCCACGTGTCAGAGCCACATAAGCCCACATCGTGCAATGACGGCATATTTTTTCATATCGCAGGAACCCTAATGCACATCGCATATGTGCTTGGTTCTCTATAAATAGAAGGAGTTTTTGTTCCACCAAAAGATCAAAATCGACAGAGGGAACATCGACAATCGACAATCTTCAAAGGAGCATCGATCTCCATCCATGAATAGTCGACCACCCTCATCCACCTATCAATCAAAGAACCAACCAACCAACCATCTTCAGGGGATCTTCTCATCCAGGCAACCTCTTGATTGGTGACCCCAGGGTCCAATCAAAGGCTCCAGAGAGCCATAGCAAGGTTGATTCGTCGTCAGATCATCAACGGAGTAAAGGAGCCGCTGCATTGCTCGATCTCCATCGTCACATTTTGCTAGAAACCTCTTCTTCCTATACTTAGAATGTCATGGTTAGGACTTCCTTCTTTGTACACAGATACCTTATACATTCAATAAAGTAAAAAGTTTATTCAACCTTTTGTTACGTCGAACAATTACTATGTTTACCATGTCTACGTTACCTCTAAGTAAACATCCCATACAACAATCTCTGCGTTGTTGTACGTCAATCATAGAAGATCTGCGTCTACATCATCTCTGAGTTGTTCTATACATCCCTACAGAGTTCATTCCTACCACGTCCATATTACCTCTGAGTAGGAAAGCTCTACCATTAATCCGTATTTACCACGTACATACTACCTCTGAGTAAATATGTCGGTTTCCCCCATTGTTAACTTATTATTTGTATCTAGAAACCAAGGTATGCAAAAGATAATAGGTCCACCAAAAATCACATATTCATCACAAGAATGAATAAAGCAAAAATTACTTTATTTCTTCAAAATAGGAAGTGGAAGGACTACATTTGCAAAAGAAATAAAAAGAGAGACAGCTGCGTCTCTAACTAAAAGCAACAAAATAAAGGATAAAGGAAACTAAGGTTCAGCGGATAGCTCGTCAATACGACGCTTTAAACCTTCGACCCTGGTCCCTTTAGTCACAAAAATGCGACGCTCAGCCTCGCGATGCATCGTCCGTCTAGCCTCAGGGGTGAGGTCAGCTGCATATTTGTCGTCCAATTCCTTCTTCTAACGAAACAATACAGCCACATGGCGTGTAAAGTTTGTCATTTCTTCTTTAAGTTGGACGTGGTCAGCCTGTGCTCGTTCAGAATCAGCCAGAAGTTAAGCTCGTTGCTCCTAAAGAAGGCGAATCTTGGCGTCAACTTCCGCTATGTTAGCATTCAGGGCTTCCCGTAGATTGACCTTCTCTTTCATAGACGAAGACAATCTCTCCTCCTTGGCCTCAGCATCGGCCAGCTCCTGCTCCCAGATAGCCATGGTGTCATAATAGGCTGACTCAACCTCAGCCACTAGCTTGTTCTACTCCTCCTCTATCAAAGCAAAAAAAAATATTTCGGCGAATATTCTGGAGCTCAGTAAGGTGATGATTGAGCTCAGCAATAGAAGCCTCCAAGATCTCTGCCATGTGGTCGTGATCCTGATGAGTTCGGCCCGATATACAGGATTGCCATTGCCATCGTAGTCCCAAAGCTCTCGTCTTCATCCAGCACAGCCGGCACCCATCTCCTCAACATCTTGTATACAGCCTCGACGATAAACTTTACATATTCATCTGCATCGGCCAACACTTGAGGCGTCATAGCAAGAGTTGTTGGAGACACTACATAAGTCGGAAGAACAGTTAAACCTGCAGAGGCTTTGACACCTTGGGCTGACGATGTAGCCACTGCCTGGCTCGTAGAATCCTCAGTCACCGTACCTTCGAGGTTCGAGGCTGGAGCCTCAATAATCACGGACTCTGTTCCTCCAATGATGTCGACAAAACCACCAACTGTCGGAGCTGAGTCTCCGGAGGGGCCCAACACTATCCCCCAAGTAGAAGGAACGAAGGGGGTGTCTTCCACCATAGGGCCCTTTCTCTTGTCTGAATGGACCCCAGAAGGCCCCACAACATTCAGGTCCACCATAACAGACCCTAAAGAAACATCTGCAACTGGGACAGATTCTTCTACCCCTGACGAAGGGATAAGAGCAGCATCTGGAGGGAGAATAGTCCCTCATGTCTCTTTTTCAATCGAAACAGGAGTAGGACTCGACAAATGAGTCACTTCTCCTTCATCAGCACCGGTTTCCAGAATAGGAGTAGGACTTAGCAAACGAGTCATTCCTCCCTCCCAGTCCCCATTACTGGGACAAGAGAAAGAGTCGAAAGTGGGCTCAGCCGCCAACTCCTCAGTCTGCTCCTCTTCGTCCGTCGCGGAGACCTCTTCAATATTCTTAACATCCTCTTGGGGGACGTCATCCAAAAAGGATGAATTTTATTCATCCCCCTCACCCGGAAGGTCTTGCATGATAACTTCCTTCGGGGCTCCCAAGCCAGTCTTTGTGGCCCTCACAGTTGTTTGCTTCACCGTCTATGAAGACTCTCTGTACCTCCCTGACCAGTTGGCGGAGGAGGCCCAATATTCTCAGATGCCACTACATCTGCAGCACCATCTCCAATATGATCCAAAGTGGCCGAAACTTCTACTGGAATGGCATCATCCAAAATCTCCTCTACGAAAGATGGCACAATCGGAGAGATACGCTCATCAGACGAGCTCGCCACCTCCTTCGGTTTACTCGAACCTGGCCTCGAAGATCGGGGTTTCTTCTTCAACGCTTCCTACAAAAAAAAGAGGTAGAAGTACAAAAGAAAAACTGAATCAGACCAATGCTAATTTATATACCAATACGGGAGTTGGTTCTGTTGGTGCCGCCGAAGGCGGTATTATGCCCCCATCCTTAACATCTTTTTTGGCTTCTTGGAAGCCGATGATTCTGCCTTCGTCAAAGCATGCCACTTCAGCTGACTTGCCGTGGGCTCCTCTTGAGAACCTCCCGTTGGTACTGTAGGGGCAGCCCAGAAAGCTGCCACGTCAGGCGGACGATACGCCCGAGCCTTCGCCAGCATACTCTCCGATGCCTCAAGTTGCGTCCCGACAATGAAACTGGGAAAACAATATTCATCTCACAATAGAGCTTCACGGAAGAAAACAAAATATACGGCCGAGGATTGTGAACCGGCAGCGTAAAATGCACTCCGGGACACCCAGTGTTGTAATACTGCCAACCCCGGGCCCCATCTAACAAACTTCCAACAAACCCCAAGCAATTATTCGGGTTTTTTAACATCAACTGGGTGTAGCCGAATTGGTGTGCAAAGCGGATCGGCAGGTACGGCTCTAGGAAACATTGATTCCTATTCTGATACACTAAGTGGGAAGATCGAATGCTCTGCAGCCAGCGGAACCCCCACATTGGTAAAGTGGTTGTCACGACCCGCACCCTGAAGAGGGGCACGAGCACGTGGTTACGTCCAGCCTACGCCGCAGTATCGGCGATAGAACGCTGTATATAGGGTCTGTAAATACTACGACTAAAACAGATAAAGGTACCTGTACAGTATATACACTTCGAATGGAGGTGACATAGCAATACAGTCTCAATCACATATATCAAACTAAGGTAGATAGCATGGAAAGGAAAATATGATAGATAAAACAGGAAATGAGTCCAAGATCCATAAGTCAGAGCTATACACTAACATCCATGGTCTCAGAAAATATATAATAGATACTACAACTGATAATGCTAGCTGGCTCGCAGGCCAGGCAAACCTAACTAGCTATATTACTCAGGGTGAGCAAAATCTAGTGGCTCTACCAACAAGCCACTGTCTAAGTCTACTCCGTCAGACTCTACCCCATAGTAGGTCGGACAATCAGCCTCGAAATCATCTGTAATATGTCAACGGTATCCTGTCAGGAAAATGAGCAGGTACAAATACCAACAGCAGTTCCATATGAATTGACAAATTCTACAAGAGATAGTGTAATGAAATACAAGACAAAATCAACTGGAAATATATATATAATGGTGTGAGTACTGAAAAGGACGACGATATGAATGTATATAGGGCGACATGGGAACTGTTCGTAAAGCCGAGTTACAACCCCTAAACCAAACAAGGACTGGGGCTGTAACCCTTCTCCCGAACAGAACTTAGTCACCACAAATAATAAATATAAAAGGTACCTTGAATTATTAGTGCGTCATGTGATCGGCTTGGGAAAAACATGTTCAGACCTTCCATCCGACCGGCTACGAACAAATAACAAGTGTGAAACAACAAGTGTAGAGATAAGGCCGATCACCATAGAAAGTTGTGAACAAGTAGTTATGGACAAGTGTCAAGTACAAGTATGAAGCAACAAGTGGGGATTTGGATCACACAACCACTAATAACTCCCCATCCCCGAGTAGTATAAAGGATCCGGACATAACACGTCATGACATGAGATTCAAAAGCAGGTGATCAGCCCACTCCCAAGTCCATGTCTATACAAGTACAAGTAATAAATCGAGTCATGTACCAATATACCAAGTAATCCGGGAACAACATCTCATGACAGGATCCGACATATACTATTCCGTGAAATATCGTGTCTGGAAATCAAGTAAGACACTACAACCGAATCGGATATAGCAGATATCAAGACAATGAAAACTATCAGTGAATGTACTCGCCTGTGGTCCTGAGATGATAGGGTGAACAGACGCTCAGAGCGATCACAGACCAAAGGTAAGATACTATGAGTCAAACATGACTAAATACTGAAAAAGGAAACAAATTCAAGTCATGAATACAAGTCTAAGTCAAAACTAGGTCAATCTAGGTCAGACTGAGTCACACTAGGTCATACTAGCTCATACTAGGTCATACCAGGTCACTGGAAGTCAATCCAAGTCAAACTAGGTCAATCTGGTTCAAGGGTTGACTTACAGTTGACTTTTGGTCAAAAAGTCAACTCTGGTCAACTCTGGTCAACACTGAGTCAACCCTGGGTCAACCCTAGGTCAAACAAGTCAAATGTTGACTAACAGTTGATTTTTAGTCAACTGGTCAACTCTGGGTTGGTTTCGGTCAAATCGGGTCGCTTAAAGGCTAAGTTTGACTTGACTTTTGTTGACTTTTGGTCAAAAAGGTCAACCGACGTCAAAACTAGTCTATGAGCACCATATTTGATCATTACCAACCACGGGAATCAAGTTCTAACTCTATCTCAGACTCCAAACACTAATACCCTATTCTCTAGGTAAACTAACATTTACCCTACCAAGGTAAATCCCGATACCTTGCCCAATCACAAGGAAACCCCGCAAATACCCATGGTACTAGCCTAGGCTCCTTAGGGTAACTAGATATCAACCTATCTAAGGTTTACCTACCAAGAATTGTGGGTATCCTAGACATCTAGGCTATGTTGTGATATGTACTAGTTATCTACCTTACCTCTTTACCCCTACAATATCATATATCCTCACACACACTCTAACACCCACCCTCACAACTCACGCACAACATTCTCACAAATATTACACTCTAATAGGCTCTCCTATAGGCTCACATATGGGCTAACACCTATAGGATACTATCTATACATATAGGCTCACCCACACACTCATTAAACTCTCACACAACTCATATACACACACACACACACATAGGCAATATGTGGACTGAAATGTGGTGTTATAGGGACTGTTTTAGGACAGCAAGATGGGGTAAAGTGACAGCCATCTAAGGGTATTGGTGGAGTGTTGTGTGGAGAAAACAGGATAGCCAAATGGGGTTTGTATGGACTGGTTTTAGGTGCAAGGGGGACAGCACATATAGGTTCAAAATCTGGACAGCAATGGATGTCAAGGACAGCATATAGGGACAGCCATCAAATGGTTGTTTAGGGACTGTTTTGTGGGGTATGTGGGGTGGTTTAAGGGACTTGATGGAGCTGTCAAAGGGGGATTTTGGATGGACAGCAAGGTGGGGTATTAGGACAGCAATTAGGGGAGGTATATGGGTTGTTTTGACAGCCATGAGGTGGTGTTTTAGGAGGACTGCTACAGCAGGTTTTGGGGGACTGTTGGGCTGTCCTGTGGCAATATAGGACAGCCACAGGGGCTGTTATGTGTGGACAGCAAGGTGGTTTCCCCCTCTTCCATCAACACTCCACTATCAATCTCTCTATCTAACCCACAACACACACACACATACATACAACCTCCCCACTAGGCCGACCCCTCTATGCCCACAACCAATCACAAAGTATCACACACTCCCACCATGATACACATCCACATATATATAAATCTATACATATATATAATGGTATATATATAAAAAAAATATAATGGTATATATATAAACCATATATATATATATATATATATTAGATATCATGATACAATATGATACATAGGTAAAAACATTCCAAAACTCTTCTAAAATCTGGAATAAAGTTAGAACAACCTAAAATAAATGCACAAACAAATTACATGTGTCCAAATAGGTGGTTTTCCCATTAGGACATGATCCTACACATTGGACACCTCTACAAGTGTCCAAATGGACACAAAATGGACTCAAATGGACACAACACCAAGGGGGGCATTCCTATGGGTTCAAAATAATCCTACATGCATGTTGGGGTAATTTAGAAGAGAGATTATACCTTCCGGGAGAGAGATTCAAAGGAGAAGGCCTCTAACTCGACACCGACACGTAGAGATTCCAAAAGGACACGAACGAGCTCCGAATCCTCCCAAACTTGAGGAGCTCCTTCCTTGGATTGAATGGAGAGGGAAGGAAGAAGATTTGGTGGAGAAATGGAAGGATTTGGTGATGGTTTGATTAGGGAAAGCTCTCTAAAAAAATGGAGAAGAATAAGAGAGAGAAATGAAAGGGAAATAATAAAGTGACTTGTGCCTATCCATGCCAAAAGTGGCCAGCCATAATGGTGGGTTTTGTCCTATTAAGAAAGGTCAAAAAGCCCCCTACACTAATCTATTAGTTAATACATGAAAGGGCTTCTAAGTCGGGGGTAGTTTAGTCATTCCTAAAACCACTAATCCAAATTAATCCTAACCAAAATAATTAGCCTAGTCACTAACTAAAATATCTAACATGTGGGCCATGGCTAACTAGTGTGTGGGCCCGCTAAGGTCAACACTACCCCGGGTCCCCGAAACAAGTCGAAACAAGTCGAAATGAGTTGAAATTCGAACCCGACTCAAACAACCCCAAAATAATACAATAAATAAATAAATAATTTCAAAAATATTCAAAAGTGAAAAATGACAAAAATATCCCTGTTTCTGGAAAGTGTGGGTGACAGTGATTGCGCGCTAGAGTCCTCCATCTCTTCATCTGCTTCAAAACCCAGAAAAATTGGGCCAACTTTGGTGATCTCCCACCCTTGGAGATAGGACAGAATCCTCCTAGAAATAGGGATGCCCATATGTAGCCACTTCCTTCTGTAGTAGCGGCGGATAAAGGCTTCACCAGTAACATGCTCCTCTTCCGGATCAGGGGTCATTGTATTTGGATGGTGCAAGATCAACCATCCCATCAGATAATGAAAATGCAGCTCCGTATGAGGGAAATTGCCCTTCTTATCCATCTCGTGAACTATATTATCTATAAATTCCCTCAGACCCCGCTTCAGTTTACACACCATAGCAGGAAGCAAGGCCAAAGGATGACTAGAGACCAGCTTCATAGCCGGCAAGATGAGATTTCTGGTCACCCTTTCTACGGAGCCATATCCACCAGCAAACACATGGTCTCGAAGTCATATCATCTAATAGGTCGTCAGCACTGCCTTTGGAGACATTTTGTGAACATAATGCCAGAAGCAGCTGTAGATGTGGTCGGATGGCTCCTGGTTCTCATTTTTATGAGGATTTCATATACCGAGTCTAGTCATCTCAGCAAGCACCTCTGCATGGCTAAGCCCCTGAGGAGTAACAAATCGAACATTCGAAGGGTCCGTTATGTCTTGTTTGAAGACATAATCCCTCCAAGCAATCACATGAGGCTGTGCCTTACCTTTGTCCCTCCGCCTGGCCAAGTAATGATGGCTCGCCACCACTTTGAAGACTGCTATCATCTCAGAGTTCTTCTCTTCCAATGCCAGGAGCTCCTCATTCGTAGGGAAGTACTCCTCATTGGGCTCAGACCCCCAAGGAAGCTTCGAGACCTCATATATCTCATGTAGTACCAAGCCTAACTCCCCCACGAGAGTAAAAAAAAGGTGCCGGTATGAGTGTTGTACATCTCCAGTAGAGCAAGGAACATAGGCCAATTTATATCTATGCCCGCCTGAGTAGCACGGAGAGCAGCAGTCAGACCAACTTCCCTGAGTTCAGTCTTAAACTTCGACAGAACCCAGAGTGTCAACTCGTCCCACTTCTGCACATAATGGCACTAGCCCTCGACCCAAAATTCCCTTTTGGGAACGAGATCTTGGCCCCTAGCATACGGTTGATAAAGGTCGAGGCACTAAAGACGAAAGTGTTAGGAGGAACATCACTATATATACTCCCAGGATGCAAAGTTCACAAAAGATAAGAGGTTTCGGCTCGCAAAGCGGCTAAGGTGTCCTTTTGGTTGGAGGTGGTATCGATCCGGATGGTGCTTGCCACTGTCCCTTCCTGAGATGGAGTGACCTCCCATTTCATCCTCCTCTTCGAAGCAAGACTACAGAAAGCCGTCAAGGGCAATTGGCATTCCACTTGCCGAATGTACACGTTCACATCTCTCGCCTTGAAGAATCAATCTTCTTTGACCTTCAACACCTTCGCTTCGGTTGAAGTCAAACGGTCACCGAACAAAAACTCGGGTTTCAAGAAGGACACATTATCAGATTCAACAGACTTGAGTTTGCCACTCTCCATCATGTGTTGGAGATAAGTAAAATGTTAATCTCAGATTTGCGTTATTCTCTCCGGAGGCTGGTTAAACATAATGGCAGCTTTGGCAGGGTTGACGACTTCTTCATTAAAGTCCAAACCCATCTAGCAGAGAGCAGGGTCTAAAAGGACTTCATTCAACAAGGGTATAGTCATCGATACTGTCATGCAATAAGACAAAGTTGTCAGCCAAAAGGACTAAAGCTATTCAAAAGTTAGCAAAAGACTTAGAAGCTCAAAACAAGCATCTGAGGCGCATTAACAATCTGGCGCATCAACTCGATCGAAACCCATGCGCACAGACAGAATCTCACCAAATGTGCACACAAAGGACCGAGGCCCAGGCGCATTTGAAGAGAAGCTTCGGCGTATCATCAGGACCTAAGTCCATACGCGTCAGCAAAAGAAGTTTCGGTGCATCATCAGGACCTAAGTCCATGCTCGTCAGCAAAAGGAGCTTCGACGCATCATCAGGACCTAAGTCCATGCACGTCAGCAGAAGGAGCTTTGGTGTATCATCAGGACAAAGTCCATGCACGTCAGCCATGGGAAGCCTAGGCATGTCAATGGGGATGCGACACATTTCAGTCACACCCACGCGCCCCAATAGTGTTACAACAAAGTGAAAACACCAAGACATAGGATCACCCACCGATCACCGCAGGCCGAACGTCGACGGGCGTTGCTGTGACGACGGGGATATCATCCACGTCGACCTCCACGGGCTCCTTGTCCTTTCCCCTTCCTCGGTCAACACCACCGTAGGGAGTCTTAGGAACCATCTCTCTAAAAAAGCAGTGTAACTCCCCAGTCCTAAAATACGTAGGACTAGGAACGTAGACATGCCAGCTGTATTTATACGAAGTACACTCCAATATATGAAAACCTCGTATGAATACATAAGCTGTAAAATGCAGTAGAACCATAACTAATCTCATCCACACAAAATAAATGAATAAAAGATATCATAAAATGAGAATAAATTATCTTGATACAATATGTTGGGCGGAGACAAATCAACTACCAACAAAATAAGGAAAAGTACATAGAAAACGAAATAAGTGGCGAGCGAAGCGAAGACGATCCAAGTGCAATCATCCTCGAGAAATAGCAATGAACACGGCTAGAGCTAAAGCACCTGCAAAAGACAATAGCACACACCTGGAGAGATAACCAGGTCCTCGGAGGGACGTAACAAGACACATAATATCATGCCATATAAACTGAATAAATATTGCTCAAATAAATAAGTAAATCGAATTATAACATAGTCCAATACGTACCTACTGAACGAGCGTACCATCCCCCAACCAAACATGGACAGGAGATGACAAACTAATTCACGGCGACGTATCTTTCCATGCTATGAATCCAATATGGTATCCAAACCCCAACAAGGTTCAATACCTTCTCATCGAAGTAGTAAGTCACACCAACAACCAAACAAGGACAAGATGTGACGAACTAATCCGCGACAAGTTATTTTTTCAAGCCACGGTGAGATACAAGTACCCAAACCAAAAGTACTCGTACCTAACGGATAAAGGTGCCTAACCGTTCTAAGTGAAATGTAGTTAAGAACAATCCTTTCTACGCATGGGCCCTGGCTGAATAGGATCGGCATAGTCCCCCCTTGGGTACCAGAGGCCCCATCAGTAAGAGCATGACGTTCCGTAGAATCGTTAGTGGCCGTCAGTAATCATGGGTCATCAACCCCGTATCTCCAGCGGAGAGTCCGGGTCACAAGGGAAGTGCATCGAAGCCCATACGCTAAGGAATTGTCCTCCCCGCCCAATGCCTACTCTGTTGTATCCATAACAGTAACATCTATAACCGCTAAGTCAAACTAGCATGCAACCTCCATTAGCGGTTATTTCTATCGTACGGCTTGTACGTACTGGTGGCCAGCCAATCACGCACTTTCGTGTCCTACATGTGACACACAACTTCGTGTTACAACATGTCAAGGCCAATGAATGCAACACACAAGGTGGTCCTTTAAATCTAGGTTTAAATGTGTAAAAATAATACATAGCAGAAAATATAAATGAACAGTAAGTTCTAACAGGTTATGCCATGTATCACAGTTTATTTTACATAAAAAAAATAATGAATAATGCATAAAATATGAGCGAAAATAAATAAACAGCAAATGGCAAGGTGTCTTGCCTGGTAGGACGCCTAGTGTGCCGCGATGATCAAGGTGACACGATCTGCAACTTCAGTGCAACAACTATACGAGGTGACCTCGGTCGGTGGTACGGACAGTTCCATTGGGTCTAGAAGGGTCAAGTTAGTTAGAGTAGGCATATGGGAGTACAGAATTGGTGAGGAAACATGAGTAATAGGGCTGGTCATGGACATAAGGATAATCAAAGGAATTTGAATAATTAGATACATTTACTATTTTAAGAAAATAATTATAACACTCGAAATTATATTAGTTTAAATAATTTCTAAGAAAATACTTGTAAACTATAAATCGTTTTTAGATTAAAAATTCTAAATTTGTAAAAGTATGATTCGAGATAGAGAACTATATTTTATTTAAATCACCAAAAATATTTTATAATTTTGAAACTACATTTTTATAGGCCAAAATATTTTAATATATTTAGAAAACAAAACAATAATAGTACTATCATATACTTGTATCATAAAATATTGTATGCTACCGCTGCTATATGAGTATACTATCCTACAACCAAAATTAGTAATAATAAAAATCAATATAAAATTAATATATAGATATAATTGAAACAGTGCTCTCAATAATAATAATAATAGTAATAATAATAATATTGATAATAATAATGATAATAATAATAAAGATAATAATAAAACAGAATAATAATAATAATAATAATAATAATAATAATAATAGTAGTAGTAGTAGTAATGATGATTATGATAATAATAATGATAATATTAATAATTAATAAAAAAATAATACTAAATAACATAAAATAAAAACCGAACTGTTACTGTCTTCTTTAAGAAGACTTGTTGTCACGCCCCAGAACCAGAATACTGGAGAGCGGGGGCAGACATAGCCAGCTACGTATATTGAAATGGGAACTATCTCGATATACGGTCACGGCTGTCTAGAAATATGAGGGTTTACTACAAGCCAACAGTCTCTTAAGGTCAAGCCTACTGTCTCAATCTCAAGCAAATAATATAATTACAAGATGTTTGACCACCAAATATACAATAAAAGGCGTCCCAAATATTACATATCAGCTGATCATGAAGCTAGTCGTACAAAATGCTAGGACTAGCAAGAGTTAAGTCATACATAATCAACCCTAGGATTTGTTAATCATGTTTACAGCCTGTAGGCAGACAGTAAGTAAAGTGCATCGAGCTAACAGGTGCTCGTCGGCTAAACGCCTCAAAAGAATAACTTTACAATAGAGTGAGCGAAACAAAATAGAAAACCCACTCGTAGCCCGGGTTCCTTCTACTCGCCACCATCGGGCTGGAAGCTTGGTAGATCCTCGGGAGCTGCTCCGAAATCTGGCTACACAAAACCAGCTGGGTCAACCCCAGAAAGAGCGAGTGCCACAAGGGGGCCACGAAATAAGAACAAAAGCCAGCAATTAACACAAGAAAATCTAATATTAAAACTAGAATTTATGAAAATATGGCAGGGTGATATACGACGAGATAACCATGGAACTATTCCGACAGCCAGGTTACAACCCGTAAACCAAACAAGGACCGGGATTGTAACCCTTCATCTGAACAGAACTTGGTTTCCCACCATTTATTGACAAGATAATAATGTAAGAAATCAAGACAGGAAGCAATCTTATACTGGATCAAGACATAGCTAGACTGGTTATACCTCATTCAATCAATCACGGCCAAGCAAATACTACGGCTTACTACTTTAACTAACTAGGGTTATCACAGGCCTAATTACTAACAAGATGCAGTGAGATTGTTCCACAGCCACAAGTCCTGCAGACCATCCAGGTTACCCAGGTCGAAATTTAGGGGTTGAATTCAGGTGGGTACATCGCCCAGAAGACAAATGTACCCTTAGATGACTTAGAGGGTGCAACACGCGACGGTGTGCTGGAAATGTGCCCTACTCGACGGCAGGCTACAGATCCCAAGAGCGCCCAGGTAACGGGATTGCCCGTAGCTTGTCATCTCTTCATGACTACTGTGTTATTCTAGTTATTAACCTTAAATCCATCCTAGACATGATGCAAGACAGGACAAGTGGAATTAACAAGCAAGCAAGAAAGAACCACCCACGGTGTCAAGGCAAGTCAAGTTAAATTATCAAGATAAATCATGTCAGGGTACTTGTCAGGAGTGCGCCACGAAGGGCCACTATCGTGTCAGGTTGGTCATGTCAGGAGTGCACCACTACGGGTCACTGTCGTGTTATGCTAGTTCCTTGTCATACCATGCCATGTACAATAGTCATTCCAAACATATTAAGTAAAATCAAGTTCATGACAAAAGGCGTAAGGATATAAAATGGGCGTAAAACATCTAATAAAATATCAATATTCAGGGCTTATAGAAGAACCAAGCTTAAAGAAATAAGACCAAAACTCCAAGGGTCAATAGGTTAAGCAAGGGGTCAGGGGAGCAGCGTACGAAAAGTCACGCACGTTGAAAGAGCTGCGTACGTGAAAAGTCACGCACGCTGAGGAAGCTGCATACGTAAGAAGTCACGCACGCTACAGAGAGCAGCGTAGGTGAAAAGTCACGCACGCTGAGGAAGCAGTGTGCGTGAAAAGTCACGCACGCTCAAGGGAGCAGTGTGCGTGAAAGTCACGCACGCTCAAGGAGTAGTGTGCGTGAAAAGTCACGCACGCTCAAGGGAGCAGTGTGCGTGACAGTCACGCACGCTGAAGGGAGCAGTGTACGTGAAAGTCACGCACGTTCAAGGAGTCACGCTTCCAACAGAAAGCGTACTCAAGTCTGCGTACGCACGCTAAAGAGCGCGCACAGCTCAGTGTGCGTAAGCTAAACAGCTCTGCACACTGCTCACTGTCTTTTCCAAACAGCAAGAACACTATGGCTGAACTCAAGGCTACACAACATCATAACTTGGCCATCCGAACTCCAAATTCGGATTCCCAAAGTTCCAATTTGGGTGGAATTGAATGCTCTTCCACATGGAAACACCAAAACCCATGAAAATCCAACTTAAAGAGATCAAACCATGCAAAATCCGAAAATAGAAATAACTTAGATCTAGAGCAAAGGAGACTTCAAATCACAAAACACCAAGTTCTAATGTTGATCACCATGTCCTAATCTATCAAATGGACAAGTAAAATAGGGTTCTCATATGGTGGCAAGGTGCACTTGCCAAGGGTTAGGAGAGTTGTGGAGGAAGGAGAAGAAGAAGAAAAAGGAAATTAATGGTAGAAGTTATGAGAAGAGAGAGTGGTAGGTGGGGGTTATAAAGAGGGGGAGTTGTGGTGGGTTGAGGGTGTAGCATAGGGCTAGGGTGTTCCAACACATAAAACTGAACCAAACCGAACTATCCCCAATAAAACCGAGCCATGCCAAAACCAAAATACGAGAAATACCGAAATTCCATAAGTTGAGAAAAATAAAAAAAATACATGCCAAAATGCAGATACGAGTATAAATACGAAATACGGGAAATACGGGAAATGAGGGTGACAACTCTACCCACCTTAAAAGAATTCCGTCCTCGGAATTTAATCAAGGAGCTAGAGATTGCCACGACAAGCTACACTAAGCACAGGCAAGCTACACTAAGCAGTCCAATCATACAATACAAGCAAGGAAGGGAAAATATAAGGCATAAGAAAGACATTATACCTGACGAGTCAAACAGGTAGGGATATCGCGATCGGATGTCGTCCTCACGCTCCCACGTTGACTCACCAGAGAGTGTTGACCCCAAGCAACATGGACTAATTTAAATAGTCTTGTTCTTGAGTATCTTTTCCCTCTGGTCCAAAATAGACACGGGCCTCTCCTCATACGAAAGGTTGGTACCAACAACCAATTCCGAATGGTCTAGGATGTGGCTCGGGTCCGAAATATACCGTCGTAATTGGGACACATGGAATACATCATGTACCTCACTTAGCGATGGCGGAAGAGCAAGACGATAGGATACATCTCCTACTCGCTCTAGAATATCGAACGGCCCTATATACCTAGGACTAAGCTTTTCCCGTACGCCGAAGTGAATGATGCCGCGGTTAGACGAGATCCTAAGGAATACTTGGTCGCCGACAGCAAATTCTAAGGGACGCCGATGAGCATCGGCCCAATGGCGCTGGCGTTCCTGGACAACTCGGAGGTGATCTCTGACCTTCCTGACCACTTCAACCGTCTGGGAAATCAATTCGGGTCCGAGCATCTGCCTCTCCCCGATATCGTCCCAAGCTAGCGATGATCTACACTTCCTGCCATAAAGAGCCTCGAAGGGTGCCATCTGGATACTGGCCTGATAACTGTTGTTGTACGAGAATTCCACCAGGTGCAGATGATTCTCCTACGAACCACCGAAGTCCAGGGTACAGGATCTCAACATATCTTCAAGAGTCTGGATTGTGCGCTCTGATTGACCATCCGTCTGCGGGTGATAAGCTGAGCTGAACTGAAGACGAGTCCCTAAACTCTTCTGCAAGCTACGCCAAAAGTGTGATATGAATCTTGAATCCCTGTCCGAGGTGATGCTGACTGGCACACCGTGAAGCCTGACGATCTGCCTGAGATACATCTCTGCTAACTGCGCCGTCGACTGTCCAACTCTGAATAGAAGAAAGTGCGCCACCTTGGTAAGCCTGTCCACAATTACCCAAATAGCATCTCTGCCGGCCGGAGATCTGGGTAATCCGGTCACGAAATCTATGGTTATATGTTCCTATTTCTATTCTGGGATCGGTAAGGGTTGAAGAAGTCCAGCGGGCCTCTGATGTTCAGCTTTAACCTGTTGGCAAACCAAATACCGAGAGACAAACCGGGCTATCTCCTTCTTCATGCCATTCTACCAAAAATACTGACGAATATCACGGTACATCTTCGTACCACCTGGTTGAATAGAATATTGTGAACTGTGGGCTTCTGCCATGACTTCCTGTCTGATATCTCCACTGGGTACACAAAGATGAGTGCCGTGTCGAAGTGTACCGTCTTCATGGATACATAACTCTGGCCTTCTTCCTGCTTCACACTCTGCTCTGAGTCGCTGAAGCTTGGAATCTGCTGACTGTGCCATCCGGATCCTTTCAACTATGCTGGTCTGAACCTGTAGACTGGCCATCAATGCCACAGTGGTAGGAAGAACCACTTCAATTCCCATCTTCTGAAGATCTGCCAATAATTCTGGTTGCGCCGTCAGGAGATAAACTCCGGCTCTCCTGCTCAATGCATCTGCTACAACGTTGGCCTTCCCGGGATGATACTGCAAATCCACATCATAATCTACCAATAGCTCGAGCCATCTTCTCTGCCGCATATTAAGGTCCTTCTAGGTGAAAACATACTTCAGGCTCTTATGATCAGTAAAGATCTCCACTCTATCTCCGTACAAGTAGTATCTCCACAACTTCAAAGCAAACACTACCGTCGCCAATTCCAAGTCGTGGGTCGGGTAATTCTTCTCATGATCACGTAGTTGACGTGACGCATAAGATATTACCTTCCTATGCTGCATCAAGACACACCCCAATCCTCTGCCTGAAGTATCGCAATAAACTGTGAATCCTCCGGTCCCATCTGGAAGGGTGAGAACGGGAGCCGTTATCAAACCTCGCTTCAACTTCTCAAATAATTCCTGACACTCTGCTGTCCAAACAAACGGCACATCCTTGCGGGTCAACTGGGTCATCGGCACTGAAATCCTTGCAAAATCTGAAACGAACCGCCGGTAGTAGCCAGCCAATCCAAGGAAGCTGCGAACCTCTGCCACTGAGCTGGGTACCAGCCAAGACTCAATAGCCACAATCTTCTGGGGATCCACCTCCACTCCTCCTCGGGTAATGATGTGACCCAAGTATGATATACGATCGAGCCAGAACTCGCATTTACTGAACTTGGCGTACAACTGATGCTCCCTAAGCGTCTGGAGGACGACTCTGAGATGCTGCTCATGCTCTGCTTTACTCTTGCTGTAGACCAGGATGTCATCTAGGAACACGATCACAAATTGGTCCAAGTAAGGCATGAAAATACGATTCATGAGGTCCATGAATACTGCTGGTGCATTGGTCGCTCCAAAGGGCATAACAAGGAACTTCCAATGTCCATACCTCGATCTGAATGCTGTCTTCGGGATGTCCTGCTCTCTGACTCTGATCTGGTGGTATTACGACCGTAAGTCGATCTTTAAAAATACTGAAGCCCCTCTGAGCTGATCAAACAACTCATCTATCCTCGGAAGAGGGTATCTATTCTTGATTGTCACCGAATTCAAGGTACGATAATCAACACATAGCCTGGACGTACCATCCTTTTTTTACAAGAAGCATCGGGGCTCCCCAAGGCGATCCACTTGCACGGATGAATCCCTTGGTCCTCAGTTCTTCAATCATCTTGTATAAAATCTCCAACTCTGAAGGCGCCATCCTGTAGACTCGCTCTGACACTGGTGCTATCCCGGGAATTAAGTTTATAGTGAACTCAATCTCCCGCTCTGGCGGCATCCCTGGAAGCTCCTCTGGAAAGACATTTAAAAACTCTTCAACTATCCGGGGTAACTGCACTGCTGCTACTGCCATCCGCAATGCTGGGGAAGATGGCTCCACTGCGCCTCTGGAAAATAAAAACTCTGGCTCTTCGAGGATACTAAAGACAACTCTGCCAATATGGCAGTGTATCCTAGCATACTGGTTCCTCAACCAATCCATGCCTAGGACTACATCATAGTCTGCCATAGAAAACTCTATGAATCTAGCGGGAAACTCCCTACCGCTAACTACGATCCGACACGAGAAAAACACTCGATCTACTCCCACAAGGCCATTACCAGTAAGTATATTGAGCCTCACTGATAATGACTCGGGCTCCAATCCTATCCGTGTCGTGAATTGTGCAGACATGAATGAATACGATGCACCAGAATCAAATAATACAGACGCTGGAGAGGAGTTGACGAGAATAGTACCTGCCACTACCTCACCTGGTGCAACTTCTTCTTCCATAGCCATCATCATGGCCTGACCTTGTCCTCTGGCTGCTGGTCCCCTCTGCTGGAAACCTCTCTGCCTATTCTGGGTCTGAGCTTGGGCTTGAGCATACTGCTGGGGGTGCTGCTGCTGGAATGCCTGAGACTGAGGCGGCAAGGGCCTCAAAGACTGATATTGCTGCTGCTGAACTGGTGCTGGGGCCGGTCCTCTCACCGAAGAGCTAGAAGGGTTGGATGCTGATGAACCACCCCAATTCGGGCAAGCCCCTATCCTATGATCTGCTGCTCCGCAAGCCAGGCACAATCCTTGCGCCCTGCGACAATTCGCCACTACATGGCCTGGCTTTCCGCAATGAGAACATCCCATCGCGGAAGTCTGCTTCTGCTTCTGCTGCTGCGGGTATGTCGGGGTCAAATGCTGAACCGATGTTACTGAGGCTGCCCGCCTCGGAGTTCTAATGGTCAATCCCCTAGCTGCCGGGGCTGGAGCTGATAATTGCTGCATCTGGCTATGGGTCCGCTTCCTACCTCCGGTCCTATCCACAATACTCTGGGAGGTATACTCATGCCTCCTAGCTGCCCTCAAGACTGCATCGAACGTTTGGTGCTCGAACTGCTCAACTGCCAACAAGATCTCCAAATGCAGTCCCTGCTGGAACCGCTGGGCCCTATCAAACTCGGTCGCCATCAAGGTGGGGGCAACCCTACTGAGTCTAGAAAACTCCGATGCATAACTGTCGACTGTTCTGCCTCCTTGCTTCAAGTTTATAAATCTGGTCTGCAGGTCTTACCGAGCCACAACATCGAAATACTTCGTCTGGAATCTCTCTCTAAACACTGCCCAAGCAATGGGTACCACTAATCCCATGGCTTGCACTGCCCACCAATTGTGAGCCAAGTCCAACAACTGCAAGCATACCACCGCCACCTTCTCATTCTCGGGTGTCCTAGCTGCTTCCAGAATCACCTCGGTATCCTGAAGCCATGCATCCGCGGCAATCGCATCCTCGGTGTCGTCGAAAAAAGGAGGGTTCAAGCGCTTGAAGCTGTTTGCCGCCTGGTTCCCTGGATGTCCGCCTCGGGTCAAAGCATCTTGAACTGTCTGGTGCAGGGCATCGCTTCGACGATCCTGGGAAGCTATCAAGGTTCTGATGAGGCCTACTAAGGTACCATCATCTGGCTCTGCGGGCTGGACGGGCCGAACTGGTGACTCTCCTCCAGTAGGTATCACTCTGGAGGCGACTCCGGAATGCTGGACTTGATCTCCAGGTTGCTGCTGGCCCACGGGAGGTGCTCCTCCTTGCTGATCGGCAGGGTCAGGTACAGTGCCGCTGAGGAAAACGACACAGGGAAACAATAAGGAAGGACCAGGACAGATCAATGATACAAGCATGTAATCAGGGCAAGAATTTCAGGGATTTGAAAATACGGGCGGAGATCAAGGGCGAATACTGATTGAGACATCTATTCGGTAAACCCTCACATTTCTTGATTGACAAGACCGGCATGGGCCACCACTTAAACCATGTCACGCCCCAGAACCAGAATACTGGAGAGCGGGGGCAGACATAGCCAGCTACGTATATTGAAATGGGAACCACCTCGATATACGGTCACGGCTGTCTAGAAATATGAGGGTTTACTACAAGCCAACAGTCTCTTAAGGTCGAGCCTACTGTCTCAATCTCAAGTAAATAATATAGTTACAAGATGTTTGACCACCAAATATACAATAAAAGGCGTCCCAAATATTACATATCAGCTGATCATGAAGCTAGTCGTACAAAATGCTAGGACTAGCAAGAGTTAAGTCATACATGATCAACCCTAGGATTTGTTAATCATGTTTACAGCCTGTAGGCAGACAGTAAGTAAAGTGCATCGAGCTAACAGGTGCTCGTCGGCTAAACGCCTCAAAAGAATAACTTTACAATAGAGTGAGCGAAACAAAATAGAAAACCCACTCGTAGCCCGGGTTCCTTCTAGTCGCCACCATCGGGCTGGAAGCTTGGTAGATCCTCGGGAGCTGCTCCGAAATCTGGCCACACAAAACCAGCTGGGTCAACCCCAGAAAGAGCAAGTGCCACAAGGGGGCCACGAAATAAGAACAAAAGCCAGCAATTAACACAAGAAAATCTAATATTAAAACTAGAATTTATGAAAACATGGCAGGGTGATATACGACGAGATAACCATGGAACTATTCCGACAGCCAGGTTACAACCCGTAAACCAAACAAGGACCGGGGTTGTAACCCTTCATCTGAACAGAACTTGGTTTCCTACCATTTATCGACAAGATAATAATATAAGAAATCAAGACAGGAAGCAATCTTATACTGGATCAAGACATAGCTAGACTGGTTATACCTCATTCAATCAATCACGGCCAAGCAAATACTACGGCTTACTACTTTAACTAACTAGGGTTATCACAGGCCTAATTACTAACAAGATGCAGTGAGATTGTTCCACAGCCACAAGCCCTACAGACCATCCAGGTTACCCAGGTCGAAATTTAGGGGTTGAATTCAGGTGGGTACATCGACCAGAAGACAAATGTACCCTTAGGTGACTTAGAGGGTGCAACACGCGACGGTGTACTGGAAATGTGCCCTACTCGACGGCAGGCTACAGATCCCAAGAGCGCCCAGGTAACAGGATTGCCCGTAGCTTGTCATCTCTTCATGACTACTGTGTTATTCTAGTTATTAACCTTAAATCCATTTTAGTAGGTACTCCTGACCGTGGTACTCAGGAGTTCCATCCTAGACATAATGCAAGACAGGACAAGTGGAATTAACAAGCAAGCAAGAAAGAACCACCCACGGTGTCAAGGCAAGTCAAGTTAAATTATCAAGATAAATCATGTCAGGGTACTTGTCAGGAGTGCGCCACGAAGGGCCACTATCGTGTCAGGTTGGTCATGTCAGGAGTGCACCACTACGGGTCACTGTCGTGTTATGCTAGTTCCTTGTCATACCATGCCATGTACAATAGTCATTCCAAATATATTAAGTTAAATCAAGTTCATGACAAAAGGCGTAAGGATATAAAATGGGAGTAAAACATCTAATAAAATATCAATATTCAGGGCTTATAGAAGAACCAAGCTTAAAGAAATAAGACCAAAACTCCAAGGGTCAATAGGTTAAGCAAGGGGTCAGGGGAGCAGCGTACGAAAAGTCAAGCACGCTGAAAGAGCTGCGTACGTGAAAAGTCACGCATGCTGAGGAAGCTGCATACGTGAGAAGTCACGCACGCTACAGAGAGTAGCGTAGGTGAAAAGTCACGCACGCTGAGGAAGCTGTGTGCGTGAAAAGTCACGCACGCTCAAGGGAGCAGTGTGTGTGAAAGTCACGCACGCTCAAGGAGCAGTGTGCGTGAAAAGTCACGCACGCTCAAGGGAGCAGTGTGCGTGACAGTCACGCACGCTGAAGGGAGCAGTGTGCGTGAAAGAAACGCACGTTCAAGGAGTCACGCTTCCAATAGGAAGCGTACTCAAGTCTGCGTACGCACGCTAAAGAGCGCGCGCAGCTCAGTATGCGTAAGCTAAACAGCTCTGCACACTGCTCACTGTCTTCTCCAAACAGCAAGAACACCATGGTTGAACTCAAGGCTACACAACATCATAACTTGGCTATCCGAACTCCAAATCCGGATTCCCAAAGTTCCAATTTGGGTGGAATTGAATGCTCTTCCACATGGAAACACCAAAACCCATGAAAATCCAACTTAAAGAGATCAAACCATACAAAATTCGAAAATAGAAATAACTTAGATCTAGAGCAAAGGAGACTTCGAATCACAAAACACCAAGTTCTAATGTTGATCACCATGTCCTAATCTATCAAATGGACAAGTAAAATAGGGTTCTCATATGGTGGCAAGGTGCACTTGCCTAGGGTTAGGAGAGTTGTGGAGGAAGGAGAAGAAGAAGAAGAAGGAAATTAATGATAGAAGTTATGAGGAGAGAGAGAGTGGTAGGTGGGGGTTATAAAGAGGGGGAGTTGTGGTGGGTTGAGGGTGTAGCATAGGGTTAGGGTGTTCCAACACATAAAACCGAACCAAACCGAACTATTCCCAATAAAACTGAGCCATGCCAAAACCAAAATACGAGAAATACCGAAATTCCATAAGTTGAGAAAAATAAAAAAAATACATGCCAAAATCCAGATACGAATATAAATATGAAATATGGGAAATACGGAAAATAAGGGTGACACTTGTAAACAAAAAAAAGAACAGCAAAAGAAACAAAAGAATGAGAGGAGCGGAGAGAGTTTGGGAATTAGGGGGGCGCGCTCGCCGTGAGCGGCGGCGCGGAGACGCGCGGGAAGAGCGGAGAGCAGGCTCGTCGGGCGCGCAGGCGGAAGGGAAGAAGTCGGGGGAAGAAGGGGCGGACGGCGGAGAGGAAAGGAGAGGAGAGCGGTGGCGATGGCTATGGGATGGTTGTGGTGACGGCGGGTGTCGATGGGTTGGAGATAGAGAGGTGGATACGAGCGGGGGCGGGATCGGAGTAGGCTGGCCGTGGGTAGTAGATGGCTCGGTTAGGATTAGGTAGGAATTCATTGATGTCGGGGGGTGTCCGACACGGGAAAGATATGTAGATGTAAACATGGAATAAGAATATGGATGGTGGAACACGGACACGGTGCACGCACTTTATGGAGAATTATTTGTGGAAAAATTTTGTATGATAGAAATTTGGAGGAGTACCTGCCTTTTATAGGATGTGGGAATTCCCAATTAGAAAAGAATTAGGATTCCTTTAACCCAATATAGATATTTCCTAATTTAATTTAAAATCAATCCAAATCCAAATACAAATATAAATCCAATTTAAATCTAATTAAATTTTAGCTCAAAATCAAATGGGATAAATCAAATTTCAAATATTTAACTATTTTAAATAAATCCATAAATCCAAATCAAGGTTTAAATCTCCACAATAATTTTGAAATATATTTTCCAAAAATACTAATAATAATAATTTCAAAAATTACATTAATATTTTTAAATATCTTTTTGAATACTAAATTATTAATATTAATAAATCTCGAAAATTACATTTTTATTTAAAATAAACTAGCAAAATATTTATGAAATATGTGTATGCACTAAGAATATTATTTATTCTAAATAAAAGGCTTTTCATAAATAAAATCATAAATTTAGGAAATTTTGATAGCTAAATTAAATATTACATATATTATTTTGAAACTATAAAAATAAAAAAAATATTTTTCTAAAAATATGTACGCTCGCACATATTCGCATTCGTCGAGCAATTACGAAAAATAAAATTTCGTGCGCGACGTACAATACGACTACGCGACGTACAATACAAAATTTTTAATAAGTACCAAATTTAATTAAAAAAAATGTAGTAGAAATTTAGGTGTTTTACATCCTACCCAACTTAAAAGAATTTCGTCCTCGAAATTAAGAATTAGTAGGGGAGTGAGAGGACATAAGGGGGTATCAATGGGGATTCAACGATGACAATGTTTTCATAAAATCATATCGTAAGAAATCGCAATCTAGATCGTAGAAAAATAATACGGTATGGTCACGGGTAATGAATGAGGGTCACGATTAAGAGAACAAAATAGATTCGCTTTAATTAAGCGATTAGAGGGTCTTGATAGGGCCGAGTAGTTTGGGATAAAGATATAGCAACATCGAGTGGGAGTGGTCATAGCCGATGGGAAGGTTAGAGGAAGTTCTAGTATGACGCTTTCGTCCTCCTAAAATAGGTGAGGGCGAAGCAATATAGAGTTCGAAGGAGGCGTTATTGAATACGAATACGTGATTCAAAGACGACCGAATATTTTTCAAAGAATCGTCAAGGCAGTCGTGGATGGAATTCTAAGGGAAAAGTTCAACTACATCCCATCCACGTAGATTGATATATGAAAAAGGTGAACCAAAGTGCACTCGGTTGATCAGACCATCATGCACCGGTTCTGATTAGACAATATGTTAGTGAGCGGCCGCTCAATATCATATGCCTTGATCAAGCTAGATAAAGAATTAGCTTACAAATACTAGGCTATATTAGCATCATTAATTAGTCTAGATAGTAGAACATAGACACGATGGTAGATGAAATAAAAACAAATATGAATAGTCTAAGAGTCATAAGAATCTAAGTTTTGTTTATTTCTATACCATTATTCTATGGTTTTATTGACCAAGGCTTGGTTGACCAAATGGGTTAACTTCCTCTAGTCTCTATGGTCTAGATAATCATATTATCCTTAATGGTCAAGGGTGTGTCAAGTCGTGGGGTATTCTACCCAACTTAAAGAATTAAGCTAAGTGTGTTTGGGACATCTAACTAGTAGGGTCAATCTCTAGCAAGCACGAAGGAAAGACAATGATAGAAGGAATCAAGCAAGATGCAGTCGATGAGTCGAACGATAGTTCAAATATGGAATCGAGGAAAGGGTCAAGTATGTGGATGAGATCCTGGACTTCTAATCCTATCCGCAGGCTTGCTTGTACGGTAAAGTAACCAAACAATTTATCTAGACCTGCATGGGCCACCACAAAAACATATAACGCCCCAGTCCCAAAATACGTAGGACTAGTATGTTGGCATATTTTATTTTGATTATTAACAGCATCTTTGTAGTTTAGTCTTCTGTTCTTCAGATTCAAATATTATCAGAAGATCTACTACTGGAGTTCTTCCGTTCAAGCGCAATCATCCTTTACATTGAAAACTGAAGTAGTTACCGACGTTCCCTGCATAAGACGGCGTCTTTCTGCTTAGAGTCTCTGTGTCTGTACAAGTCTAGGTATATTTGTAAACACCCAAGGACGGATGACAAGTAAAAAGAACAAGTCAAAAATCAAATACCTACAGAGCGGCATACCGGCGGCATGCTCCGGCATACCGGCGGTATACCATTTTTAGAGCTTAGAAAGTTGCTGTGACGAATTGTCGGCATACCGGCGGCATGCTCCGGCATACCGGCGGTATACCAATTTTTATGTCCAGAAAGTTGCTGTGACAAATTTTCGACATACCGGCGGCATGCTCCGGCATACCGACGGTATACCGCTTTTAGCGACCTAAAAGTTGCTGTGACAAATTGTCGGCATACCGACAGCATGCTCCGGCATACCGGCGGTATACCATTTTTAGCAACCCAAAACTTGCTATGACAAATTATCGGCATACCGACGGCATGCTCCGGCATACCGACGGTATACCGAGTTTCAAATATTAGGTTTTTGAATTGCCCTGACTAGCATTAATGGCAGCATTTATTGCTCTCAAACGGTCATTAATATGACCGTTACTATTTAACCGGTATACCGACGGTATGCCGCTGCATACCGACGGCATGCCGGTCTGTCTGTATTCAGAGCATTAAATGCCACCAACTCTTGGTTCTCCTATAAAAGAAAGCTCTCTCTCTCTCTCTCTTGAGCTTTCTCACCAACTCTTACCATAAATTTTCCAACAACCAAGAGCTCCACCATTAATACTCTTTCAAGCTTTTCATTGTCATCCTCTCCCAAAGTGCTAGAGTATTAAAGAGTTGTACATTTCGATCTTCACGTGTTAGAAGATCAACAAATTCTCTTCTTTTTTGTTTGAAGTTGGCGAGCCTTCGTAAGAAAACTCGTGTGTAGAAGTTGGCGAGTCTTCGGATCCAAACTCGTGTTGAAGTTGGCGAGTTCTTCGGATCCAAACTCGTGTGTACTATTTGGTTAAATAGTGGATTAAAACCGAAGAGAGTTCCGGGACTGGATTGCCTCCAAAGAGGATACTAGGATACATCCTTGCGTTTGATCTTTCTACTCTTTACTTTCAATTGTCTTTATTGCTTTAATTGTTGTAGTTAATTTTTAATTTCCCTATTCACCCCCCCTCTAGGGTTCTACAATTGGTATCAGAGCTTTGTTCTCTTGATTTGGATTTACACCCTTTGAGTGATCCATGGCCTCTAACCCTAGTATCAACACCTTCCATAATGAAGGACACTCCACAAATAGGCCTCCTCTATTTGATGGAACCAACTATAACTACTGGAAGATTAGGATGAGCATTTATCTAAAGTACATAGATTTTGACTTATAGGATTGCGTGATAAATGGTCTTCCTACTCCTTCCAGAGCTATTGAGGATATTGCTTCTGACACCCTTCGGGACACACTTACTGAAAACACCAAGAAGCTTGTTAGTCGAGATGCCAAGGCAATGAATGCTCTTTACTGTGCTCTCGACAGTAGTAAATTCAACCGAATCTCTACTTGCAAGACTTCCAATGAGATTTGGAAGTTACTTGAAGTCACACACGAGAGAACTTCACAAGTGAAGGAATCCAAGATTAGTAGACTCACGCAAGAATATGAGTCCTTTAAAATGAAGCATGATGAATCTATTACTTGCATGTTTACTCGTTTTGGTGACATTATTAACCCTCTCTCTTCTCTTAGAAAGGAATATCCTGCTCATGAAAAGATAAGAAAAATTCTTAGAGGATTGACGAAAGCTTGGAGTCCTAAAGCTACCGCAATCATTGAGGGGAACGATCTAACAGTCATGAATCTTGAGACCCTCATGGGTAAGCTAATGACTCACGAGCTCGATATGAAGGATCAAGAGGAATCCTCCATACAAGAGAAGGAGAAGGAGAAGACCAAAGAGAAGGAGAAGACTCTTGCTCTCAAAGCAACAAGGTCCTACTCCAAGGAAAGCTCCAACGACAATGAGTCGGACGACGATAAAGAAATAGCTCTCACAGCTAAGCACTTCCGAAAGTTCCTAAAATTCAACAAGGCCAACCACTCTAGACGGGACAATGAAGAAGATCCGGCGTGCTATCAATACAGAAGACCAGGACACATCAAGAGGGATTGTTCGATGATAAGAAAAGACTCAAGCAAGTACGAGAAGCCTAGCAAGGGAAGCTCATCCTCCAGAAAGTTCGCCAACACAAGCATTTGGTGTAAAAGTGACGCGAACGACTCCGACGACGACAAGGAGTGTAAACACAATGCCAACGTCTGTCTCATGGCAACCGATGAGGTACTTGATGATCTTTTCTTAAACACTCTTACCTATGATGATTTGGAGAAAGCCATTCTTGAATTACATGAAGAACACAAAGGTGTTCAGAATAAATACAAGAAATCCCTTAAAGAGGTTGAGGCTCTTCAACTTGAAGTAGAGAGGCTCTCAAGCATCATTATTGATGTGAAGGAAAAATCTCCTATTTCTGACACGGATGAAATAGAGTCTTTGCGACTCAAGTTTCAAGAATCTCTTGACACCATCAAGAAAAGGGATGATGAGATTCTATCCATGAGAAGTTCTTATGAATTTGCTATACGTAAATGTTAAGATGCTAATAAAAGAGAATATGACACTTCTATTAAGTATAATGATCTTCTTACACGGAGTAAGAATTTAGGTAATAAGAATACCACTCACATGTATGCTCCAAGACACCCCCACACTCATCACAATGCTAGGCATAACCCTTACATGAACACTACACACAACTCCTTTTCTAACACAAGAAAATGACCTTTTGTTAAGAAGAACACCTCACATCATGCATTTTACTATCATCATAACACTCATGGTAGAACTTCTCACACTAGAAACTCACATATGCACAATACTCACACTTCTTCTTCTAAATCTTCTTTGATGTACAATTATTGTGGTTTGCTCGGACATACTTCTAATTTTTGTTATACAAGAAAACAAGTTGACATGAAAGTTCTTAAATGGGTTCCCAGAACTAATAATCAAGGACCCAAACAATCATGGGTACCAAATCGTTCATCTTCAACTTATATTGTAGGTGACGAATCATTCTCATGCTAGAAGCAAGTAGATTCTCGATAGCGGTTGTTCACGGTACATAACCGGTGATGCTTCACTTTTTACAACGCTATCGATGAAGATGAAAGGACACATCTCCTTCGATAACAATCTTAAAGGTTATATTATTGGAAATGGTAATATCGGTTCTCCTCCTTATCCTTGTATTAATAATGTATGTCTTGTTACTAATCTCAAGCATAACCTCCTTAGTATTAGACATCTTACCGATAATGGCTATGATATCAAGTTTGTTAAACTCAAATGCTACATTACCGATAGTTCTAATGGAACTATTGTTTATGAAGGCATTAGAGAAAATAACATTTATGTTCTTTATCTTATTGAAGGTACTAACAATGACAGATGCCTAGTTGCAAAGAACGATGAGAGTTGGCTTTGGCACATGAGGTTTGGACACGCCAACATGGATACCATCTCTCGCCTCGCCTCCAAGAAGCTTGTACGAGGACTCCCAAGTATCCCATTCAAAAAGGATATGGTATGTGAAGAATGCGAGAAAAGTAAGTTGACCAAGTCATCCTTCAAATCAATCAACTCTGTGAGTACTTCTAGACCCCTTCAACTTATCCATATGGATCTTTTTGGGCCTAGTAGAGTTGCTAGCCTCAGAGGCAAGCTTTATACTTTTGTTTTAGTTGATGATTTTTCTAGATTTACTTGGGTTATTTTTCTTGCTTGTAAAAGTGATACTTTTTGTGAATTTGTTGCCTTTTGTAAACGTGTTCAAAATGAAAAAGGTTTTTCTATTAACAAAATTAGAAGTGATCATGGAAGGAAATTTGATAATACCGATTTCAGAAGATTTTGTGAAAAGAATGGTTTTGGACATGATTTTGCTTGTCCACGAACTCCTTAACAAAATGGTATTGTGGAGAGAAAGAATAGAACCCTTGGCGATATGGCCCGGGTTATGTTAAACCAATATAAGCTCCTCCAATATTTTTGGGCGGAAGCCGTTAATACGGCATGTCATGTTATTAATAGGGTCTTGATTAGACCTATTTCTAAGAAGACTCCTTATGAGCTTTGGTTTGACAAAATTCCCTCTATTGAATATTTCAAAGTTTTTGGTTGCAATTGTTTTATTTTGAATACCAAGGATAACCTAGGCAAGTTTAAAGAAAAAACCTATGAAGGAATATTCCTTGGATACTCTACTCATAGTAAAGGTTTTCGTGTTTTTAACAAAAGAAGTCTTGTTGTCGAAGAGTCAATCAATGTCTCTTTTAATGAACTCAACTCTTCTACATTCTCCTCTTCCGAGGATATTGATGACATCTTGTTTGGGTTGGAGAACTCCTCTATTGAGGATCGTCCTTCTTCATCTAACAATGAAGTTGTGACCCTATCAAAAGAGTCTCCTCCTCTCGAGCCTCCTCAAAAGGATCTCCCAAAAGAATGGAAATTTGTCACCAATCATCCTAAGGAGCTTATCATTGGGGATCCTTCCTCCAGTGTTAGCACAAGATCCGCCACTCGTGATCTTTGTACAAATGTGGCTTTTATCTCTCAAATAGAGCCTAAAAATGTTAATGATGCTTTCCTTGATGAGTTTTGGATGATAGCTATGCAAGAGGAGCTTAATCAATTTGAGCGAAGCAAGATTTGGGAACTTGTCCCAAAACCTAGCAATCATCCCATTATTGGAACAAAATGGGTGTTTCGTAACAAACTTAAAGAAGATGGGTTAGTGACTCGTAACAAAGCCCGATTGGTTGCTCAAGGCTATAACTAAGAGGAAGGCATTGACTACGACGAAACCTATGCTCCGGTTGCACGTCTTGAATACATTCGTATACTTTGTGCTTTTGCTTGTTTTAATGACTTTAAACTATTTCAAATGGATGTTAAGAGTGCTTTTCTAAATGGTATTATTAAAAAGGAAGTTTATGTTAAACAACCTCATGGCTTTGAAGATTTTTAATTTTCTAATCACGTATTCAAACTCCATAAAGCCCTTTATGGCCTCAAACAAGCTTCCCGTGCTTGGTATGAGCGTCTTAGCTCTTTTCTTGTTTCTCACAATTTTTCAAAGGGGAAAGTTGACACAACACTTTTTATTAAATCCCATGATGGGACTCTCTTGTTGGTTCAAATTTATGTCGATAATATTATTTTTGGTTCTACTAACAACACACTTTGTGTAGAATTTGCTAAAGTTATGCAGGAAGAGTTTGAAATGAGTATGATGGGTGAACTTTCCTTCTTCTTGGGGTTACAAATCAAACAAAGACCCAAAGGAACCTTCATCAATCAAGCAAAATATAGAAAGGACCTCCTCAAGCGTTTCGACCTCGACTCATCCAAATCAATAAGGACTCCTATGGCCACAATGTAGCACCCAATTTCCCAAATGAGGGTAATTTTGAAATTTCGTGTTTATAATTATTTTAATAATGATATTTAATTCATGATATGATTTTTGGTGATTTTAAATTATTTTAAAATTATTTAAATCAATGACTTGTGGTTTTGACGTTTTGCTAGTGAAACCTTAGAGACTGTTGACCTAGAGCCTAACCATGTGATTATGATATTTTAATGTCATTTTTGGCCTAAGGATATTTTTGCATTTGACCCCTTTGAATTATTTTAATATTATTTTATTATTTATGATATTGTTTTGGGGTTATTTGAGTCGGGTTCGAATTTCAACTCAATCCGACTTGAAACGGGGATCCGGGGGTAGTTTGACTCTAGTGGGACCCACACACTAGTTAGGCATGGCCCACATGATATTAATTTTAGTCCACATGATAGAAATATTTTAGTTAGAGGTTAGACTAATTATTATGGATAAGGTTAGTGTGATTAGAGACTTTAGAATGACTAATTTAGCCCCAACCAATTAGCCCTTTCCTAATACTCATAGAATAGGTTAGTGGGGGCATTTTGGACCTTACCATAATAGGACAAATAGCCTCATATGGCCAGCCACTTTGGGAGAGGATAGGCTCAAGTTCATTTCATTATTCTCATCCACACTCTCTCTCTTGTTCTTTCCCAAATTCCTAGAGAGCAATCCCTAGCAATTTCTCCACCAAATCCTTCTATTTCGCCACCAAATCATCTTCTTTCCTTCTCCATTCTAGCAAAGGAGGAAGCTACCCAAGTTTGGGAGGATTCGGAGCTCGTTCGTGTCCTCTTGGAATCTCTACGTGTCGGTGTCGCTCCGGGAAGGCTTTTCTTCGATTCGATCTACCGGGAAGTATAAATTCCTTCTCCTTTTCATTTCCTCATGCATATAGGTCTATTTTGAACCTATAGGAATGACCCCCACGGTTGTATCTCCATTTGTGTCCATTTTGTGTCCATTTGGAGGTCATAGGAGTGTCATTTGTGTTGTGGATGTGTTCATGTTACATATATATATATATATATATATATATATATATATATATATATATATATATATATATATATATATATATATATATATATATTGTAATGAGAGTGTATCTATATTTATATATGTAATAAATGGTTCATGATGATTATATAATCAAGTTTGTGAGTGTGGTTCCTCATATTATTATTGCTATTATTGTTGTGGATAATTAGGATATATATTGTGTATTCTTTTGGCTCAAACTATTTAAATCCGTCATAATTTTTATCCACGTTTTTAATTTCAGCCCTAACTTAGAAATGTCATAACTTCTAGCTCAAAGCTCGGTTTAATCTTCCGTTTTTTTAAAAGAAGCATATTGAAGTTAGATTTCCAAAAACATATATTAATAGGCCTAATTCTTTATGTAACTATCTGGAGAATTATTTGAGTGTCAGCTGTACGAAAGACAAACGCGTTCTCGGTGTTTTCGCGATTCCGGGAGTTTCCGAAAACGAAAACGCGATCCGTTTGAAGTTTCGGAAAGCTAACACATAGATATATAACATAATTTAATCCTAGAATTTAATTCATGCTGATTTGGTAAAGTATTGACTATTAGTAGGAGTTACTATTCGACATATACATTTTGTGCACCCTTGTGTGTAATATAATGTTCTATTTGATTTTAATCCATGTTAATATATATACATTATGTAACTAAATAGAGAATGCAAGCATGAGTAAATGGTTAAATAAATGATGTATGAGGTGTAAGTATCCTATCTAATATAAGGATGTATAAGTATGGCTTGTAATGAATATGTAGGTTCCATAGTATGTAATGTATGGTGCATGTAGTAGTGCAAGAGAATAAATGAATGATGAATGAATGCAAGCATGAATGTAATGTAATAATAGATGTAATGTATGCAATATACAAGTTAATGAGATGTAATATTCTATGTTAACACAAATCCTATATTACCTCATGTACCCCCTTACACTATGTTGACACTATCACACTTGACACAATATTTACTTACACTTTGACACTCCTTGATATGTATACACTATGTATGCCCATTTAACCCTCACTTGCCCCTTTGCCATGTTCACATACACACACATAGCCTCTTAAATAAGTATTTATGAATATAGTTAACTTAGCTATGTATGTATATTATATATATGTAGCATATTGTGTTGTAATATATATAAGTTTATATAACCATTTGAAATGCCATAATTATAGACCTAATGTTGAATACCAATATATATATGTGTATATATGTGTAGACATATATAGCTTAAAGTAATAGATTACCTAGTGTATATCCAATGTGAATTCTTGCCTATTTGAGTATTGAATAATTGCATGCTATATAAAGTCGGGTGTATGTTGGCTTGTATAGCCTTGTATTGATGTGTGCTTGCTAGGATAGTCTTGGTTAGGCCTAGTAAGACTTGCTGGGTTAGGACATGACCTAGTTTGACCTAGTTTGACTAGTGCAGTTGACCAGAGTTGACCAAGGGTTGACTTTGGCCTAGTTGACCTAGATTCATGTAGAATGTATTGTAGTGCTTTATATTACCCTTCTGGACATGTTGTGACTTGTGCTGTTCTAATTAGGAGCCAGACACCTCTCCTCGGACAGTATCTTTACCTTGGACATTCAGATATCAGGCGAGTACATTCACTGATAGTTTTCATTGTCTTGATATCTGCTATATCCGATTCAGTTGTTATGTCTTACTTGATTCTCAGACACGATATTTCACGGACTAGTATATATCGGATCCTGTTATGAGATGTTGTTCTCGGATTATTTGGTATATTGGTACATGACTCGATTTGTTACTTGTACTTGTATAGACATGGACTTGGGAGTGGGCTGATCACCTGTTCTTAAACCTCGTGTCATGACGTGTTATGACCAGATCTTTTATACTATTCGGGGATGGGGAGTTATTAGTGGTTGTGTGATCAAAATACCCACTTGTTGTTTCACACTTGTACTCGACACTTGTTTATGGCTACTTGAACTTTCTATGGTAACCGGCCTTATCTTCATACTTATTGTTTCACACTTGTTATTTGTTCGTAGCCGGTCAGATGGAAAGCTTGAACATGTTTCCCAAACCGATCACATGACGCACTAATAATTCAAGGCACCTTTTCATATTTATTTATCCTAGGAGGCTAAGTTCTATTCGGGAGAAGAGTTACAACCCCGGTCCTTGTTTGGTTTAAGGGTTATAACTCGGCTCCCGGATAGTTCCTAAGCAATCCTACATACATATTGTTGTTCTATTCGGTACTCACACCTATTATACATTTCCTGCTAGTTTTACCTTGTACTTTATATATCTTTGTCTTGTATTTCATTATTACTGTCTCTTATAGTATTTGTCAATTCATATGGAACTGCTGTTGGTGTTTGTACTTACTCATTTTCTTGACAGGATACGTTGACAAATTTTACAGATAGCTTGGAGATTTCCTGCTAGTCTAGAGGAGCCACATTAGAGGTTGTTTAGTTAGCTTTTCTCAGTTGTCTGGAGTTGTATTTACTTGTGGATTACTGTATTTGAGTTTGAGATGTATTCTGAGTTTGTACCTTAGACACTTAGACTTCTATCTGTTGTATCTCTTTTCGATTTCATGCTTTATCTATCTTCCTTTATGCTCTATCTTAGATGTGATTGAGTTTACATTCTGCTATGTCACCCCCATTCGGGGAGTATAAACTGTTTAGTCTTATACTGTTAGATGCATTGAGACCTAGGACAGCGTTCTACCGCCAACACTGCGGCGTAGGCTGGGCGTTGTTACATTCTCGTGCCCTAACTCTAGGGTGCGGGTCGTGACACATTTTTAGTGGTGGCCCATGCAGGTCGAGACTAAAAGTGTAGTGGTATTCGAACTAGAGTACCACTACAGCCTGCAGTAGGATTAGGATATATTTTGAAGGTACTCAATCACAGTTAGGACCCTTGAGAGATTCTCGGGACGACCCTTGAGAATCTTATTTAACTTCGATTTGAAAACTCTTTTTCCTTGATTGATTTATCTTTACTTTCTGCTATTGAATTTGATTTTGATGGATTATTATTGAATTTGAGTTTGTATTTATTGATTTTGAAGGATGATTATTGAATTTTAAATTTTGATGATAGTTGTTGCATCAGAGTTTGTATTTTCATGGATTTTTGTTCATTTTTGGATTTTGATGTTCGTTGATAAATTTGAATTAATTTTTGAGTATTCATTGTTGATTTAAATTAATTTTGTCAAGATGAAATTATATGGGCGAGGTCATCTAAGTTATGGAGTCTAGTCTTCTACAGTCATATTAGCCAGCATGGTGAGGACATATAGTTTGACTTGGATATATCTCTCGGGTGTGGGAATTTAAGGTTTTTGCAGCCAAGCTAGCGGCATCGCAAAAATGTTAAATACCATGATTTTAGAGGTATGTGCCTAAGTCGAGGACTCTGTGATTATCGTAGCCTTGCTTACTAGTATGACGAGGATTTAGTGTACCATGATTTTGGACAGACGCATATGATTATCAGATTGTACCTTAAATGTTTTCGAAACATGTTTTCTCTACTTTTGTTTCTGTCCTTCAAAAAAAAATTAATTATTAATTGTTTTGTTTTGTTTGCTTCTCATTATTTAACTTAAGAGTAGGTTTGCTTGTTTTTATAAACCTTTGCGTAACTTCTTGCTATGAGTTTCTTCTTAATGCAATGAATCGATAATTTTGCTAGACTTTATCTTGGATTTAATAATTTAGCTCTGGATTTCAAAATGGTTCTTCTTTAAATAGATAAGCAAAACAGATTTTATCGTTATTTCTTCCTTGCTATTATTCTTGTATTAAATAATAACAATAAAACTGTCTTGATTACGTCAATCACCTGCTTGCAATCTTGGTAGGAATCTAAATGTTAGTCTTAACGTAGAAATAATTTTTTTATATATTAGAACATGAGAATATGTATATGAATATATATAGCAGATACTTTGCCTAACACATATGCATGCTACACTTGATTTTTCCACCTATCTAAATACATATTAATATGTTGTTGATGTTTAAATTGTCAAAACCCCAATATTTCTGGTTCTCTGCTTTTTCATGTTTAAATTCGTAATTTAAATATAAATTTCATATTATTAGTTATGTTTACATCACTGCACATGTATGTTATACGTGGGGTTTCAATTCAAAATTTTGGTCGAGTTTTGTGTTTAAATTTGTAAAATCTGAGACTGTGTGCATGTTAACCCTTGATGCGGGATTCCAAATGTTAGTTCAAATTGCTGTTTTATTTCTTAAATGTAATATTTGAGCTATATACCTTGTGGGAAGTAGGGGTATAAATTTAGGTTTCATATTCTTACATGTTAGTTGTGATAAACATTGAGTTGGTTTTTAATGTTCAAATTTTTCCAAAATCCTGAAAACTAGTTACATGTTAACATTTTTACATAGATTTCCATATTTAGTTAAATTTCAGATTTAATATATAATATTGAACTGTGTGCATAGATAAATGTATGGATAGTATGTTAGGGTTTTATTTCTATCATGTTAGGATGTATTAGGACCATTGAGATGGGTTGCGATGTTTCAAAATCCTAAAATCTGAGACTGCATTATGTTAATATTTCACTGTTTTAAATGTTAGCTTATTTTTTGACTTTGCATGTAAATGCTGAACTAAAACTGGGTTTAACCTTTCAATACTAGGCTATAACCCTGTACAAGGACACACACACACACCCTCTTTATATATATGTATAAGGTTAGCCATGCATGTTATGAGTGAATAAGTTGCGTATTGTAGATTGTTTAACCAAAATGCCATGATTAGTGTAACTTGATAGCTGTTGTTTTGGAACCCAATTTCTCATATACAATTTCATATGTATTCACGTACATACACGCCTACTATCTAACCATATGAACATGTCCCTATACACATAATGCCAGCTTTTCCCTCTCTAACGCTCTATATATATATATTGTGATTGGATTTCAATGCAAGTGACTTTCAATTCTTTAACTTTGAAATTGATTTTTTTGTACCCTTTTAGATTATTGGAAGTTACCTTTCTTATTTTTATATATTTTTTTATAGAGTACCAACTTTCACATAGGATGGTAGACTGTCTTACAGTTTTGATGATTTGTTATTTCTGTTTTTTTTTCAGTTTAGCACTCTAGATTTCTTGTGTGTTTGATAACCTATGACCATCTTGGTTTAGCATGACTAGTATACCTAGATGAGACTTTCACTACCACCGTATGCAATGACCCTGTATGTCGTCCTTTTGATCACATGATTTGTTTTAATTTGGGACTTTGATTGTGGCGGTTTGACCTAGAGGGAGTATGGACATTTTAATTTCAAGGACAAAATTTTTCTAAGGTGGGTAGAGTTATAGCACCCAGTTTCCCAAATGAGGGTAATTTTGAAATTTTGTGTTTATAATTATTTTAATAATGATATTTAATTCATGATATGATTTTTGGTGATTTTAAATTATTTTAAAATTATTTAAATCAATGACTTGTGGTTTTGACGTTTTGCTAGTGAAACCATAGAAACTGTTGATCTAGAGCCTAACCATGTGATTATGATATTTTAATGTCATTTTTGGCCTAAGGATATTTTTGCATTTGACCCCTTTGAATTATTTTGATATTATTTTATTATTTATGATATTGTTTTGGGGTTATTTGAGTCGGGTTCGAATTTCAACTCAATCCGACTTGAAACGGGGACCCGGGGGTAGTTTGACTCTAGTAGGACCCACACACTAGTTAGGCATGGCCCACATGATATTAATTTTAGTCCACATGATAGAAATATTTTAGTTAGAGGTTAGACTAATTATTATGGATAAGGTTAGTGTGATTAGAGACTTTAGAATAACTAATTTAGCCCCAACCAATTAGCCCTTTCCTAATACTCATAGAATAGGTTTGTGGGGGCATTTTGGACCTTACCATAATAGGACAAATAGCCCCATATGGACAGCCACTTTGGGAGAGGATAGGCTCAAGTTCATTTCATTATTCTCATCCACACTCTCTCTCTTGTTCTTCCCCAAATTCCTAGAGAGCAATCCCTAGCAATTTTTCCACCAAATCCTTCCATTTCGCCACCAAATCATCTTCTTTCCTTCTCCATTCTAGCAAAGGAGGAAGCTACCCAAGTTTGGGAGGATTCGGAGCTCGTTCGTGTCCTCTTGGAATCTCTACGTGTCGGTGTCGCTCCGGGAAGGCTTTTCTTCGATTCGATCTACCGGGAAGTATAAATCCCTTCTCCTTTTCATTTCCTCATGCATATAGGTCTATTTTGAACCTATAGGAATGACCCCCACGGTTGTATCTCCATTTGTGTCCATTTTGTGTCCATTTGGAGGTCATAGGAGTGTCATTTGTGTTGTGGATGTGTTCATGTTACATATATATATATATATATATATATAAAATATATATATATATATATATATATATATATATATATATATATATATATATATATATATATATATTGTAATGAGAGTGTATCTATATTTATATATGTAATAAATGGTTCATGATGATTATATAATCAAGTTTGTGAGTGTGGTTCCTCATATTATTATTGCTATTATTGTTGTGGATAATTAGGATATATATTGTGTATTCTTTTGGCTCAAACTATTTAAATCCGTCATGATTTTTATCCACGTTTTTAATTTCAGCCCTAACTTAGAAATGTCATAACTTCTAGCTCAAAGCTCGGTTTAATCTTCCGTTTTTTTTTAAAAGAAGCGTATTGAAGTTAGCTTTCCAAAAACATATATTAATAGGCCTAATTCTTTATGTAACTTTCTGGAGAATTATTTGAGTGTCAGCTGTACGAAAGACAAACGCGTTCTCGGTGTTTTCGCGATTCTGGGAGTTTCCGGAAACGAAAACGCGATCCGTTTGAAGTTTCGGAAAGCTAACACATAGATATATAACATAATTTAATCCTAGAATTTATTTCATGCTGATTTGGTACAGTATTGATTATTAGTAGGAGTTACTATTCGACATATGCATTTTGTTCACCCTTGTGTGTAATATAATGTTCTATTTGATTTTAATCCATGTTATGTATATACATTATGTAACTAAATAGAGAATGCAAGCATGAGTAAATGGTTAAATAAATGATGTATGAGGTGTAAGTATCCTATCTAATGTAAGAATGTATAAGTATGGCTTGTAATGAATATGTAGGTTCCATAGTATGTAATGTATGGTGCATGTAGTAGTGCAAGAGAATAAATGAATGATGAATGAATGCAAGCTTGAATGTAATGTAATAATAGATGTAATGTATGCAATATACAAGTTAATGAGATGTAATATTCTATGTTAACACAAATCCTATATTACCTCATGTACCCCCCTTACACTATGTTGACACTATCACACTTGACACATTATTCACTTACACTTTGACACTCTTTGATATGTATACACTATGTATGCCCATTTAACCCTCACTTGCCCCTTTGCCATGTTCACATACACACACATAGCCTCTTAAATAAGTATTTATGAATATAGTTAACTTAGCTATGTATGTATATTATATATATGTAGCATATTGTGTTGTAATATATATAAGTTTATATAACCATTTGAAATGCCATAATTATAGACCTAATGTTGAATACCAATATATGTATGTGTATATATGTGTAGACATATATAGCTTAAAGTAATAGATTACCTAGTGTATATCCAATGTGAATTCTTGCCTATTTGAGTATTTAATAATTGCATGCTATATAGAGTCGGGTGTATGTTGGCTTGTATAGCCTTGTATTGATGTGTGCTTGCTAGGATAGTCTTTGTTAGGCCTAGTAAGACTTGCTGGGTTAGGACATGACCTAGTTTGACCTAGTTTGACTAGTGCAGTTGACCAGAGTTGACCAAGGGTTGACTTTGGCCTAGTTGACCTAGATTCATGTAGAATGCATTGTAGTGCTTTATATTACCCTTCTGGACATGTTGTGACTTGTGCTGTTCTAATTAGGAGCCAGACACCTCTCCTCGGACAGTATCTTTACCTTGGACATTCAGATATCAGGCGAGTACATTCACTGATAGTTTTCATTGTCTTGATATCTGCTATATCCGATTCAGTTGTAGTGTCTTACTTGATTCTCAGACACGATATTTCACGGACTAGTATATGTCGGATCCTGTCATGAGATATTGTTTCCGGATTACTTGGTATATTGGTACATGACTCGATTTGTTACTTGTACTTGTATAGACATGGACTTGGGAGTGGGCTGATCACCTATTCTTAAACCTCGTGTCATGACGTGTTATGACCGGATCTTTTATACTATTTGGGAATGGGGAGTTATTAGTGGTTGTGTGTCAAAATACCCACTTGTTGTTTCACACTTGTACTCGACACTTGTTTATAGCTACTTGAACTTTCCATGGTAACCAGCCTTATCTTCACACTTATTGTTTCACACTTGTTATTTGTTCGTAGCCGGTCAGATGGAAAGCTCGAACATGTTTACCAAACCGATCACATGATGCACTAATAATTCAAGGCACCTTTTCATATTTATTTATCCTATGAGGCTAAGTTCTATTCGGGAGAAGAGTTACAACCCCGGTCCTTGTTTGGTTTAAGGGTTGTAACTCGGCTCCCGGATAGTTCCTAAGCAATCCTACATATATATTGTTGTTCTATTCGGTACTCACACCTATTATACATTTCCTGCTGGTTTTACCCTGTACTTTACATATCTTTGTCTTGTATTTCATTATTACTGTCTCTTATAGTATTTGTCAATTCATATGGAACTGTTGTTGGTGTTTGTACTTGCTCATTTTCCTGACAGGATGCGTTGACAAATTTTACAGATAGCTTGGAGATTTCCTGCTAGTCTAGAGGAGCCACATTAGAGGTTGTTTAGTTAGCTTTTCTCAGTTGTCTGGAGTTGTATTTACTTGTGGATTACTGTATTTGAGTTTGAGATGTATTCTGAGTTTGTACCTTAGACACTTAGACTTCTATCTGTTGTATCTCTTTTCGATTTCATGTTTTATCTATCTTCCTTTATGCTCTATCTTAGATGTGATTGAGTTTACATTCTGCTATGTCACCCCCATTCGGGGAGTATAAACTGTTTAGTCTTATACTGTTAGATGTATTGAGACCTAGGACAGCGTTCTACCGCCGACACTACGGCGTAGGCTGGGCGTTGTTACATTCTCGTGCCCTAACTCTAGGGTGCGGGTCGTGACACACAACGACAAAGCTTGACAATGATGAAGATGGCACATCGGTCGACATTCGTAAGTATAGAGGTATGATCGGTAGCTTACTTTATTTAACTGCTAGCCGTCCTGATATCATGTTTAGTGTTCGCTTGTGTGCACGATATCAAGCCAATCCAAAGGAATCACATTTGAGTGCCGTTAAGCGCATTTTTTGTTATCTCAAAGGCACCATTAATATGGGTCTTTGGTATCCGAAATCCTCATCCTTTGAGCTTCACGGCTTTTCGGATGCGAATTTTGCCGGATGCAAGATTGACCGAAAAAGCACCAGTGGCACATATCAATTCTTCGAGATGTCTTTGGTATCGTGGTTTAGTAAGAAGCAAAATTCTGTTGCTCTTTCAACCACTGAGGCAGAATATATTGCGGCTGGCTGTTGTTGTGCACAAATTCTTTGGATATCCCAACACTTTTAGATTATGGCATTTCTCATTCTTACACCCCTATTAAATGTGATAACACTAGCTCTATCAATCTCACAAAAAACCTAATTTGTCACTCACGCACGAAGCACATTGAAATTAGATACCATTTTCTTCGTGACCATCAACAAAAGGGAGATATTCGTCTTGAATTTATTGATACTACCTATCAATTAGCCGATATTTTCATAAAACCGCTCCCGGAAGATCGCTTCACCTTCCTTTGTCGTGAACTAGGCATTTTATCTTTTGATCCATAATCTCCCTCGGCCGGCACACCGACGGTATACAGCGGTATACCTGCGGCATGCCGTTTTTCGATTCAGAATTACGTTCTGTTTCGAAACTCGACATACCGTCGGTACACGTCGGCATACCGCCGGTATGCCGGATGGAGGCGGACAGAACATCAAATCAGGGTCTGGGCCCACCTTTCTTCTCTACTTCCTTTATTCTTTTCAAAACCTACTTTTATTCCCTCTCATCCATCCAATCTATCATAACTACACATCTCTTCACCTCCCATCTCATTTATTACTCTTCCATCACATCCCCCCTTTCAACTCCTCTTTTACTCCACCCTTATAAATTCCAACCCACCACCTCTTCGACTCCCTTCTTTAACACTCCTCTACAACCGTTCCCACCCTCCTCCCCTTTCAAAATCCATCTTTTCATCTTCCTCCTCCTCTTTAAAATCCTCTTTTCTCTATTACTTCTCCTACTCCTCCTTCATCCACTCCAAAAACCTAATCTCTCTTCATGGCAAACCCCAAGCGTCCTCGCTCCTCCTCCTACTTGTTCAACCCATTCATCCCGGTGGCCCAACCTTACGGGTACGACCAACGGATCTTTTCCAACTCTTTGGCGGCCGAGCTATGGTTCCAGCACTTCGTTCATCACAATGTCTTCAAGGGACGGGCGATAAATTGGAACCTCTTTTCCGGTCACGTCTCCTTGTTTGACGAGGCCGGACTCTCCTCTCTAATTCGGTGCCAAATACCCGTCTACCCCGCTGCTGTCCGACTATTCTATTGCAACTTGGTCGGGGACGATGATCACCCCGCCATTCAGTCTATGGTCAATGACCGTCACTTCCGTCTCACATCTCGGGACATCGGGCACATCCTCGACATCCCAAAAAAAGGGGAAGCCTTGCCATCCTTGGCTGCTCTTTATTCCTCGGTGGCGTCACCCTTCGACGAGTTCTGCCGTATCATCTACAAGGGCCCCAACCCTCCTGCCATCCCGGCCCTCTCTGTACAGCTGGAGCCGTTTTACTACGAGCTCGATAGGATAGTATTCCATACACTATTTCCTAAGGGCGGGAACTACGACGCCATTACCGGTGATGCCTTCGTCTGCATGTATTATCTCTATGCCCGGAAGCCCTTCTCCTTCTCGAAGACACTCCTTCTGCTCTTCCGGCGTGTCATGCCCACGGAAAAGCAGAACCTCTACTACGGCTCCTTTATCACTCTGCTTCTGGAAGCCCGACAAGTTGACCTATCTCTTTGCTCCTCGGATAGCGTCCCCTCCTATCTTGCTGTCTTCCGTTTCCTTAGTGGCGCATCTACTTCACGTGCCTCGTCTTCCCAAGAGC
Source organism: Iris pallida (assembly GCA_029216955.1). Classification (NCBI taxonomy): domain Eukaryota; kingdom Viridiplantae; phylum Streptophyta; class Magnoliopsida; order Asparagales; family Iridaceae; genus Iris; species Iris pallida. The sequence continues at coordinate 30,319,354 of JANAVB010015600.1, forward strand.
AACCGACATCCTCTCCTGCTGCTCCCACACCTACTCCTCCCGCTTCGGGCCATTATATATCGTTGACTCAGCAGCACTTTGATATGCGTATGGCCCAAGCGGAGGAGCAGATGCGGGCCCACACTCGTGGCCTTGGTGCCCTGATCCAGTCCCGTTTCCACGATCAGGGGTACTTTATTCAGCGCACTCTTCAGGACCGGAATGCTTTTCTAGATCTTAATCTTCAGGATCCTATGTACCAGGCCCCGCGCTTCTCTGATCCCAATGCCTATGGGTTTATGTACCCTGACGGCATTGATCCTTTTGGCGCCTTCCAGCAGGCTCAGGGTGATGGCGACGATCCGGCTGATGAGTAGGGACGGATTCGCTTTTGGATGATGGTCTCGTTTTATGCGTGTTTTAGTTTTATGTGTTTGTTTTTATGTTGTCTTTTGTGGTCCTTCGGGGACCGGTGTGTGGTTGGTACCAGTTATTTGCAGTCCTTCGGGGACTTTATCTGTGGTTATCTCTAGTATTCGGCTCTCGTTGAGGAGAGTCTTTCTATTACCTTATGCTATGTGTGTGTCGGGCATGTATTCACTTTTCACTTCAAAATATTAATACATGCTTTTCTTTATATGTTCTTGTCATTATCATTATGCACATTTTCTATTATTATCCCCATCTTTGACTATGTGACAAAGGGGGAAAAATCGTATTGAGGGGGAGCTGTCTACCTACGAGGGAGCTACTCCCTGAAGATGCTATCTCTCTATTTTGTCAATTATCAAAATGGGGGAGTTTGTTGACACATTTTATTTTGATTATTAACAGCATCTTCGTAGTTTAGTCTTCTATTCTCCAGATTCAAATATTATCATAAGATCTACTACTGGAGTTCTTCCGTTCAAGCGCAATCATCCTTTACATTGAAGACTGAAGCAGTTACCGGCGTTTCCTGTATAAGACGGCGTCTTCCTGCTTAGAGTCTCTGTGTCTGTACAAGTCTAGGTATATTTGTAAACACCTAAGGACGGAGGACAAGTCAAAAATCAAATACCTACAGAGCGGCATACCGGCGGCATGCTCCGGCATACCGGCGGTATACCGTTTTTAGAGCTCAGAAAGTTGCTGTGACGAATAGTCGGCATACCAGCGGCATGCTCCGGCATACCGGCGGTATACCGATTTTTATGTCCAGAAAGTTGCTGTGACAAATTGTCGGCATACCGGCGACATGCTCCGGCATACCGACGGTATACCGCTTTTAGCGACCCAAAAGTTGCTGTGACAAATTGTCGGCATACCGACGGCATGCTCCGACATACCAGCGGTATACCGTTTTTAGCAACCCAAAACTTGCTGTGACAAATTGTCGGCATACCGGCGGCATGCTCCGGCATACCGGCGGTATACCGAGTTTCAAATATTTGGTTTTTGAATTGCCCTGACTAGCATTAATGGCAGCATTTAATGCTCTCAAACGGTCATTAATATGACCGTTACTATTTGACCGGTATACCGACGGTATGCCGCTGCATACCGACGGCATGCCGGTTTGTCTGTATTCAGAGCATTAAATGCCACCAACTCTTGGTTCTCCTATAAAAGAAAGCTCTCTCTCTCTTGAGCTTTCTTACCAACTCTTACCATAAATTTTCCAACAACCAAGAGCTCCACCATTAATACTCTTCCAAGCTTTTCATTGTCATCCTCTCCCAAAGTGCTAGAGTATTAAAGAGTTGTACATTTCGATCTTTACGTGTTAGAAGATCAACAAGTTCTCTTCTCTTTTGTTTGAAGTTGGCGAGCCTTCGTAAGAAAACTCGTGTGTAGAAGTTGGCGAGTCTTCGGATCCAAACTCGTATTGAAGTTGGCGAGTTCTTCGGATCCAAACTCGTGTGTACTATTTGGTTAAATAGTGGATTAAAGCCGGAGAGAGTTTCGGGACTGGATTGCCTCAAAAGAGGATACCAGGATACATCCTTGCGTTTGATCTTTCTACTCTTTACTTTCAATTGTCTTTATTGCTTCAATTGTTGTAGTTAATTTTTAATTTCCCTATTCACCCCCCCCCCCCCTCTAGGGTTCTACATAGGAACATAGACATGCCAGCTGTATTTATACGAAGTACACTCCAATATATGAAAACCTCGTATGAATATATAAGCTGTAAAATGCAGTAGAACCATAACTAATCTCATCCACACAAAATAAATGAATAAAAGATATCATAAAATGAGAATGAATTTTCTTGATACAATATGTTGGGCGAAAACAAATCCACTACCAACAAAATAAGGAAAAGTACATAGAAAATGAAATAAGTAGCGTGCGAAACGAAGACGATCCAAGTGCAATCATCCTCGAGAAATAGCAATGAACACGGCTAGAGCTAAAGCACCTGTGAAAGACAATAGCACACACCTGAAGAGATAACCAGGTCCTCAGAGGGACGTAACAAGACATATAATATCATGCCATATAAAATGAATAAATATTGCTCAAATAAATAAGTAAATCGAATTATAACATGGTCCAATACGCACCTACTGAACGAGCGTACCATCCCCCCAACCAAACAAGGACAGGAGATGGTAAACTAATTCACGGCGACATATCTTTCCATGCTATGAATCTAATATGGTATCCGAACCCCAACAAGGTTCAATACCTTCTCATCGAAGTAGTAAGTCACACCTACAACCAAACAAGGACAAGATGTGATGAACTAATCCACGACAAGTTATTGTTCCGAGCCACGGTCAGATACAAGTACCCAAACCAAAAGTACTCGTACCTAACGGATAAAGGTGCCTAACCGTTCTAAGTGAAATGTAGTTAAGAACAATCCTTCCTACGCATGGGCCCTGGCTGAATAGGATCGGCATAGTCCGCCCTTGGGCACCAGAGGCCCCATCAGTAAGAGCATAATGTTCCGTAGAATCGTCAGTGGCCGTCTGTAATCATGGGTCATCAATCCCGTATCTCCAGCGGAGAGTCCGGATCACAAGGGAAGTGCATCGAAGCCCATACGCTAAGGAATTGTCCTCCCCGCCCAATGCCTACTCTGTTGTATCCACAACAGTAACATCTATAACCGCTAAGTCAAACTAGCATGCAACCTCTATTAGCGGTTATTCCTATCGTACGGCTTGTACGTACTGGTGGCCAGCCAATCACGCACTTCCGTGTCCTACATGTGACACACAACTTCGAGTTACAACGTGTCAAGGCCAATGAATGCAACACACAAGGTGGTCCCTTAAATCTAGGTTTAAATGTGTAAAAATATTATATAGCAGAAAATATAAATGAACAGTAAGTTCTAACAGGTTATGCCATGTATCACAGTTTATTTTGCATAAAAAAAATAATAAACAATGCATAAAATATGAGCTAAAATAAATAAACAGCAAATGGCAAGGTGTCTTGCCTGGTAGGACGCCTGGTGTGCCGCGATGATCAAGGTGACACGATCTGCAACTTCAGTGCAACAACTATGTGAGGTGACCTCGGTCGGTGGTACGGATAGTTCCATTGGGTCCAGAAGGGTCAAGTTAGTTAGAATAGGCATATGGGAGTATGGAATTGGTGAGGAAACGGGAGTAATAGGACTGGTCATGGACAGAAGGATAATCAAAGGAATTTGAATAATTAGATACATTTACTATTTTAAGAAAATAATTATAACACTCGAAATTATATTAGTTTAAATAATTTCTAGGAAAATACTTGAAAACTATAAATCGTTTTTAGACTAAAAATTCTAAATTTGTAAAAATATGATTCGAGATGGAGAACTATATTTTATTTAAATCACCAAAAATATTTTATAATTTTGAACTACATTTTTATAGGCCAAAATATTTTAATATATTTAGAAAACAAAACAATAATAGTACTATCATATACTTGTATCATAAAATATTGTATGCTATCTGTCACGACCCGCACCCGCTTTTCGGACGCGAGAGCGTGAGCAAGCCCAGCTACGTATCGAACGGACTCCAGCCCGACTCGAATACGTAAACGCTGTCAAGGCTATGGTATACTGCCAAATCATGGCAAACAAATCTACATCTCAACCCACAATAAGAATATTAAACAAGAATGAACAAGTATGGGTCGTGGTCTGCAGCCCACTATCATATATGTCCGATAAAACTCTAACGATAGTACAAGAGTCTAAAACTGAATCAGGAAACGTGATAAGGTAAGAAAGCATGAAAAGATAACAACGTAATCATGATACCTGAATCCCACAAGAGTCGCAAAATCCTCCGCCATCCAAAACTACTAGCTAACTCCATGCAATCGCTAAACCTGAGGAGATCATCAGGTCCTCAGAGGACATAGCAAGATACATAATATACATGCCTATATAACAGTTTTATCATGCGCAGAAAATAAAATAAGAAAAACAGAAACACGACCAATGACTACGAACACGAACACGGACACACGAACACTAACACTAGAACAACTACGCATAATGAACTGCCGGATGAACGATAATCACGAGATCAATGGAAGAAACCAAACCCTCGTCCCGAGTATGGACTCACTGGTTTGAACTAAACACTAACCCTCGTCCCGAGTGTGGACTCTGGTTAGTACTAACCCTCGTCCCGAGTGTGGACTCTCTGGTTAGTTCACGACAAGGCACCCTCGTCCCGAGTGTGGACTCTCTGGTGCATGTACTACATCCTTGTCCCGTGTGTGGACTCTCTGATGTAAACACCCTCGTCCCGAGTGTGGACTCTCTGGTGCAAGTCAAGTTATAATCAAGTCGAAAAAGTCGTGGTGTAGGACTAGACGACTCTAGCAAGGAATACATATGAGGCTAACACAGTGTAACAGATAGAAATATTATGACAGAGAGAACAAGAATGTACAGGCAGCTAGAAACATGTAAAGTGAAACTATAACAGGAAAAGTGTACTAGACACGAAATAAAGCAATCACGAATGTAAGGAAAAAAAAATAGCAGTGAGATGGTGAACATGCATATAAATTATACTGTACAATGGAAGAACCAAACCCTCGTCCCGAGTGTGGACTCACTGGTTTGCACTAACACTAACCCTTGTCCCGAGTGTGGACTCTCTGGTTAGTACTAACCCTCGTCCCGAGTGTGCATGGACTCTCTGGTTAGTTCACGGCAAGGCACCCTCGTCCCGAGTGTAGACTCTCTGGTGCAAGTACTACATCCTCGTCCCGTGTGTGGACTCTCTGATGTAAACACCCTCGTCCCGAGTGTGGACTCTCTGGTGCAAGTCAAGTCAAGTCTACACCCTCGTCCCGAGCGTGGACTCTCTGGTGCAATAATCGGCATCCTAGTCCCTAGTGTGGACTCACGGATGTAAACAGATCAAGAAAAACACCCTCGTCCCGAGTGTGGACTCTCTGGTGTCAAGGGAACAATATCAAGGATTTAGCAGTTCACTACACGCACTCGTTCTATGATACGATTCAAGCAAGGTACTGACGAAAAACTCCAAATGTGAAACACAAGGCCAAAACATGAACATGGCTATAAACAATAAAAACAACTCCACAGAAAATAATACAAAAAAGCACATGTCCATAAATAATCTAAAAGCTGGAAACTGAAATAAAATGCATGTAAATAAAACTGTAGAGGGAGGCAAGATATACTTGCCTGGAGGTTGCACGCAGATCCAATAACAATCTAGTCCACTGCTAAGCTATAAAGCCCAAGTCATCACAACTGTCTCCGAAAGCTGAAACAGACAGTGCCAACAGTCTCAGAATAGTCAAATTAGCTAGGATTGCCTGTCCTTAAGTCCAATTCTGGACACAGGGACAAAACGATAATTTCCGGCGAAAACGTTGTCCGTCGTTGGACTTGCTTGGCACCGAAAATTGTGCCAGAGTCAACGGTCTCTAAAGTCCTCAAACTATACGTCTACGGATCCAGTTTTTCGATACGAACCCAACCGTATGTCCAAAGTTGGATTCTGGCGGGCCGTGCACAAAATCGCCCGTTGAGTGGGACCGTGGGGCCCGCAAAACGACGTACGATTCAACTGTCTCATAATCGGACCAAACTTGGCATGCAGGACCAGAAAAACGATACGGTTTTGTTGGCACAAGTTTCGTCTCGATCTGACGAGCATGCACGAAGTAATTGAAAAATTTGCAAAGTGCGCGATACAGTGAATTTTGACGGATACACATCAAATTCGTCGCGCACACGCGGCCAATTTGAATTCCGTCAAAGCCCACACGACCATGAAGCTGTTATGCAGCTTTCGATGTCTACGGTGCGTGACCACGTTGCCCGGAATGGCGGGACGTACGTCGCGTTGATGGTTTTTCTAGTTTTTAAAACAGATTTTCGGGGAACTTCGTCAGCGATTTATTTCATGCACACATAACGAAAAACAAAACTAAAAGTTGCATTTTGATCTTGTATATGTTGTCTAAGTTACCCTTCAAATAGATTTTCTAATGTGTCACTGGATCGATCAAAATTGATCGTCGAATGAGGGTGATTGGACTGCTTCTTGTCCTATTTTTGGACAGGTTTTCGCCAATATTCTGACTCATTTTACGAGGCACAAAACGCAAAATAAATCGAAGCATTTGAAGGGTGTCAGAGTTGGTTATATCGAGATCATACCAGAGCTGGTGGATTGCAAAACGATCGAGCGATCGTCGCGGGATCACATCACGAATTCAACGTCTTTACTCGCTACTGCTGTTGCTGTCGATTCCAAGCCTGTTGCGCGCGCGTGGTTTCGGCGTCGCAGCGGCAGCTCCGGCCGGCCGTTGGCCGCCCGCGGTGGCGCTGGCGCGCGCGCGGCGCCTGGGGTGGCGGCACGCAGGTGGGCGGTGAAGCGGCGTGGGTTCTCTTAGGGTTGACTTCTCGATCGCGCGTCGGGTGTACATACACGCGGGTTCTGTTATCAACAGAACAATGAGGGGTTGGACCTGCTTATATGTGGTTTGAGTATCCTATCGGGTTTGGGCATAGAAAACGGGCCGGGCTGAAACTATTGCTCGTTTTTCTTTAACGTAACCCAATGGGGTCTCCTGTGGGCTCCAAGGGCTTGGGCTTGGTCGGGCTCACTGAGCCCGAGCACTGTGGCAGGCTTAATGTGCTGCTACTCCTTCTATTTCATTTTATCCTATATATAAATCTATTATATATACTCGTATACGCCTATTTATATATTTGTATATATTCACATATATATTTTTTTATATATATACATGCACACATATACATATATATATTTTATATATATACATACACATACATTTATATATCCATATACACACACATATATATATATACCCATATACACATATAGTTATATATATATTCATTTATATCTATATACTTAAAACTATATATATATACGTACATATACATATATACGCATATTGATATATATACATATACATGAAATTACCAATACGAATTGTTTACCTATATAAAAATAGTATAACAAACAATGTATAGATATACACAAATGTATAGCTATACCCATATGTATATAGTGGTACATAATCCGAAATAATCTAAAATACAATGTGGAGAAAATCTATAATAATTGTACCTACAAGATGCGTGCAGTCTAAAAACCTCTAATATGTATCAGGACAACTAGGAGAATATTATGTCCACAATTATCATTTTCCATAAATTACTAATAATATCCTTAATACATATATATAACAATTATTCATATATACTTAATAGGGCATTAAGGTAAAATGTGATTTACACACAAAATACATCGACACTGACGTCTTTGGTCACACTGCATCATTTCATGGGCTTGGACTTGGTTCGAGTCCAGTCTAGACTGATTTGCACAACCGGGTCTTCTGCAAATCAATAACTTAATATCTAGGGAGGTTAAGTCACAACTTGGCCTGGTTTTCCTAGTTAGGACTCACTTATGGCTAGGTCTTCCCCTACCATGGCTAAACACTAGTCAAAACACGCCACTGCACTATCCGTGCCATGATTTCTAGTTGTCTTGTATTCCAATTTCTAATAATAACTAAAATTATCTACCATAATAATAAACTAAATAATTATTTATAAAATCCTAAAATCACCATCTTAATCAAATAAATGATTAGAAAAATAATTTAAAAAAAAAATTCCGGAAAGGGGAGCTACAAATCTACCCACCTTAAAAATAATTTCGTCCTCGAAATTCTAATTCATAACTATTGCCTAAAATTCAAAAATAAGTCTACTATTACCTCAATATCCTCAAATTTAATTTCTTAAAAATATTTTATAACCTCGAATACTTGAGGATTTCTACCCACCTTTGGTCACACTACTCCATTGAAACATAGGTCGCTAAAATATTATAATCTTCTAACTAGTGGCTAATAATTCTACCAAAAATACCTAGAACATATGGTACCTATAATCCCTCATATATAAACAACCAATATTCAATAGTCAAGCAATATATACTATATTTTAAGGAGTCCTAATGAATTATAGACAGCACGATCCTTCGTCGCTCCGAGATAGGAAGGGATGAGAATCAATAGTATGGAAAGCAAGGGAGTATAATCGAGAGTAAATATGGAGTTTTCAAGGGCGTAGAGAATTTCTAGGAGAATTTTTAAAGCAGTGTGGATTGAGTTCCTAAGGGTTTGGTCAAATTTGCAGGCTCGTACCAGTACAGTTACGTAACCAGTACGATATGCTCTGACCTGCATAGGCCACCAAAAAACTTGTCACGACCCGTACCCACTTTTCGGACGAGAGAGCGTGAGCAAGCCCAGCTACGTATCGAACGGACTCCAGCCCGACTCGAATACGTAAACGCTGTCAAGGTTATGGTATACTGCCAAATCATGGCAAACAAATCTATATATCAACCCACAATAAGAATATTAAACAAGAATGAACAAGTATGGGTCATGGTCTGCAGCCCACTATCATATATGTCTGATAAAACTCTAACGATAGTACAAGAGTCTAAAACTGAATCAGGAAACATGATAAGGTAAGAAAGCACGAAAAGATAACAACGTAATCATGATACCTGAATCCCACAAGAGTCGCAAAATCCTCCGCCATCCAGAACTACTAGCTAACTCCATGCAATCGCTAAACCTGAGGAGATCATCAGGTCCTCAGAGGACATAGCAAGATACATAATATACATGCCTATCTAACAGTTTTATCATGTACAGAAAATAAAATAAGAAAAATGGAAACACGACCAATGACTACGAACACGAACACGGACACACGAACACTAACACTAGGACAACTACGCATAATGAACTGTCGGATGAACGATAATCACGAGATCAATGGAAGAAACCAAACCCTCGTCCCGAGTGTGGACTCACTGGTTTGAACTAAACACTAACCCTCGTCCTGAGTGTGGACTCTCTGGTTAGTACTAACCCTTGTCCCGAGTGTGGACTCTCTGGTGCAAGTACTACATCTTCGTCCCGTATGTGGACTCTCTGATGTAAACACCCTCGTCCCGAGTGTGGACTCTCTGGTGCAAGTCAAGTTATAATCAAGTCGAGAAAGTCGTGGTGTAGGACTAGACGACTCTAGCAAGGAATACATATGAGGCTAACACAGTGTAACAGATAGAAATATCATGACAGAGAGAACAAGAATGTACAGGCAACTAGAAACATGTAAAGTAAAACTATAACAGGAAAAGTGTACTAGACATGAAATAAAGCAATCACGAATGTAAGGAAAAAAATAGCAGCAAGATGGTGAACATGCATATAAATTATACTGTACAATGGAAGAACCAAACCCTCGTCCCGAGTGTGGACTCACTGGTTTGAACTAACACTAACCCTTGTCCCGAGTGTGGACTCTCTGGTTAGTACTAACCCTCGTCCCGAGTGTGAACTCTCTGGTTAGTTCACAGCAAGGTACCCTCGTCCCGAGTGTGGACTCTCTGGTGCAAGTACTACATCCTCGTCCCGTGTGTGGACTCTCTGATGTAAACAACCTTGTCCCGAGTGTGGACTCTCTGGTGCAAGTCAAGTCAAGTCAAGTCTACACCCTCGTCCCGAGCGTGGACTCTCTGGTGCAATAATCGGCATCCTAGTCCCTAGTGTGGACTCACGGATGTAAACAGATCAAGAAAAACACCCTCGTCCCGAGTGTGGACTCTCTGATGTCAAGGGAATAATATTAAGGATTTAGCAGTTCACTACAAGCACTCGTTCTATGACACGACTCAAGCAAGGTACTGACGAGAAACTCCAAATGTGAAACACAAGGCCAAAACATGAACATGGCTATAAACAATAAAAACAACTCCACAAAAAAATAATACGAAAAAGCATATGTCCATAAATAATCCAAAAGCTGGAAACTGAAATAAAATGCATGTAAATAAAACTGTAGAGGGAGGCAAGGTATACTTGCCTGGAGGTTGCACGCAGATCCAATAACAATCTAGTCCACTGCTAAACTATAAAGCCCAAGTCATCACAACTGTCTCCAAAAGCTGAAACAGACAGTGCCAACAATCTCAGAATAGTCAAATTAGCTAGGATTGCCTGTCCTTAAGTCCAATTCTGGACAAAGGGGCAAAACGGTAATTTCGGGCAAAAATGATGTCTGCCGTTGGACTTGCTTTGCAACGAAAATCGTGCTAGAGTCAACGATCTCTAAAGTCGTCAAACTACATGTCTACGGATCTAGTTTTCCGATACAAATCCAACGTATGTCCAAAGTTGGATTCCGGCGGGCCGTGCACAAAATCGCCCGTTGAGTGGGACCGTGGGGCCCGCAAAACGACGTACGATTCAACTGTCTCAGAATCAGACCAAACTTGGCATGCAGGACCAGAAAAATGATACGGTTCTGTTGGCGCAAGTTTCGTCTCGATCTGACGAGCATGCACGAAGTAATTGAGAAATTTGCAAAGTGCACGATACGGTGAATTTTGACGGATACGCATCAAATTCGTCGCGCACACGCGACCAATTTGAATTCCGTCAAAGCCCACACGACCACAAATCTGTTATGCAGCTTTCGATTTCTACGGTGCGCGACCATGTTGCCCGGAATGGCGGGACGCACGTCGCGTGGATGGTTTTTCTAGTTTTTAAAACAGATTTTCGGGGAACTTCGTCAGCGATTTATTTCATGCACACATAACGAAAAACAAAACTAAAAGTTGCGTTTTGATCTTATATATGTTGTCTAAGTTACCCTTCAAATAGATTTTCTAATGTGTCACTGGATCGATCAGAATTGATCGTCGAATGAGGGTGATTGGACTGCTTCCTGTCCTATTTTTGGACAGGTTTTCGCCAATATTCGGACTCATTTTACGAGGCACAAAACGCAAAATAAATCGAAGCATTTGAAGGGTGTCGGATTTGGTTATATCGAGATCGTACCAGAGCTGGTGGATTGCAAAACGATCGAGCGATCGTCGCGGGATCACATCGCAAATTCAACGTCTTTATTCGCTACTGCTGTTGCTGTCGATTCCAAGCCTGTTGCACGCGCGTGGTTTCGGCGTCGCCGCGACAGCTCTGGCCGGCCGTTGGCCGCCCGCGGTGGCGCTGGCGCGTGCGCGGCGCCTGGGGGTGGCAGCGCAGGTGGGCGGTGATGCGGCGTGGGTTCCCTTAGGGTGTACTTCTCGATCGTGCGTCGGGTTTACATACACCCGGGTTCTGTTATCAACAGAACAATGAGGGGTTCGACCTGCTTATATGTGGTTTGAGTATCCTATCGGGTTTGGGCATGGAAAACGGGCCGGGCTGAAACTATTGCTCGTTTTTCTTTAACGTAACCCAATGGGGTCTCCTGTGGGCTCCAAGTGCTTGGGCTTGGTCGGGCTCACTGAGCCCGAGCACTGTGGCAGGCTTAATGTGCTGCTACTCCTTCTATTTCATTTTATCCTATATATAAATCTATATATATATACTCGTATACGCCTATTTATATATTTGTATATATTCACGTATATATTTTTTTATATATTTTTTTTTATATATATACATGCACACATATACATATATATATTTTATATATATACATACACATACATTTATATATCCATATACACACACATATATATATACCCATATACACATATAGTGTTATATATATATATATATATTTTATATTTATATATATATATATATATATATATATATATATATATATATATATATATATATATATATATAAATGAATATATATATATATATATATATATATATATATATATATATATATATATATATATATATGAATATATAAATGAATATATATATATATATATATATATATATATATATATATATATATATATATATATATATATATATATATATATATATATATATATATATATATATATATATATATAAATGAATATATATAAATGAATATATAAATGAATATATTCATTTATATATTCATTTATATATATTCATTTATATATATATATATATATATATATATATATATATATATATATATATAAAATATATATATATATATATATATATATATATATATTCATTTATATCTATATACTTAAAACTATATATATATATATATATATATATATATATATATATATATATATATATATACGTACATATACATATATACGTATATTGATATATATACATATACATGAAATTACCATTACGAATTGTTTACCTATATAAAAATAGTATAACAAACAATGTATAGATATACACAAATGTATAGCTATACCCATATGTATATAGTGGTATATAATCCGAAATAATCTAAAATACAATGTGGAGAAAATCTATAATAACTGTACCTACAAGATGCTTGCAGTCTAAAAACCTCTAATATGTATCAGGACAACTAGGAGAATATTCTGTCCACAATTATCATTGTCCATAAATTACTAATAATATCCTTAATACATATATATAACAATTATTCATATATACTTAATAGGGCATTAAGGTAAAATGTGATTTACACACAAAATACATCGACACTGACGTCTTTGGTCACACTGCATCATTTCATGGGCTTGGACTTGGTTCGAGTCCTGTCTAGACTGATTTGCACAACCGGGTCTTCTGCAAATCAATAACTTAATTAATAAATAATTAAACATCTAGAGAGGTTAAGTCGCAACTTGGCCTGGTTTTCCTAGTTATGACTCACTTATGGCTAGGCCTTCCCCTACCATGGCTAAACACTAATCAAAGCACGCCACTGCACTATCCGTGCCATGATTCCTAGTTGTCTTGTATTCCAATTTCTAATAATGACTAAAATTATCTACCGTAATAATAAACTAAATAATTATTTATAAAATCCCAAAATCACCATATAAATCAAATAAATGATAGAAAAATAATTCAAAAAAAATTTCCGGGAAGGGGAGCTACCCTACCGCTACTATAAGAGTATACTATCCTACAACCAAAATTAGTAATAATAAAAATCAATATAAAATTAATATATAGATATAATTGAAACAGTGCTCTCAATAATAATAATAATAATAATAATAATAATAATAATAGTAATAATAATAATATTAATAATAATAATGATAATAATAATAAATATAATAATAAAGATAATAATAAAACATAATAATAATAATAATAATAATAATAATAATAATAATAATAATAATAATAATAATAATAATAATAATAATAATAGTAATGATGATTATGATAATAATAATGATAATATTAATAATTAACAAAAAAATACTAAATAACATAAAATAAAAATCGAACTGTTACTATCTTCTTTAAGAAGACTTGTAAACAAGAAAAAAAGAACAGCAATAGAAACAAAGGAATGAGAGGAACGGAGAGAGTTTGGGAATTAGGGGGGCGCACGGTCGCCGTGAGCGGCGGCGCGGAGACGCGCGGGAAGAGCGGAGAGCAGGCTCGCCGGGCGCGCAGGCGGAAGGGAAGAAGTCGGGGGAAGAAGGGACGGACGGCGGAGAGGAAAGGAGAGGGGAGCGGTGGCGATGGCTGTGGGATGGTTGTGGTGACGACGGGTGTCGATTGGTTGGAGACAGGAAGGTGGATACGAGCGGGGACGGGATCGGAGTAGGCTGGCCGTGGGTAGCAGATGGCTCGGTTAGGATTAGGTAGGAATTCATTGATGTCGGGAGGTGTCCGACACGGGAAAGATATGTAGATGTAAATATGGAATAAGAATATGGATGGTGGAACACGGACACGGTGCACGCACTTTATGAAGAATTATTTGTGGAGAAATTTTGTATGATAGAAATTTGGAGGAGTACCTGCCTTTTATAGGATGTGGAAATTCCCAATTAGATAAGAATTAGGATTCCTTTAACCCAATTTAGATATTTCCTAATTTAATTTAAAATCAATCCAAATCCAAATACAAATATAAATCTAATTTAAATATAATTAAATTTTAGCTCAAAATCAAATGGGATAAATCAAATTTCAAATATTTAACTATTTTAAATAAATCCATAAATCCAAATCAAGGTTTAAATCTCCACAATAATTTTGAAATATATTTTCCAAAAATACTAATAATAATAATTTCAAAAATTATATTAATATTTTTAAATATCTTTTTGAATACTAAATTATTAATATTAATAAATCTCAAAAATTATATTTTTATTTAAAATAAACTAGCAAAATATTTATGAAATATGTGTATGCACTAAGAATATTATTTATTCTAAATAAAAGGCTTTTCATAAATAAAATCATAAATTTAGGAAATTTTGATAGCTAAATTAAATATTACATATATTATTTTGAAACTATAAAAATAAGAAAAATGTTTTTCTAAAAATATGTACGCTCGCACATATTCGCATTCATCGAGCAATTACGAAAAATAAAATTTCGTGCGCGACGTACAATACGACTACGCGACGTACAATACAAAATTTTAAATTGGTACCAAATTTAATTAAAAAAATATAGTAGAAATTTAGGGGTTTTACAAGCAGGGTTTCCGAAAGACTCTAGAGGAAGAAGGAGAAGGAGAAAACAAAAGTAGAAGACTCTCTCAACAAAAGTAGAAGACTCTCTCTCTTCCTCACAGACGCCTATTTATAGGCATGAGCCATGCGTGTGAGCTGATAAAGGCTGACATCAGCAAAAATTCTTCGGGTCTCGTGGAACTAACGGCTGCATATCTTCCAAAATATTATCATCAATATTTTAAAATTTGAGGCGTTATCTTCTTGCATTAAAATCGAGAAGAACATGCGCCCCCACAGCAATGTGTGAAGCGGTCATGTGCCCAGACGAGGACATACGCCCAGAACAACGATTACCCATGCTTCTTATTCAAAGTATTCCAAAACTTGTCAAAAAGTTTTGAAAACTTGAAGAGGGTCTTGTAGAAGCATAAAATTTTAGGCGCATCTAAAAGCCAGAGGTCCTATGCGCCTTAATTCTTATGCACCAAAAATCAACATGCACCAGAAGCATAACACTTGGCACATCAGAAAAAACAACAATGAGATATGAAAATATGCTTTTACATGTTTAAAACTCTTTTACAAAGGAGAATTCTTTTACAAAGAGAAAGAAAATCCTAAAAGCTACAGCCAGGCATTTTTCAGGCGCATCACTCGAAGTACTACAGCCAGGCGTATCACTTCAACATACAGCCAGGCGCATCACTCAAGTGCGACAGCCAGGCACATCATTCCAGCATCTCAGCGTAGGCGCATCCCCGTGCAGAGTCAGAGCAAATCACTTCCTCGTCAGCATGCGGGCACTCTAGCAGGAGGAGTGGCTCTTCTAGCCTAACAAAATTGGGGCACAATAGCCCCGATCTGCGGCTCTTCTAGCATTACAAAAATTTAGGTACGACCGCCCCGATCTTTGGATGCAACATGCACCTTCAGCCTGTGTCGGGACACGACGATCCTGATATTTGGATGCAACAGGCATTTTCACAGGCTTGTACTAAAATAGGGCCGATGGTGAATAAACCAACTCGGCACATCTTCATCTTCGGAAGGAGTTCGTCGTCAAAGCTTCTGTGAATGAAGAGATCAACAACTCGTCGAGGCAGGGGATAGATCAAGTTCGTCTCCATGAGAGAAAGCCAAATGCTTCACAAGGCTATTTATAGGCCGGGGCAATCCTCGCCCATGCGCCAAGTGGCTGTCTCCTCATATTTTGTGCAATAAATTTGCATTAATGACGATGGATCTGCCTATTCATATTCATCCAAGTCAAAACAACCATTAAACGCCTCGAAGACGGACCAATAAGGCTGCGCCATGTGGCAGATGCTGTAAAACCCCCAAAATTTTGAGGATTTTTAAATCTCTTAAATAGTTTGTTTTGAAATTATATTTTTAATTATTATAAATATAGTCTTAGTCATGCTTAATTTTTATTATGCACATTGACTGGACAATATGGCACAGCTGATGAAGTCAAGTGCCACGACTAGCATATTAGCTGTAGGTGCCACTAGATATATTTTATTTGAAATTTTAGCTGTTTGAAGTTATTAAATCATATTATTGTTATCTTTTCCATATTTTAATATTTATTATTTATTATTTGGCTTTTGAAAGGATTTGAAAATATTATTATTGTTTATGAAAATAATACTAGTAGTAATATGTACGCTCCCCAAGTCATTATAACCCTAATAGATTGTTGTTTGAAATTATCATCATTATTATTATTGGTATTATTATTATTCCTATTAATATTAATTTTGATTGTAATAATATATTATTATTATTATTATTATTATTATTATTATTATTATTATTATTATTATTATTGTTGTTGTTGTTGTTGTTGTTGTTGTTGTTGTTGTTGTTGTTGTTGTGGTTATTATTATTATTATTATTATTATTATTATTATTATTATTATTATTATTATTTTGTTGTTATTATTGTTGTATTAAAATACCATAAGTATTGGTTCTTTGATAAATGATTTTTAATATATATAGCCTCGCCGGAGACCCTCCGGCTTGCTCCCTCGACGCCGTGGCTTTGCCCCCCCCCCCCCCCCCCCCCCTCCCCCCCGCCGCAGTGGTGTTGTTCGCCGCGGCCCGCCGGTGTCGAGTCCCCCTCTACTCTCTCGCTGGCTCGCGCGCGGGGTTTCCGAGGCGCCTCCTCGGGCTTCGGCCCCCTTCGCGCTCCGCGTCTCCCTCGGGCTACATGGGTTTCTCGGGTCCCGTGCCTTCCCCCCTCTTTCTTTTGTATTTTCGTTTGAATTTTAAACCGGGTCAGCCGCATGTGGGACCCGGCCCTTGTACTGCTCCTACTTTCTAATAAATTTGCTTTTCTAAAATATATATATATATATATATATATATATATATATATATATATATATATATATATATTTCCTGCAAGTTACCTAAAATGGAATAATATTTTACTAATAATTTTACAAAATATTTTACTATATAAATTATTATTTATATATTCAAATTTCATTAGTTTGTGTAGGGGCATTTTATTAAATATTTTTGTTGGTATTAATTAAATTGCGTAAAAGATATATGCTTTTTTTATTAAATACTATGTCCAAATGTTGTCATGTAATAAAACAATATTATTCATATTTTCCTTTGGAAAAATTTTATATAAAATAATATTTTATGAAAACTTTTGGGATTTTTGAGATACAATTCCATATATATATATATATATATATATATATATATATATATATATATATATATATATATATATATATATATAACAATAGGTACCCAAAAAAAATTTGATTGACTCACGAGAAATTCAATTGAATTTCTCGCGAGTAGAGCAACCCCTGCTTACCCGATAGGAAGCCCTTCTCCTTTATACAGATTACATGATCAAATCTCTCTCCAAATATGGTTAATTTAAATTCAGATTTAAATCCCTATAAAATCAACTTTAATCCATGTTCAATTCCTAACATATCAGTGGGAAACCTATTGGAAAATCAGATTAAATCTGTGTTTGTAGGAAACTATCTCATCTCCTCATAGCACGCCTCTACCTCAGTTCGTGCACGAAACCAAGACATCCCCCAACCCCGGGACTATCAACCACCGCCAGCACAACGTCGCGAGCCGCCCTGACTCGTCGATGGCCGCCTGAGCGCCGTGCGCTGGCACAGCCACGTAGGCGCAACAGCGACAACAAAAGTGTCTGCTAGTGGTCATCACCCAAGGTACCCTCCTTCGAATCCAGTTTTCTTCATATATAATCCTCGATTTTTTATTCTGTAAACTCCAATATAGAGCCTATATGACCCCCTAGGAGATCCCGGTAGTAGTTTCAATTATAGTAGAAAAACATGTCCGCAAAATCGACCTGAAGTCGAAAAAAACTATGCTAAAAAATAGAGTATTAGAACAGTCTAATACCCCAACTTGGAAGCCAGTTTCTGAGCCATGTATTAGGGTTTTTGAAAAACTAATTCAAAATAGGTGGAGACCACATATAGGAGTTGAAAACCCCTTTGGTAGATTTACTTTGCATACAGCATGCACAAATATATTCGCTTTCAAACATTGTGTAAAAACAGTTTCATAAACCATATAAACTTTAGAAAACATACCGATACGACGTACACCCTGACAAACCGAGCGACATGGTCGCACACTATATGCATCGAAAGGCTCATATAGATGTTGTCGACGTGTGAGAACTGATGGAACTCGATTTTGTTGTGTGTGCGCGATAAAATCAGTGCGTATCAGTCAAGATACCCCCGTATCGATCTTTTACAAACTTGGCCATAACTTTGTGTATGTTCGTCGTATCGAGACAAAACTTATGCCAACAGGACCGTATCAAAATTCTGGTCCTGTATGCCAAGTTTGGTCCGAATCTGAAAAGGTCGACCGGAACGCCTTTTTGGCGGGCCCGCGACCCGCTCTAGCAGACGAATTTATGCACGGTCCGTCGGAATCCAACTTTGGACATACGGTTGGGTTTGTCCTCTCAAAGCGGATCTGTAGACATATAGTTTGCTGACTTTAGAGATCGTAGGTACTGGCACACGTTTCGGTACAAAAATGGGTCCAACGACAGATATCGTTTTGATCCGAAATTACGATTTTGCTCCTGTTCTAGAATTGGACTTTTGGACAGACGTTTCCTAGACATATCTTTTATACTAAACACGTTCGTGATGTTTGTTTCAGCATCCGGAGCACTTTGTGGATTTTGATTTTCGTGCTGACGTTTCTGATTGTTGGATTTTGCTACATCTCGTACCACCCTCAGACAAGATACCTTACCATTTGCTGCCTATTTATTTTAGCTCATATTTTATGCATTTAATTATTATTTACTTTCTACAAAATAAACTGTGATACATGGCATAATTTGATAGAATTTTACTGTTCAGTTCTATTTCCTGATATGTATTTCTTACACATTGAACTTAGATTTAAGGGACCACCCTTTGTGTGTTGCATTCATAGGCCTTGACACATTTTTACCACCTTGTTGCGAGTCGCATATAGAACTCGAACATGCGTGACTGGCTGGCCACCGGTACGTATAAGTCGTGCGATAGGATTAACCTCTAATAGAGTTTGCATGATTAGTTTGACTTAGCGGTTAATAGAGGCTCTATGTTGTGGATACAACATATTAGACATTGGGTGGGGAGGACAATACCTTAGCGTATGGGCTACTATACACTTTACCTTTTGTAACTCGTGAGCTCCGTCGAAGACGTGGGTGTGATTACCCATGGATACTGACGGCCACTGACGTTCTGCGAAACGTTATGTTCTCTTGGGCCTCTGGTTCCCGTGGGGGGACCATGCCGATCCCATTTTAGCCCGGGCCCATACGTTGGAGGATGATCTTAAAACTGAATACACTTAGACTGGTTAGGCTACCTTATTCGTTAGGTATGAGTACTCTTGGTTTGGGTACTTGTATCTGACCATGACTTGGAACAGTAACTTATCGCGGACTAGTTTACCACATCTTGTCCTTGTTTGGTTGTAGGTGTGGCTCACTACTCCGATGAGAAGGTACTGAACCTTGTTGTGGTCCGGATAAGATACTTCATCGTGGGTTAGTATGCCATCTCGTCCTTGTTTGGTTGGAGATATGGTACGCTAATTCAAAGGTGGGTATTAGACCATGTTATGATCCGATTGACTTATTATTGAGCAGTATTTATTCTGTTTATATGGCATGATATTATGTATCTTATTACGTCCCCCTGAGGACCTGGTGATCTCTCCAGGTGTGTGCACTTATCTTTCCGCAGGTGTTTTGGCCGAGATCGTGATCTTCTCCATTCCTTCGAAGATGATGTGTCTTGGATCTTTCTTGCCACCTTCGCTAAATCATTTCATATGTTATGTATTTCTTTTCTTTTAAATCGTTGGTAGTGGATTTGTCTCCGCCCAATATCTTGTACAATGATTATTCGAAGTTGATTTATGACTTATCTTTTATTCTTTTATTTTATGGATAAGATTAGATTACTATTGGTTTACTGCATTCTACAGCTTATGTATACATACGAGGTTTCCATATATTGGAGTATATTTCATATATATACAGTTGGCATGTCTACGTACCTAGTCCTATATATTTTGGGACTGGGGCGGTACATATTTTTATGGTGGCCCATGCAGGTCAAGATAAATTGTTTGGCTACTTTACCGTACCAAGCAAGCCTACGTATAGGATTAGAGTATAGGATCTCATCCACATGCTTGACCTCCATCCTTGATTCTATCTCAAACTCTCGCTTGATTCCTTGATTCGTATCTCGCCTGATTCCTCTCTATCGTAAATCTTAACTTTCCTTCATGCTTGATAGGGGTTAGAAGAATGACTTGTAGACCTCATTGGTACACTTATATTACTAGTTGAATTCTTATAAGTTGGGTAGAGTGCCTCACGACATAGTATTTTCTACGTCCTTATGACCCATTATAGAGGATACTACTTGGATTATCTAGACTATAAAGCCTTAGAGGACCATTTCTCATTTTATCAACCAAAGCCTTAGACAAGAAAACAGTAGGACGACTGTATAGGCATAACATCGGACAAGACTTAGATCCCTAAGGAACTTGAATTATTTGTATTTTTTTTATCGTTATCTCGTGTACTCATATTTTACCAACTTGACCAATACTGCTATTATAGCCTAGTTTTGCAAACTTACCCTTTTATTGAGCTTGTTCAAGACATATGTTATCTGGACATGTCCACTAACATATTGTCTAATCAGAACCGGTGCATGATGGTCTGATCAACCTAGTGCACTTGGTTCGCTCTTCGATTATTTTACATGGATTGAGATATAGTTAAACTTGTCCTTTAGGATCTCATCCATAACGATCTTGACAACTTCCTTTTGAAATATTAATACGTCTTTGAAACCCATATTTACAATTCGATCCCATCTCCCTCGAACACTTATTGTTTCGTCACCTCCTTCGAAAAAAATGCTCGTAGACACGAAGTATTTTTCTTTGACTATGAGGGCTATATAGACACAATTGTTTCCATCTATGCAAAATCAGAGAACTAACTCCAAACTCGAATCATATCTACTGTATCACATTATCTATTATGTCAATTAGTATTCTTTAATAATCAGGAGTCGAGGTACTACATCACGACTTTAAAATTTTCTAACCTCATTAATCATAAACCCTTGTCTTCTTTCGATAGAGTATAGATTGTAAGGCTTCTAAATTTTAGGATAATAGTATTACCGATTGATTAGGATATGATGTTTTCTATTAGGATGATAAATTAGTACCTCATGAACTCCCACTTCCTATCTAGATCATTTGGTGTCCCCGACCGTGACATTGCTATTCGGAGCACGAGACCAGCTGTTATCTTCCAACAAATTCTATATACAAGACCTAGACGAGTCCACCTTCATGTAGACATATTATGTCCCATCATTTGGTGTCCCCGACCGTGACATTGGTATTATTATTATTCCTATTAATATTAATTTTGATTGTAATTATTATTATTATTATGGTTATTATCTATTAGTATTATTTTGTTGTTATTATTGTTGTATTAAAATACCATAAGTATTGGTTCTTTGATAAATGATTTTAATATATATATATATATATATATATATATATATATATATATATATATATATATATATATATATATATATATATATAATAGATAGAAATATTTCCTACAAGGTACATAAAATGGAATAATATTTTACTAATAATATTACAAAATATTTTACTATAGAAATTATTATTTATATATTCAAATTTTATTAGGTTATGTAGGGGCATTTTATTAAATATTATTTTTGTTGGTATTAATTAGATTGCGTAAAAGATATATGATTTTTTTTTATTAAATACTATGCCCAAATGTTGTCATGTAATAAAACAATATTATTCATATTTTCCTTTGGAAATATTTTTATATAAAATAATATTTTATGAAATTTTTTGGGATTTTTGAGATATACAATTGCATATATATATATATTTTTTATTTTTTATTTATATATATATATATATATATATATATATATATATATGCAATTGTATATATATATATATATATATATATATATATATATATATATATATATTATATATATATATATATATACAATTGCATATATATATATATATATATATATATATATATATATATGTATATATATATATATATATATGTATATATATATATATATGTATATATATATATATATATATATATATATATATATATATATATATATATATATAGGTACAAAAAATATATATATATAGGTACAAAAAAAATAATTTGATTGACTCACGAGAAATTCAATTGAATTTCTCGCGCGTAGAGCAACCCATGCTTACCCGATAGGAAGCCCTTCTCCCTTATACGGATTACATGATCAAATCTCTCTCCAAATCTGGTTAATTTAAATTCAGATTAACATATCAATGGGAAACCTATTGGAAAATCTGATTGAAAAATCAGATTAAATCTGTGTATATGAGAAACCATCTAATCTCCTCATAGCACGCCTCTACCTCAGTTCGTGTACGAAACCAACACATCCCCAACCCCGTGACTGTCGACCACCGCCAGCACAATGCCGCGAGCCGCACTGACTTGCGGGAGGCCGCCTGAGCGCCACGCGCGGGCACAACCGTGCAGGCACAGTAGCGACAATAGCAGCGTCTGCTAGTTGTTATCACCCAAGTTACCCTCCTTCGAATCCAGTTTTCTTCACATATACCCCTCAGTTTTCTATTCTGTAACTCCTATACAGAGCCTATATGACCCCTTAAGAGATCTCGGTAGTAGTTTTGATTATAGTAAAAAAACCTGTCCTCAAAATCGACCCAAAGTCAAGAAAAACTATGCTCAAAAATAAAGTATTAGAACAGTCTAATACCCCAACTTGGAAGCCAGTTTCTCAACCATATATTAGGGTTTTCGAAAAACTAATTCAAAATAGGTGAATACCACATATAGGAGTTGAAAACCCCTTTGGTAGATTTACTTTTCATACAACATGCACATATATATTCGCTTTCAAACATTGAGTAAAAACAGTTTCAAAACCATATAAACTTTAGAAAACACACCGATACGGCGTACGACCCGATAAACCGGATGACGTTGTCGCACACTATATGCATCAAAAGGCGCGTATGAATGTTGTCGATGTGTGAACTGACGAAACTCGATTTCGTTGTGTGTGCGCGACGAAATCGGTGCGTATCCGTCAAGATACTCCTGTATCGACCTTTTACAAACTTGAACATAACTTCGTGTACGTTCATCATATCGAGACAAAACTTGCGTCAACAGGATTGTATCGAAATTTTTGTCCTGTATGCCAAGTTTGGTCCGACTCTGAGAAGGTCGACCGGAATGCCTTTTTGGCAGGCCCGCGACCCGCTCTAACAGACGAATTTGTGCACAGCCCGCCGGAATCCAACTTTGGACATACAGTTGGGTTCGTCTCCTCAATATGGATCTGTAGACATGTAGTTTGATGACTTTAGAGACCGTAGATACTGGCACGCATTTTAATGATAAATGGGTCCAACGACGGACATCGTTTTGACCCAAAATTATGATTTTGCTCCTGTTCCAGAATTGGACTTTTGGATAGGTGTTTCTTAGACATATCTTTTATATCAAACACGTTCGTGATATTTATTTCAGCATCCGGAGCTCTTTGTAGATTTTGACTTTCTTGCTGACGTTTCTGGCTGTTGGATTTTGCTACATCTCGCACCGCCCTCAGGCAAGATACCTTACCATTTGCTGCATATTTATTTTATCTCATATTTCATGCATTTACTTATTATTTACTTTCTACAAAATAAACTGTGATAGATGACATAATTTGATATAATCTTACTGTTCAGTTCTATTTTCTGTTATGTACTATTTTCTTACACATTGGACTTAGATTTAAGGGACCACGTTGTTGCGAGCCGCAGATGTCAGCATCATCATTACTTACTTTTGTTGGCTACATCTGTCTTTGCCACATGGCTGGCCGATCACTCGCATGCGCCTCCACAGCCATGCGCCTAGAAGTCTGCATGCACCTCAAAAGCCATGCGCTCCGACTTACTCTTGATCCCAAA
Organism: Iris pallida; assembly: GCA_029216955.1. Classification (NCBI taxonomy): domain Eukaryota; kingdom Viridiplantae; phylum Streptophyta; class Magnoliopsida; order Asparagales; family Iridaceae; genus Iris; species Iris pallida. The sequence continues at coordinate 30,343,935 of JANAVB010015600.1, forward strand.
TGACATAAGCCAAGTCTTTGCATGTGCCTCCACAGCCATGCACTCGAAGCTCTGCATGCACCTCAGAAGCCATGCGCCCAGACTTGTCTGTGACCTCTAAAAGTTGTAGACCAAGTCGCCCCATACGCCAGAACACGTACCACGTGTCATTTGACTCAGTTCTATCTACGAATGGGTGCTAACCACCCAAGATCTCAGCAACAACTGAATCTCCACAACTGCCATGTGTCAGCTCCATCGTAGCCCAATAGAACAGTTCAACAAATTTGGCTTCAACTCAGGGCACATCATCCATGCGCCCTATAGTATCAGCCATGTGGTGTTCCCATATACAGACATATCCTACATATGCATGCATGAGCAGACCAGTCTGCTGCCTATAAATAGAAGGATCATTCCTTCATACACACACAAAGAGGGGGATCATCATATCTACATACAGAGACAAGAAAAGACACGTAACGTCTACTTCTCCTCCAAATGCTCCGGCATCCAGAGCAGCCCAGACCTTCAGAGAATTCAAGATCGTCGTCAGATCATCAACGGAGTCAATGCATTACCACTCGCTCTACCGATACATTTCCCAGATAAAAATAAAAGTATACTCCTAGGACTACATCTAAGTCCTATATTGTATATTGTCCTGTTTGTAATTAAAATACCAAAGTTTTATTCAAAAAAAATCTTGTCACATTTTCGATGGCAAACACTTGGTACCATATGTTTTTTATAAATGGTTTGGTAATTGGCCCTTGTTCTCTGTCTGCCTTATATGCAGGGACCTCTGATACCTTCTTGTCCACTTGCTGGTCTCAATAGTAGCACCTTAGGTCAGTCTCCCACCCCTTTGCTTAGGTAAGACTGATACCTACTTGTGCCAATCTGAACCAAGGTGGACTGGTACGAGTACCTACTGATCCTATTCATGGTAAATAAAGTCTTCTACTCTATCTAAACTCTAGTATCCTCAACTAATAATATCCTAGGATAGATAGTTTTGTAAATGGCCACACTTTTAACCTCCCCTACTCTCATAATGCAACATGGTGTCTCGGGACTGTAATCAAGGCGACTGATACGTGATATGTGACTTGCATGTCAACTTATAACTGACATAGGATGTACAAGGGATGCATGATATGCATTTGACCTTTCAGTATGTAGACCGATCAGTCTATTTTTAATTGATGCCTCCCTCTAAGTATCCAATCATCTGATCCCAAAGACTATACTATTGTGTACCCAATTGTTTCATGGTTCTTCTTATAGGTGGACATTCGTGCAAGTGCAACCTGGACAGGGCGATAACCGTTCCTGCATCTGCTACTGCTACCCCCTAAACCTGTACTAAGTGATACAACAATTGCGAGCTGATATAAGACGTTCAGCTACCATGTTAGTATGCAGGTGATACCTTATGTGCAACTGTTCTCAGGGTTCAGGATCGCATCGATCTACATTACTTAATATCAATTTTAAGATACATGGATGAACTAACCGCTTAGTTTTTCTATACTCCCTTATTCGATTTCCAAGATCCACCCCATTAAACTCTTCTTAACATTTAATCAAATACTTGGTGTAAGATAGAGGTTTCAAAGAGAGACAAGGAATTACCGACAGGCTTGATGACTGGTCTCCTCGACATATGACTTCTATTTGTGATGAAGAAGAGGCAAGAATGCAGATAATAGAGAGGGGGGTCGGCTGCCTCTGTTATCATATATATATATATATATATATATATATATATATATATATATATATATATATATATATATATATATATATAGTGTAAGACATAGGTTTCAAAGAGAGGCTGGGAATTACCTGACAGGCTTGATGACTGGTCTCCTCGACGTGCGATTGCTATTCCTGATGAAGAAGAGGCATGAATGTAGATGATAGAGAGGGGGTCGGCTACCTTTATTATCATATATATATATATATATATATATATATATATATATATATATATATATATATATATATATATATATATATATATATATATATATATATATAGGATGTTTGATTTAAAGAAGAGATAAGAGAATCAGATTTAAAATCGGGTTAGGATGGGAAGGAAATAGTACAAACATATTTAAACTAAGATTTGGTATTGGCTTTTCAAGGTTTGGTTATATCTTCTATTCGAAGAGGGAAATTTGAACTCAGGGTTGTAGCCGTTTGGTATTTGAATTATTAGAGTTTCACTAAGCCCCCTTCCTCTAATTGGATTTACAAGCTGGGTCCTCCCTTTGGTCTAATTACTTGTGTATTACAAAATCCCTTTTTATTAATAAGTGTTTACAGTACTCTCTCTCTCTCTCTCTATTATAACTTTATACAATTAGTCTGTAACCTTATAAAAGTATTTCATTTAGTGCAAAAAAATATTCGTAACACAAAAAGGAAATTACCAGTCACCTTAAAAATAATTTCGTCCTCGAAATTTAATAAAGCTAATCTATTAGATTGAGTAGTCCAAAATATATTGTTATTAAAATATTTCAAGTACTCATAAGTCAAAGTGTAATATAGGCTTATCAATAATACTACTGCCATAATATACTAGGAATTACCGTCAACTCCCCTTGTGGTATCGTCATATCCTCCATGATCATGGCAAAAGCTTGTCCTCCTTGCGCGATTGGTAACGGTGGGGCAGTCGTATTTTTCTTCGGACAATATCGAGATATATGCTGGTTGGATCCACAAGTATAACACAACCCTAACCATTTACGACAATCTTCTTGGATGTGCCCCCTCTTTGTGCAATACTGGCAGGTAGGAACATCTTGGCCTTGATATGGGGCTACTCGCGGCTGCTGATGATACTGCTGCGCTGGGGTCTTCTTTGGGACATTGGGACATTTTGCTGCTCCCGATTGGTTGCTTCATCCTCATTAAGCATGTCAATCTCTCTTCGGCTTGTGCTCCAGCTCTTTCTCTACTGCTTGTACGACCTTTATAATCCCCTCGTAGGTAGTAGCTTGACTGGTGGCGATGGCTAGGCGAATCTCGTAGGATAATCCCTTCTTGAACTACCGAGCCTTGCTTGTAGGGGTCATGCTCTCTGCGAAGCGGCTGAGGCGAGAAAACTCTGCGATGTACTCGTCGATGGTGAGGTTGCCCTGCTCCAGACTCTCAAACTGACTCTTCAATGCCTCTCGAGCTACGTCGAGGTAGAACTTCTTCTTGAACAGCTCCTTGAACTCTTTCCATGTCACATCGGATGTGACAAGTCGGGGCTCATATCTATACCATGATTGGGCGATGTCGTAAAGTTGCATGCTGACTGACTCGATCTTCAGGTCTTTGGCTACTCGAGCCATCCGAAGAAATCGATCCACGTTCTCCAACCACTCATCTGCGTAAAGAATCTCTTCCGTCCCAGTAAATTCTTTGGGCTTAAGGTCCATGAAGTTCTTGGAAGTTCTAGGACGTGGTCGAGGAGCATCTCTAGTCTGAAGAGCCTCTCCCAAAGTATTACGAAAGATGTTGTTTTACGCCGTCTGGGAAGTGATGAGTTGCTGAAAGATCCCCATGAGCGTAACATTGTCCAATGCATGTGGCAGAGGCAGAACAGGTGCTGGATATACGGCAGGTGTTGGACGTATAACAGGTGTTGGATGCATGGTAGGAGCTGGATACATCGCTTGTGCTGGGTGCATGGTAGGTGTTGGATACATCGCTGGTGCTGGGTGTATGATGGGTGCTAGATACATCGCCGGTACTAGGTGCATGGTAGGTACTGAATGTGGAACATGTGTGCTGGATGAAGAACATATGCTGGTGGTGGATCAAGTGCTGGGGGTAGAACGGGTGTTGCTGGTGGAGTCTGCGGAGGAAATTACGGGGTGGTGGAATGTCGTCTCTGCGTAACCTCGAATAGTATTGTTGAGCCAGGTCGCCCTGATGAGTAAGCTGGCCTCCTTGCGTCGGTGGGGTTCCGCATGTAAAAAATATGCCTGTAGTTGGTGGGGTGTTCAGGGGAATGTTGTTCATGTCTTGAGAATCCATTTAACTACAACAGAATAAAACATTTTAGCCGTTGAAGAATTTCAAGGAGGATGCAAGTCAAGGATTCAATGAAAATCAAGGACAGAGATCAATAATGAGTCCAGATATGTGGATGAGATCCTAATAGCCTAATCCTATTAGCAGGCTCACGTCGGTACAGTAACGTAACCAAAGTGATTAATGTAGGACCTGCATGGACCACCAAAAAAATTTGTCACGATCCATACCTGCTTTCGAATATGAGTCTGTGTCCAAGTCCAGCCTACGCCGCAGTGTCGACGGTAGAACGTTGTCTAGTATACACGAGTCATAGGAATCTAGAATCATATGGTAATCTATATCTCATCCACAGAAAAAAAATACAATTAAGATCAATAAAATGTCAATAAAACTGAATAATATAGAATAATATAAACTGAATGTTTTCAAGTAATCAAGAATCTAAGTCACGTCCGGTGGATACAAATCTACTACCAGCAGACAAAAATAAAAGACATGAAGTAAAATAACTGAATCCAAACTACTAATCATCAATGACACCCTCAGCTGCAGTAGTACTGTGGTCTGATGCTGGCTCAAACCCGTTCGTCTGCACATGGCTCAAGTTCGGATAAACCTGAAGAGATCATCAGGTCCTCAGGGGACTAACAAGATACATAAAACATACATATCTGACAGTTTATCATGCGTGAAAAAATACATGATATAAACAGAAAAAGATTAAGCAATGACGATACACGAATATGTGAATAACTACGTATAAATGAACTGCTGGAAGAAAACAAGCAAACAAGAGATCAACGGATACCAAACCCTCGCCCCGAGTGTGGACTCACAGGTTTGAACAAATCACTAACCCTCGTCCCGAGTGTGGACTTGCATGTTAGTTCAAGACAAATACCCTCGTCTCGAGTGTGGACTCGTAGGTGCAAACAGTCAACCCTTGCTCTGTGTGTGGACTCGCAGGTTACAAGAATCGAAACAAGGAAATAGCAGTTCAGTTTATAGCGTACTCATTCACCCATTCTATAATACGACTCAATCAAGTACACAGAATGTAACGCCCCAGAACCAGAATACTGGAGAGCGGGGGCATACATAGCCAGTTACGTATAATAAAATAGAATCCACCCCACTATACAGTCACGACTGTCTAGATATATGAGGGTTTAACTACAATCCATCAGTCTCCTATGGTCAATAACAAGCCTAAATGCCTCAATCTCAAGCAAGCAAGTAAAGTTACAAGATGTAAGATAACCAAATATACAATAGTAAGGCGTCCCAAACATTACATATTCAGCTGATCATGAAGCTAGTCGTTTCAAAATGTGAGGACTAGCAGGAGTTTAGTCATACATGATCAACCCTAGGATCTTTCAATCATGTGACAGCCCGTAGGAAGACAGTGATAAGGTATGCAATACGAGCTAACAGGTGCTCGCCGGCTAAATGTCTCAAAATGAGACTTTTACAATAGAGTAGGAGAGCCAAAAATAAACCCACTCATTGCCCTGGTTATGCCTGGTGGTCACCATCGGACTAGAAAGTCGGTAGATCCTCTGGAGCTGCTCCAAAATCTAGCCATACAAAACCAGCTGGGTCAGATCCCAGAAAGAGCAAGTGCCACAAAGAAGGCTTCACTTAAGAACTAAAACCAGCATATCAGAAATAAATATTAAAAGTAGTTACAAAAGAGCTTGATAATGTAGAAGCATGCAAATAAACAGGAAATCCTATGTGGCTCAAGACTAGGAGAGTTTTATGCGGCTCAAAAGTTCATTAGAGTGCCATGCGGCTCAAAAGTTCATTAGAGTTCCATGCGGCTCAAAAGTTCATTAGAGTTTCATGTGGCTCAAAAATCTCCCTAGCTCCATGCGGTTCTATGTAGCGGCCTCATTCAATGCCACGTACAGCTAGCCATCAAGCAGCGGCCTCATTTAATGCTCTGACACAACAAGGTGGCTCTGACATAAAGAAGAACTGATAGCTCTGACACTAAGCTGCGATGATGACTCTGACATAAAGGCGTGCTCCTCGGGAAACAAAGAAAATCTTGATAGCTGGCACGATCCATCAAATCCTAAAGTCTTCCATATAGCTTTGACACGTCGCCAGCTGCATGCGGTTCAGATGGAGGCCACCCCCATGCGACTGCTACTCTCATGCAGCTCGGATCATGGGGGCCATCTTCATGCAGCTAGAATCCCGAGAGGCGACCCCCATGCGGCTGCTACTCTCATGCGGCTCGGATCATGGGGACCATCTCCATGCGGCTCAAATGCTGAGAGGCCACGTCCATGCAGCATTGACACGTGGCCAACCTCATGCGGTTCAAATCCTGAGAAGCTATCCTCATGCGGCTCAGATTTCGGAGGCCATACCTATGCGGCTGCCACCTTCATGCGGTTCAAATCCTGAGAAGCCACCCTCATGCGGCTCTGTCAAGACACCCTGTCCCTGTGGCTCGCGGTTAGGACACGTGGCAGAGGATCAGTTCCCCCGATTCGCTGCATAATGATGGTTGGACACGTGGCACTAAATCAATCAAGATTTATCCACCCAGATTTGTTTCTATCAACAAATACTAACAACCAGATTTAGTACAATCATCATAATTATCCGGATCAAATCAGATTTATTATAATCAAGCAAATTAAACAGGTGGCAAAATATCCGAGCTTGCCATAACAAATCACAAAGATTCATGGCAATCAACATTAATTGCCCATACGGATTTGGCGTAATCAACATTAACTGCCCAGATTTGTTACAATCAAGATTAACGGCCCAGATTAATTGTCAACAAAATAGGATCAAGGAAAATGGTAATTAATCCTCAAACTGCTGACTTTTCAAGAGGAAATCATTGCAAACCCTAATGATCACACCCCACTCCTATAAATAGCAAGGTGCCATTCTCTTACAAAAGAGTGAGAAGAACCCGGCTGGACACACAGAGAGATAAAGGCACGCACAGAAGAGTCTTTCCACACATTCCGAGAGCATTTCTTCATCAGAGCCAAGGCTACGTCCGATCATCCAAGGAGTAAGGCAGAGCTGCCGTCGCTTTCCCAAGCCTCTACCGCCACCCCCCAGAATCAAAAATAAACAATCGTACTTAGATTATTGTACCTAGGTTTTCGTCCCAATGCTTTTTTTGTTCGAACGAGTTTGTATTGTGAGTCTAAGTTCAGTCCTCCTATAAAATTGTTTTGCACTTTTACAATCAATGGCAAACACGATGGCGAATCTGCTGGGGACTAACTTCTCTACGGCTGAGGAATTGGTGACGCAATCGGACGCAGCCAAACTTGGCTCCACTCAACAAATGCTGGTCGCCCGGTTCGACCAGCAGGCATTTGAAGAAATGCTCTCCGATGGGAGCGCTGGCCCGGTCCAGCGGCGAGCCCGTACGAAGAAAGCCCATAGGGAGTGGAGGCCCAAATCATTCGCTCCTCCCTAAGCTCTCGAAGGAGTACTCTTTGTTGCCCAAAACGGCAGAGAAGACTCTCTTACGGCCCAACTTCAGACCATAAAGGACTCTGATGTTCCCAAGTCTGGCAGAGGAAAACACTACGATGTTGGACTTGCAGGGATAAAGGGTAACTCTATACGGTCCAGGAAGAAGCCGCAAAAGGGTGCTAGCCGCATGAAGATTCATGCGGCCACAAAAGCCAGCCGCAGACAGAAGGCTCATGCGGCCAGTGCTGCCAGCCGTACGGAGGATGCTCATGTGGCCACTATGACTTCCAACCGTATGGAAGAGGCCCACGCGGTCACTACAGCTCCCAGCCGCATGCAAACTGCCAGCCGCATGCCGACTGCTTATGCGGCCACAAATGCCAGTCGCATGCAAGCAGGCTATGTGGCTAAACATCTCAGCCATAGGCCATCTGCTTCATACGGCTCGGGCTCAGTCTTTGACCGCCTCTCAGGCGATCCTAATCCTAGATACTCTCATGTACCAGTCTCTGTGGACTCTTCCTACTATGCACCTTCAGGTGCTAGAAGGAAGAAGTCTCGGGCAGCGTGGGCTCGTCGAGCTCAGACAGCTGTCCCAACTTTTGACTATCAGGACGTCCCACTGACTATTACGCGGGCCCCTGATGGAAAGTTGTATAAAACTATCCGTGTCCAGTCCCTGGCGGCCAACGAACGGGATAGTTATCAAAAATCTCCTAACAATGATCAAGGGCAAGTACTCATACTACCCCCACATCAGGAAGCAGACAGGACGCCAACACACTCATGTGCTCAGGACTCCCGGGCCCACAAAGTGAGTGACTTGTGCAACGTGATTCTTCACAAACGCAAGGAAAGAGACGAAAACTTGGTGTGCAGAAAGTCCTTTCATGGATATTACTGCACTCAAGTCATTATCAACTGCTGCTGCAGCAAGGCGACCACACAAGAGGAGCGGCGATCCTTCTTCCGACGACTGCAACACCCAAGCTCGGAAGACAAGGCATTTCTTGTCGCCTTCTGCAATTCTGCTCATAAGATTCCTGGTAGCGGAAGAGGGAAAAAAACAAACATCTCTAGCCCAAAAATCTCAACCAAGAAACTCTCTTCTAAGCGGTCGTCCACGACCGATACGGAAGGAGTTTTCCAAGGTACTCGCTCAAAGACAAAATATGCCACACTTGGAGGTTCTTCATCCACATCTCTGGGAGGCGCTGGAGCCGGGGGTAGCACTCCTCCAAACATCTACGACAATCCGGTGTTCCAAGAAGATAATCCAGGGGAAACGATTCCCCTAACAGATGCAGCATGTTTCGACGTCCCGGAGGATATCCAAAACTCTCAAGACGAGGCAAGCTCTGAAGCTGGGGGTACCACTCCTTCTGAGTCCGAACCAGAGAAGAACATTCCCACATACCCTGACGACTTCTCTGCACAAGGGTATGAGTTCGAGGGCGCGTCCTCCACTGTTCCTTTCATCTTTCCTCATGTAAGAACAGTGTTCATGACGGACAACAACCAAGATGGTCCCAGTGATCGCCAACGCATCGACACTCTGAAAGCCATACTTCTTACCTTGGTCAAGTCCGTGGATTAGATCAAAGCGGCCCTTCCAACTTTGCAAGAAAGGACACTTGGCCAAACAAACATGGGACCCACGGTCAATGCGGACTCGAACTCAGCCGTACCAAACCCGGGTGATAATCCTCCTGAAATATCGGCTCCCGTCGCTGCAGACGAGGCCAGAAAGGCAAGAAGAGAGGTCCAGAAGCTCCGGGCCATGTTCTACGCCCGAGAAAACTGCCAGGACCTCAGGATACGACAACCGTATCATGTTGCATGGAGAGATGTCCCCTTCCCACCAAGATATAAATCATTCAATATTAATTTGTATGATGGGAAGACATCTACAAGCAGGTACATCACCTACTTCGAAGTCACAACCGACCACCTGCCTCATGACGATGCCATCCTCACGCGGTTGTTTATTGGAGCGTTGGAAGGGGTCGCCTTTGACTGGTACCGCAACTTACCGGACAACTGCATCCATTCCTTTGCCGACTTCAAACGTATGTTCCTGGAGAGGTTCTACGAAGTAGGACAAGACGTGATGATGTCCACCCTCATGGACGTTGTCCAGGGAGAAAAGGAGCTGACAAGGAACTATATCGAACAGTTTCGTCAAACCGCAATGAAGTTACCTTCCGGTAACCCCGATTCCTCCTTGATTAAAATTTGCCAAAAGAGACTGCTTCCCACAATCAATCTCTGGATGGGCGAAAGTCAGTTTAAGGATTGGAAGACTTTTATTATCAGCACCACTAGCACAGAAGACAAGTTGAAGAAAGCTCGCCAACTGGGATTACATGTCTCGGAAGAAGAGGACAAGGGCAAACGCCCTAACACCAACAGCAATAATGGTGGTAACCCCTCCAACAATTGAGACAACAAGGGCAAACAGGCTATGGTGGCCGACACAGCTCTGAAGCCTGAATCGAAGCCGACAGAGAAACAGTGGCCTCAGATGACCTACTCCTTCGAAGACGGCCATGTCAGTCCCATCTTGGACATGCTCATACAAAGAGGTCGAATTTAGCTCCCTCCTCCAAGACGTGAACCTCGTCCTGTAGAGATGGAGAGCCCCAAGTACTGCCATTACCATCGCTATGTCCACCATGCCACACAAGACTGCTACTAACTGAAGCGATACATCCAGTATCTCGTCGATTCTAAGGCCTTGGCCATTGATTTTGAAGAGGTGACCATAGCAGCCAATATGGTGTTAGTATAATTCGGCAGCTTTCCTCCGACAAAGACTCAAGATGGAGTAGTACCTGTCCCCAGAGCAAGATTGGAAGTCGCTAACCGTCCACCTCCCTGAGACCAGGCTGCTGGTCTAGTGCCCCTTACCACATCATGAGGGGAGGTCATGTGGGTCCATCCGGATC
>JANAVB010015600.1:30359373-30491873 GCA_029216955.1 Iris pallida
ATATTATCCAAGTAGCTGTAGTCATGAATCACTCTCTTAGCTGTAGTCATGAATCTCCTATGCCATTCACATGTTTATATTTTACTCTGACTCACTAGTCACTATTAGTTCTCTATGTATAGTAGATATTTCTATTACAGTTCTCTTTCTCTGTTTACATACTGTATTTCCTTCAGATCCTGTATCTTACTTTACTGCATGATTATATTTTCTAACCTGCTATGATCTGTTGAGATATACTGTGCCCGCTCCAGTCCTGACTGGACCTGTTGATAAATTTTACAGATAGCCTGGAGGTTGCCTGCTAGCCTAGAGGAGACAGTAGAGGTTGCATAGATAGCTAGGGTTTTTGCTTATAGTTTATTTTCAGTCATCTTGAGTTGTATTTATGGATTACTGTATTTGAGTTTTGAGATGTATTCTGTGTTTGTATCTTAGATACTTAGACTTCTATCTGTTGTATCTCTTTTCGATTTCATGTTTTATCTATCTTCCTTTATGCTCTACCTTAGATGTGATTGAATTTATATTCTGCTATGTCACCCCCATTCGGGGAGTATAAACTGTTTAGTCTTATACTGCTAGATGCATTGAGACATAGGACAGCGTTCTACCGCCGACACTGCGACGTAGGTTGGGCGTTGTTACGTTCTCGTGCCCTAACTCTAGGGTGTGGGTCGTGACAACACGGTATAGGCACCCACCTGTACACACAGGTGATAAATGTCTACACCGCAAACCAACTTACCCCAGTGGAAGACGCTTACTGCATAGTCGAGGGAGCGGATCCTCCAATCATCTTCGGCCGAAAGAATGATCCACAACCCTTCAGGATAGAAGAAGCTGATCTCGAACCCGACACCGGGAGACTACCTCTTTATCTGTATAGCTCCCGGTCCAAGTACCTCATGCAAAAACAGGGGTATGATCTGGAAACTACACCAGGTTTGAACTACGGCACTGGACGGCGGTTACCCTTTCAATTGCCGGTCCCGTCAGGGAAACCACGAGATTACTACAACAAAACCAGATGTGGGCTAGGTTATGTTACACCTGCAACGACCCCTGAAAGCTCAGACGAGGAATGCGACTGGCATTCACACTCAACCGGATCACCCACCTCCGATTCGGATGTTAGCATCGGGGACATGTTCAGGAAAGTCTTGTCCGTCAATATGGCATTTGTCGACGCCAACGAAGAAGATAAAGATATTCCTGAACTTCTTGAGTTATAGTCGTGGGCACAACAACTAGATGCGCAATGGAAGAAGCGGTTCGAACAAAGAGAGCCTCCCACCGAAGATGAGGTTGCACAAGTTGATCTCGGTGACGAGTCCTCTTCAAAGCCCATCTTCGTCAGCAAGAATCTGACAGATGAAGAGCGAGAATCGCTACTACAACTCGTCAGAGAATACATCGACGTGTTCGCCTGGAGCTACGAAGACATGCCAGGACTGAACCCCGAAGTTGTACTTCACAAACTCAATATTCGTCCAGACGCAAAACCGGTCAAGCAACAGCAACGACGGTTCCGCCCCGACATTATGAATGCCATTGAAGCTGAGGTCAACAAACTAATAGCTAACGGCTTCATCCGCGAGGAACAGCACCCAGACTGGGTCGCTAATATAGTACCAGTCCTCAAAAAGAATGGGAAGATCCAAATCTGCATCGACTTTAGGAACCTGAATGAGGCGTGTCCTAAGGATGAGTTCCCCCTCCCTATCATAGACATCATGATTGACAACAACTGCGGCTGCAAGCGTATGTCATTCATGGATGGTTTCTCGGGGTACAACCAAATCAAGATGTTTCCTGATGACGAAAAGCATACATCATTCCGACTACACAGTCATGCCTTTCGGTTTAAAGAATGCTGGCGCCACCTATCAAAGAGCTATGAGCATCATCTTTAGAGACCACCTGCGCAAGACAGTGGAATGCTACGTCGACGACATCGCCGTCAAAAGCCGTTCTAAGGAAGATCATCTGCATGATCTGAGGACAGTGTTCGACATGATACGAGCACACAATTTGAAGATGAATCCCATAAAATCCTTCTTGGGCGTATCCAACGGAAAGTTCTTGGGTTTCATCATTACTTCCCAGGGTATCCACATAGACCCGGAGAAGACGAAGGCAATATGGAGATGGGTCCCCCGAAAAATCTTCGTAAACTCCGAGGCCTTCAAGGAAGGCTGGCTTACATTAGGAGGTTTATCTCCAACCTCTCTGGACGATGTCAGCCATTCACCCACCTCATAAAAAAGGGTGTTTCATTCGTATGGGATGAAGAATGTCAGCGCGCCTTCGACAGCATCAAAGAATACCTAACGAACCCTCCAATCCTGGTGGCCCCGGTTGCTGGAAAACCATTCCTGCTTTATGTGCGAGCTATGGAGCATTCTCTCGATGCTCTACTAGCACAAAACAATGATGCATGCCATGAGAAGGCTATATATTACCTCAGTCGAATGATGATGGGGCCGGAACACCGATACACTGCCATAGAAAAGGAATGCCTTGCTCTGGTGTTTGCCATTCAGATGACGCGATACTACGTCACGGGACAAACCATCCATGTCGTATCAAGAGTCAACCCCCTCAGGGTCCTCATGACTAAGCCAGGTGCACTCAGCTCTCGCCTCGCTACCTGGGCGATATTATTATCCTTCTACCACATGATCTTCGTCCCACAAAAAGCGGTTAAAGGTCAAGCTCTGGCAAACTTTTTAGCAGCTCATCCAGGTTCGGAGTCAACCAGGATAGACGAAGAGATTCCAGATAAGGACTCCAATTCAAATACGGTTTTCCATGATGCCATCTGGCGAATGTTCTTCGACGGCGCTTCTAGAACTGGGCCCAAAGGCAACATCGTCACTGGAGTCGGAGTAGTGCTGATCTCTCCCTCTGGGCTGGTGATCAATCGGGCCTACTCCCTCACAGAGCCCTGTTCAAACAATGTGGCCGAGTATAACGCTTTAGTCATTGGCCTCTGACTCACAAAAGAGCTGGGGGTAGAGTATATGGAAGCATACGGCAATTCGCAGCTAATCGTTAACCAGATCCGGGGCTCATACGAGGTTCGTCATGAAGACATGATCGCCTATCACCAAATAGCAATGGACATCATCTCGTCCTTGGAAGGGTTCTTCATAGAACACGTTCCCAGGCTCCAGAACATTGAAGCCGATGCCCTAGCATGCCTTGCCGCTTCCTTAGCAATTTCGAATCATGCTCACCACTTGGTTGACATAATAGGCCGTGAATTGGTCTGTCCCAAGAATAATGTTCAATGTGTGGAGAGTTACTCCGCTCTGACTGTTGACGAAGCACCAGATTGGAGACAGCCATTCATTGACTTCGTAGTCAACGACATCCTGCCAGAGAATCCAAAGGAAGCCACTTCTATCAGAAGACGTTCCCTCAGATTCTTCTATGACACAGAGACAAAAATGTTGTATCGATGATCATACGATGGATTACTGCTTCAGTGTCTGTCAAATACAGAAGCCAAAGAAGCTGTACGCGAAGCTCATGACGACGTCTGTGGGGCCCATCAGCCTGGCCTAAAATTACAAGACCGCCTTCGCCGAATGGGCTATAACTGGCCCACGATGGTTACAGATGCAATAGATTATGCACGAAAGTGCAAAGCCTGTCAAGTCCACGCAGATTTCATCCATCAACCATCTGAGTTTCTACATCCAACGGTGGCATCCTGGCCATTCGAAGCATGGAGAATGGACATTATTGGTCCGATCACTCCGCCTTCGTCCCGAGGACATCGCTTCATACTCGCAATCACAGATTACTTCTCCAAATAGGCGGAGGCTATTCCGCTGGCAGAAGTCAAGACTTCAAACGTGATCAGCTTCCTCAAGCATCACGTCATCTATCGATTTGGACTTCCCCGAAGGATCATCCACAACAACGGTCCGCAGTTCGCAAACCACGCCTTCTATCGGTTCTGTGACAAACACGGATCCAAAATGTTGCTTCAACGTCGTACAATCCGGCAGCGAATGGGTTAGCAGAAGCATTAAATAAACTATAATCAAGCTGCTCAAGAAATTTGTGTCTTCCAACAAACGTGATTGGAATGAGAAGCTTGGCGAATGCTTATGGGCGTACCATACTACAGTATGGACGGCCACTGGGAACACACCATTCTCTCTGGTATATGGAAGTGAGGCAGTTCTCCCATTAGAGACTCAAATCCCCTCACTCCGCGTTGCTCTCACCTACCGACTAACGACGGATGATAATCACCATCGCCGACTACAAGAGTTGGAGGCCCTAGATGAGAAGCGTCTGTTAGCTCAACAACGAATCAAACTATACCAGGCACGTATCTCGGGAGCTTTCAACAAGAAGATTAAAGTCAGAACATTCCAAGTGGGCGATCTCGTTCTGGCAGTTCGGAGACCGATGGTTATGACTCACAAAACTGTCGACAAATTCCAGCCAAAGTGTGAAGGCCCATTCATCTTCAAGGCTGTATTCTCCAATGGAGCTTATCGCCTCACGAAACAAAATAGTGACTTGCTCATGTTGCCCATCAACGGCAAGTTCCTAAAGAAGTATTATGTCTGAAACAACATCCTCCAAATTTCCCAGGGTATTGAGTTATGTATCCCTTGGTACCGCTGAACTCACATTCTGACTCCAAATTTCCTAGGGTGTTGAGTTATGTACCCCCTGGTACCGCTGAACTCACATTCTGACTCCAAATTTCCCAGGGTGTTGAGTTATGTACCCCCTGGTACCGCTGAACTCATATTCTGACTCCAAATTTCCCAGAATGATGAGTTATGTACCCTCTGGTACCGCTGAACTTACATTCTAAACTCCAGATCTTCCAGCTTGTTGAGTCATGTACCCTCTGGTACCGCTGAACCTACATTCCAATCCCAAATTTCCTAGATTGTTGAGTTATGTACCCTCAAGTACCGCTGAACTCATACTCTGGTCACTACAAATGAATCTATATCGCATCTTTTAGGTAGTAAGTCATGTATGATCATACCTCTGAAATTTTCTCCTAAAAGAGCTTCCTCCTCATGATCCAATACCCGCACTTTCAGTGCATAAACAGGGTAACAGATCCACAAATTTTTTGAAAAAACAACGTCGATATTACCTCTGAGTTGTTTTCCTTCCATCAAAAACAAACCGCCCCTCACATAGAACTTCCATGTCCTTATTACCTCTGAGTTGTTCTATGTGCCCCTTCATGGTGTCCACTCATGCCATGTCCTCATTACCTCTGAGTGGGAAGGCTCTATCGAAGAAACCCTCATATTTACCACGTCCTCATTATCTCTGAGTAAGTATGTTGTTTTTTCTCTCGACTTATTATCCGTACCCAAGGCCGGAGTACGCCAAGGATAATGGGCCCACAAATATCCTCTGTTGACCACAAATGTCCTCCGTGGACCACAAATGATGTACTAAGTTTCCTAGTACATGCGCCTCATTTCTCATCATGCCCCGGGAGCCCAGCTGCTCCATGGCATTTCTTCTTCCGATACCAGGAACCTCCATGGCCACCTTACTGTAGAATTGTTCTAAGTATCTTCATCAAACTTGTTATTCGTACATAAAACCAAGGTATACCAAGGGTAGCAAGTCCACAAACAGTCCCTAGTGGGGCAAATACCATAACACCAACGCAATAAGCAATATAAATGAAGGGTAAAATAAAACATACTCATTTATTTGAAAGTCAAAAGTACTACATGTTATGGGACCACGTCCCTCTCAAGAAAAGAAAAGAACGAAAACAAAAGAAGGAAAAAGGCTGACTATGGTTCGGCGATACATAATTCCATGAGACGGTCCCTCAACAAGACAGTCGACCGCTCAAACCTCTGCTTGGCCCGGCGCTCGGCCTCATGAGTCCGCCGCTCTACATCTTCCAGGTGCGCATGAGCCCGCCAGCCATCCTCAAGCTTCTTCAGAGCACGCTCCAGGCTAGCAGAAGCTCGAGTGACCCTTTCGGCCTCCTGGACGATCAGCTCTTTATCTGCACGGGAAGCTTCGAGCTCAGATTCCAAGAAAACCAGCTTCCTCTGGAGCTCGAGGATCTGCTCCCTTGTATCGACTATTCCGCGGGAGGCAGCCGCTTTCCAAGCCATGCAATCCTCGCTCCGGTGGCTCAGCTGGTCATACTGGAGAGATAGGTCGTCGAGGTCCTTCATTATAACCGGCTTAGACTTATCTCGTGCAGCCCTTACCTTCTCTAGGACAGTGGTAAGGAAGTCACGCTCTTGCTTTATGGCTGCAGACAGATCAGCTTGCCGCAGCATGAGAAACTGGGCCACGAGTTGATCAGCCTCTAGCAATTTAGGCTCAAGAAGCGCAACTATCCCCGCCCCACCAGGGAGGGTTTTAAGAATCTCAATTTGGCCACGAGCACATTGTCGGGCCAAGGCAAAGGGGGTCCCCCGTTCCACAGTAGCTTCGACCCCTCTCTTCAAGTGGTGGTAGAAACTGTCAACCACATCCTGTGATGCCTTATCCAGAACTTCCGTAGAGAACGGCGTCAAAAGAAGTGTAGCTGGCGGTGTCGAAGGAGACGCACCAGAACTTGCTACCCCTGCTACCAGGAAGACAAATTACGAGAGAAAAGACGCTTGGATAGCAGCTAACTCCTCATCCGCGGCCCGAAGAACCTGGATACTCGGTAAGGCGGAAAGGTTGACCCCCGAAGCCACATGAGCAGAGGAAGACGTAGGGACCATTGCTCCATGTCCCGGCTGTGCCACCATCTGATCTTCCGAACTCGATCCAGCAGGAGTCCCCTCAGTATAAGTTGGAAAAGGAGGGGGCACACTCTCCTCAACCAGATACCCGCTGGCAGAGCCTACCCGGACGATGTCCGTCATTGGCAGTAAGGAGGCAGGACCTGTATGTCCAGAGCAACCATCAATCAACCTAACCCGAAGGATGTGATGATAGAGCAAATGAGCCTTCTCACTAGTCAAGATCTGGCTTATCTTACCAGGGGAGGGTTGTGGAGGCTGAGGTTCGCTCACAGCCATCGTAGTCCCCTCACCAGAGACTTCCAAGCCAAATTCAGCTGGCTCCTCTGCCCCAGCCGCCCCGAAAGGAGATACGGCTAGGTCAGCTCTCCCTGCCGAAATTTAGCAGTCTCGGGGACGGGTCCAGCGGAGCCCCCGTCGCCTTAGATTGAGACCTCAGCAACATGAGATCCTTCAGCCGCCACCGAAATAATTTCGACACACATGTCATTAATCAAAGTGGTCAGGGCCAGATCGACTTCAAAAATAGCGGCCGGTTCTCGAGAGTCGGACTCTTCTGACGCCTACAGGGAAGAAAGAAAATGATTAGATCATAGTTCAAGAAAAGAAAGAGCTAAAGAAGGAGAGGGTCACAATTTAACTCACCTCCGAAACAGCGTCATCACTGTTTGCAAAAACAAAAGTGTAGAACTTTATTGATACAAACATTGTAAAAGATTACAATTTGAATTCTGGGAAAGTACAACTGTAGGAATCTAATCTAGATGACGATTGCTTTATCCCTTGGACGATGTGAACTTTGAAGACGAAGCCTCTGAAGTTGAAGACAACTCTGGAATTGAAGGCAAAAAGCCTCGGAAATTGAAGGCAAAAGCCTCAGAAGAATGCAGCAACACTTGGGCAAGAACTCCTGGACTCTCTGAACTTTAAAGTCTGATCTCTCTATGATCTGATCTCTGATCTCTGATCTCTGATCTCTGATCTCTGATCCATCATCTCTCTGAATGGAGACTTGAAACTCTATTTATAGAGTTCTGAGAAATAACTAACTTTTAGTTTCTGGACTGCGCATGATAGATTGTGCAGCAGTTGGATTGCGCAACAATAGACTGCGCAGGCAGTTGCTGGATCATGGGCCAACTGTCTTGGACACATGGCATCATTTGATTAAAATGCGCATGAACGTGCATAGACGGTTGCCACGTAATGAGCAATTGATGGCATGAATGCCACGTGTATTTTGTCATTTGTGTTGATAGAACGCACACATTGAATTACGCTGGCTTTGGATTGCACAGACTTGGACTGCGCAGGAATGGATTGCGCTGCCAGCTGTCGACCATTCTCGAGCGTTGTGCGGCACAATAAACGAACAACCTCCTCGTTCTTCGTACTGTCAGCTGTCAGGAAGATTTGATTGTGTCAGGTAATGATGATTTTTGCTACGTCAGCCTGCGCGCTTGGGAGTGTGCGCAGTGCGCAGTATAGCGTGCGCAATCTGAAGGATGCGCAATCTGATGTCTGCGCAGTTCATCTGAAAGTTGTATTTCTTGATTTTCTAACTTTGTTGATGTGTGCAACTTGATTTTTTAGGACCTACAAGACCCCCTTTAAAGTTTTCGAAAGTTGAATTTATTCAAAATTTTGAAATACTTTGAATTTTGAAATTGAAATCAATTTGCGCATGTAGTGTGCTGTCTGCGCAATCTGAGGGATTAGCCCCATTTTTAGGCGTAATCTAAGGCGGCCGTTTTGATTTGAAAAAACTATAAATAGCTCTTCAATTCCTTCGAAGTGTTCTTTACTTATCTTCTTCGTGCACTTGAGAGAAAAACTTCCGAGCTCTTTCTTCCTTTCTTCTCCGACGATCTCGATGGCTCCCCGACGATCCTCCGCCGCTGCTAAGGGCAAGGCCCCCGCCGAGTCATCGGCTAGGGCTGCGCGACGTGCTTCTCGTCATGAAACTGCTCATCCAGCGATGATAGGTAGATGACCTAATCAAAACCCTTTTTAGGGTTTTGATCTCACTCATTCTTTCAGAATCCATCTCTTTTTAGAGATGTGATCATACTGCGCTACCCTTTTTAGGGTTCTGGTTGCACAAATCAGTTCGTTCTTCTTTTTATGAAGGACGACATTCTGCGCAATCGGTTGAACTGCGCTGGCAAAATTCAGCGCAATTTGCTGATTTGCGCGGGACTGCCAGCGCAAACTGATGACTGTTTGTCTGCGCAATCAGATTATTGCGCAATCTGATATTGCGCAATCTGATGTTGCGCAATCAAATGACAAATTTTTTGACTTGACTTGTACTGAACTTTTGTTTTCTCTGTCTGATGCAGTTAATACTAGAGAAGATCCCGGATATGAGGACTTTGTAGGAACTCTTTCAGAGTCAGAATACAAAGAGGACCTATCTCATGTACACTATCCTCAATATGATCTGCCAACTTCCCGTCAGGCTATTTTGATATCCCAAGATAATGAGACACTGCAATATTTGATGAATGGACAACCTCTGGAGTCGGTAGACGCTGTCATTCACAAGAAGCCATTATTCCTGTTCGGCGATGCTTTTGAGAAAATCTCTCAACCGATACCAAGGATGGAAGAAAGGATTGTCCATCAGACCGATAGGTCATTGTTTCACTTAACAAAATTGCCAAACAAAAGATTGGATTTTAAAAATAAAACGAGAGAAAAAAAAGTATAAGAAGTACAAATTTGATTCTGGGAAAGTATTGCTATGGAAGTCTGATTCGTAAATGATCACTTTGTTCCTTGGACCATATGATGATGAAGAAGATCACTGCTTGAAGTAGAACAACTTGGAAGAACTAAGTCACCAGAAAGGTATCGACGCACTTGGGCACTGATGGCGAGGCCGAATGCTTTTCTGCTTTGCTTCACTCTGTTCTGAAGGAAAAGTTGAAGAAGAATGCTCCGGAGAATCAAAATCTCGAAGTCCTGGTCTCTGTATTCTCCTCTGTTCTCCCTCTGTCTGTCTCTTTGAGAAAAATGAGTCTATTTATAGACTGGGGCTTCTGTGCGTAAAAAAGCATCAAAATCTGTCTTTACGCTAACAACTGCCACCCATGATCAGAATCATCCTTTGCATACACTGACACGCGTCCCATTATTTCAGTAAAAATAGGATGCATGTACACACGTTCTTCAAAATATGTGGCACGAAGGCCATGTAGGCAAACCACGTTCCATATTGGCCAGAAAGAATAGGGCGTAAAAATAGCTCCAACATCCTCTGGGCGTAAAGCAGTAAGATGAGCGTAAAATAGCTCTGTCATAAGTTTCCAGCGTAAAGTGGTTATTAAATAACCTTGAGCGTAAAATGGCTCAAATAGACTTTACGCACACATTGTTTTATGAGCGTAAGAACTCATGTAAAACTTCATGCGTAAAAGAAACCATTTAGTGAGCGTAAAGTAGCTCGATCCCCATAAACGACAACAATGGTCTTTGTATAAGACAAATCCCATTGAATTCTGTGGTAAATGCCATCATTAATATCTTCATATCAGAGTTTGCATTAAATGCTAGATTTGACAGCTTTGTCTAGCGTAAAGTAGACTGCTCTGTCCTTGGCGTAAAACCATGGGTGTAGCCCCGAGCGTAAAATGATCAGCCTTCTTAGGCATAAAGCGATTAGCCTAATCTTGGGCGTAAGGAGATTACCCGTTCTTCTAGGTATAAAGCAGATCACTTATGAATGAGATGACTCTTTCTTTCAAGCACTTTTTACGCTCCTACAAGACCCCCTTCAAAGTTTTCAAATATCTCCAAAATTTAAAACACTTTGAACAGAAGCGTAAAAGTTGAGATTTGACCTGCCAGCGTAAAATTTGGGATACGCAACAGCCATACGCGTAAAAGCGGGGATATCCAACAGTCGGCGTAATTTTCAACAGTATCCGTCAACACTTATTTGTCACAATGAATTTCCTTTTTTGAAACTCTTAAAGGCCTTTTCGCTTCTCCGAGTTTTGCATTTATAATGAACCGTTTCCAATGAAGAATATGAAGAGCTGATTTAACCGTATAAATAAGGAGAAATTTTTCACTCTTGTCATTCATCTCCATAGTGACATGGCGCCCAAGAAGGAGATTAATAATGAAGAGGCTTCATGCTCAAGGCTTGATTTCGAGCGAGCGTGCAACCTTTTAGAGTGTTTTGGACTAACTCCTGCGGTCTTTAGTCGCATTGATGGTGGCCCCTCAACTTCATATGAAGGCTTCGGAGATACAGAAGTATTTTTAAATCTGATGCGTCGCTCTGGGATTCGCAACATGCACGAATTGGGTGCCTCCCTTCGTCAACCCAACGAAGGAGAAAGAAAATGATCCATGTATTACGACTCTCTTATATGTAGGGGTCCACTTCCCCCTTTATAAATAAGATCTTGATGTTAATCTCATCTGTTGGTAGATAGAACTGTTCAACATTTTATTTTGACTGTTTCTATGGTTGTTCATTCCCGAGAAACAAACCGACACGTGGCGTCTGTCTTGTGGTTACGAGAGCCTTTAAATAGGATCTTCCCCCGAAATAGACTCATCCCAACAGTTCTGCCTTTATAAATAGCCGAGAATGTTTCATATATTCTCGTACTCATTCTTCTGAATATAACTTTCTGTAATGTTGTTCTCCAACAAGTGACAATGTCGGAGCTTTTCCACAGTGTTCTTTTGTACGCCCAGTCTTTAGACGCAGATTCAACCACCATTAGAGCTAAACCATTTGACTCAAATGGTAAATCCGATCATAAGCAAATATCTGTCTTTCGAATTTTTCGTTTGAACACATCTACTTTATGAACGTAAATTCTTGACGAGCGTAAAAACTGGCTGAAATACTGGCTTAAAAGCCTTGCTAATTGCTGGCGTAAAAGACCTAGCTGAATTACTGGTGAAAAAGCCTTGCTGAAGCACTGGCGTAAAAGCCTTGCTGAATCATCGGCGTAAAAAGCCTTGCTGATTGCTGGCGTAAAAAAAGCCTCGTTGAATCACCGGCGTAAAAGCCTTGCTGATCTATTTTTAGTTAGCGTTAAATACACATCTGATAATACTTCTGTTTTAAAACACTTCTTCTTTGTTGTTTTCTGCAGAAGTTTGGCTGAGTAGCTTTTCCAGAACCGGCATTGGCGATTTTGACGCTGTGAGGAGTGTTCTTCTGACATCAACATCAGGGAGCTCATGCGCTTTTGACGCGCAAATCAGACAACTCAGAACTCTTCGTGAGATAGAAGGTTCTTCCTCTGTTGGTAGGAAGAGCCTTTATACATGGAGAGTTGGATGGTGGAGTCAACTCTACCCCGAGAAATCGGGTAGTAGAGTTCCTTTCACGGCAGAACTAGGAATCGTATCCCAATGCTGGATACGTTTCTATCTCCTTTGAGGTGCCGCCACTAATCCACCAATTGTATTGGCAGCAACGCGCCTTCGGGCTGCCATACTCTGGGGTTCTTCTCTCGTCTGAGAGATAAGACCAGAGTTTGGTTTCTGCTGTTCCGGTCACCACTGGAGCTCAGACAGTCAGGAGCTGCCACCAACAACGAACCCGCCAAAGAAGATCAAAGAAGAAATAGATCTCTATTAGGTTATTGTTGGTGTATAGAATGAAAATCCAAGAATGTAAAAGATTTCCATTATAACTTGTAAGAAAGTCTAAGAAGTGTAATAGACTTTTTGATGATATGGGAATGAAAAATGATGATTCTTCTATGATCAATGATTTGTATCTATCTGGATATAATATGGACATGATAGATAAATGAAATCTTATTTTCTGTTTTAGAGTATATGATACTATCAGAGGTAATATGGACATAATAGTACATATGAACTCAAAAGAAAAATTAGATTAATATCTATGCAGAGGTCAAATAGAAGTGATAGATAGGAAAAGAAAGTAGATTTAATATTTATTCAGAGGTCATAAAAACATGATAAATAGTGAATCCCACTTTCTAATCAATTGATAAAAATAGAAGATATAAAACCCTTTTTCCCAGAAACAAGAAGTCAGCTTAACCAAACCTTGGTAGCTGGGGATTAGGAAGACAAATGTTGTGAACATAAATGTCAAGGCGGTGGATGAATCAGCGTGTTTCTTAGGAACAGAAAGGATGATTCAAATTCCTTAATGGATGAACCTGGTAACATGAACGGACGAGTCTTTTCGGAAATGAAAAGTCGTTTTCAATTTCAGAGAATAGTTCATTAGTAATCCTCCTCCATAAATAGGTGAGAATTGCTTATAACCCTCCATTCTTATTTCTCCTCCTCTGTTTGGAAATGTCTTCCGAGGATGCCCAGCGAAAGAATGAAGTCTCCCAGAAAGTCGAGGGTATTATTGAGACGTTCCCTGTTGATTCTCCTGCATCAGGCTCATCAGGCTCGATCGAAATAGGTGGAAGCTCTTCTGCGCCCAAGCCACCCGAAGACATTCTTACTTTTTTAGTAGAGCCAAGGAAAACTCCTGAAGAAGAAGCGTCGAGGATGGCTGCCTGCAAATTTCTCATGTGTTCAGGAAACGATGCCTTCTATGCATTGGCTGACTATGTATTCAACAAGGAAGGAGTGACCCTCGTCCTTAATCTTTTATTTTGAACAAAAATAATAAAAGAAGTTTTATTATTTTTTTTGTTCTGTTTTTTTTTATACATAGTATTTCTTAAGAAATTTGCCATTGATCGGTAGCATGAGTAGATCTCCATTGGGCTTTGACAACCGATAGGCACCATTGGTCAATTACATAAGGGCCTTCCTATTTTGCTTAGAATTTCCCTTTACTTTTATGAGTCATTACCATCGGTCTCCGAACCGTTAATACAAGCTCGCCAACTTTGAATGCCCTCTCCTTAACTTTACGATTAAAAGTTCGAGATATGCGGGCTTGATACAGTTCAATGTGTTATTGTGCTTGAAGACGCTTCTCATCCAAACCTTCAAGTTCTTGGAGTCGTAAGCGATCATTATTCTCCGTAGTTAGCTCATTAGCAATGGCTATTCGTAGAGAAGGGATCTGAATTTCCAATGGGAGAACAGCTTCGCATTCGTAAACCAATGAGAATGGTGTAAAACCAGTAGGAGTCCGGACTGTTGTTCGATAAGCCCATAAACATTCTCCAAGTTTCTCATTCCAATCACGTTTATTAGAAGAGACAAACTTTTTGAGAAGTTTGATGATCATCTTATTGAAGGCTTCAGCTAAACCATTAGCAGCTGGATTATAGGCCATAGAAGCTAAATTCTGAATTCGATTCTTGTCACAGAATCGATAAAATGCTTGACTGGCAAATTGTGGACCATTGTCATGAATTATCCGTCGAAGAATCCCGAAACGATAAATGACATAGTGTTTGATGAAAATGATCACATTAGATGTTTTCACTTCCACAAGGGGGACTGCTTCTGCCCACTTTGAAAAGTAATCAGTTATAGCTAGTATGAACCGATGTCCTTTGACAGAAGGAGGGTTAATAGGACCAATGACATCCATACCACAAGCTTCGAAGGGCCAAGAGGCTGCTGTAGGATGTAGAAATTCAGATGGTTGATGAATAAAATCAGCATAAATCTGACATGCTTTACATCTCCTGGCATAGTCTACAGCATCTGCTATCATAGAAGGCCAATAATACTCCATTCTCCGAATACGGTCTTGCAACTTTGGACCTGGTTGATGAGCACCACATATACTATCATGAGCCTCACGCAGTGTTTGTTTGGCTTCACTTTCTGAGAGACAGCGCAGTAAGAGTCCGTCATATGAACGACGATATAGCATATGTAAAGACGAATCATAATAGAATCGAAATGATCGTCTTTTAATTGATGCAGCCTCTTTAGGATCTTCAGGCAAAATTCTATGAACTGTATAATCAATGAATGGAGTTCTCCAATCTTTCTGCTGGGAACTTGACTCTGTAGTATAACTTTGTTCAATATACAGATTATTCTTCACACAGAACAAGTCTCGGTCTAACAAAGTAATTATATTTTGCCTTCGGATTGGGACAGCCAAATCTGCAGCTAAGCTGGCAAGAGCATCAGCCTGCACATTCTGAGAACGTGGTACAAATTCAATGAAGAATCCTTTGAATGAAAGGACCAACTCGACTACCACTTGATGATAGGGGATGAGATCAGGATTTCTGACTTCATAAATTCCTCTAACTTGATTAACGATCAATTGAGAATCTCTATAAGCCTCTAAGAATTCAATATCTAATTGTTTTGCTACTTGGAGACCAATCAATAGAGCATTATATTCTGCTACATTGTTAGAGCATGGCTCATTAAGAGAATAGGCACGGTATATGACCATTTTGTCAGGAAAAACCAAGACAACTCCTACCCCAGAGTCAATATTGCCTTTAGGTCCTACTCTTGATGCACCATCAAAATATAATTGCCATATATCATTCTTCGAAGTCATGTTACAATCCACTAGTTCGTCTGGAATGTCTTCATATAACTTCAAAGTTTCAGTTATAGGATGAGCGGCTAAGAAATCAGCTAACGCTTGGCCTTTCACTGATTTTTGAGGCACATAAATCATATCATAGGGGGTGAGCAACATCGCCCAGGTAGCTAACCTGGAATTAAGAATGCTCGATTTCCTCATCAATACCCGAATAGGATTTATTCTGGAGATGACATGAATAGTCTGTCCGGTGACATAATGCCTTATCTTTTGGATGGCAAAAACTAAAGCTAGACATTCCTTTTCCACTGGAGTATATCTGTGTTCAGCTCCGACCATCATTCTGCTCAGATAATATATTGCTTGTTCATGACCCATATCACTTTTTTGTGCCAGAAGAGCGCCAAGTGAATGATCTAAAGCTCGAACATATAGCAAAAATGGTCTTCCTACCACTGGAGGTACCATAACAGATGGATTTGTAAGATATTGCTTAATGTCATTGAAGGCTTTTTGACACGCTTCATCCCAGACGAAAGATACCCCTTTCTTTAATAGACGGGAGAAGGGTTGACATCTCCCAGAAAGATTAGATATAAATCTTCTGATATAAGCAATACGGCCCTGAAAGCCACGAAGTTCTTTCAGATTACGAGGAGGACGCATTTCAAGAATTGCTTTAACCTTGTCAGGATCAATATGGATACCTTGAGAGGTAATGACAAATCCTAGAAACTTGCCACTGGAAACCCCTAAGAAAGACTTAGTAGGGTTCATTTTCAATTGATGCTGACGCATCAATTCAAATACTGTTCTCAAGTCCTGAATGTGATCATCCTTTGATCGACTTTTAACAGCGATGTCATCTACATAGCATTCAACTATCTTCCGTAGATGTTCTTGAAAGATATTGCTCATAGCCCGTTGATACGTGGCACCGGCATTTTTAAGACCAAACGGCATAACTGTATAGTAGTAGACCCCAAGAGGTGTACGAAAAGCGGTGTGCTTCTCATCTTCTAGATGCATCTTGATCTGATTGTATCCTGAGAATCCGTCCATAAAAGACATGCGTTCAAAACCACATGTATTGTCTGTCATGATATCGGTAATTGGAAGTGGAAATTCATCTTTTGGACAAGCCGTATTAAGATCTCGGTAATCTATACAAACTCGGACTTTCCCGTTCTTCTTCATAACAGGAACGATATTGGCCACCCAATCTGGGTGTTGTTCTTCACGAACAAAGCCACACGTAATCAGCTTTTTGACTTCTGCCTCAATTGCATCCATCATATCTGGTCTAAAGCGTCGTTGCTGTTGTTTTACAGGCTTGACATTAGGCAAAATATTGAGTTTATGGGTAGCAACTGTAGGATCTAGTCCCGACATATCTTCATAACTCCATGCAAAGATGTCAATGTAATATTTTATAAGTTTTATTAACTCTTCCTTTTCATCTTCAGAAAGATTCTTACTGATGAATATTGGCTTGGACGTAACTCCATCTCCAACATCAATCTGAATAACCTCATCTTCTGTAGGTGGCTGTCGTTGTTCAAAACAAAGTTCCTATTGAGTATCCATCTGTTGAGCCCAAGGATCATTTTCAAATAGCTCTGATTCATCATCGGTTTGAACCATATTGACTGAGAGTACTTACCCAAATTCACAATATGAGGATAGTATTTCTTCCGGTTCTATGTTGTCTTTATATTGATGACTTTGATTATCAGAAGATAAAGTCATTCTTTCAATAAACTTGACAGCCATATACTCGAACAGGAAATCTTCATTGATATCAAAAAGTACAGAATGATCAATATTTACATCATTTACAGTCTGATTGCTACGCTTCGGATTAATCAACAGTGGACCATCATCCGTCTTCTGCGTAGATTTGCCAAGATTGACAATCAACGGTAGTTCTGGATCATTCGTGCAAGAAGTACGTCCTTTAACCTTAATCATAAAAGGTTGAACTTGGCTCTTAGCAGGAATATTTATTGATTCCTCAGATGAAGTTTGAGTTCTTCCTTTAACCTTGATCATCAAAGGTTGATCATTGACAGGTTGGGATTGGATTCGTCCCTTTACTATGATCTTCAAAGGTTGCTCCTCTGGCGGATCTTTATTAATAGAGTGATCCTCAGAGGGTGATTGATCTTCAGCCATGTCCGATATATCTTTCACATGCTCTTGCTTATAAAGACTTGAATCAGAGAAGTAGGCTTCAACACCTTTGAACGGATTAATATCAACAAACTCAGTTTTCACAACTCATTGGGAGTCCACATATTTGAAATATTGGTGAAGAGTTGAAGGCACAATATTGTGCTTATGAATCCACGGTCTTCCAAGAAGAATATTGTAGGATACGTCCGAGTTAATAATATAGAAAGTTACCATAGTTCGAAGATCACCAATCTGAATCTGCAGACGAATCTTCTCCAGTGGTTTGCTCTTGCCAGAGTTAAAACCGACTATCGTAGTACTAGTATAAGTCAGCTTACTAGTAGGAATCCTCAGGGGTCTTAGCATACTCTGAAGAATTATACTAATTGAAGACCCAGGATCATGTAAATCCTGTCAATTTCAGTGGATCCGATATATCCAGTGTAACACAGAGGCCTATCATGGTTGTTGTGTTTCAATAGCATATCCTCTTGTGTAAAGATGATGTTGGGAATTGCTTCCATCACACTATGACATTGCGGACATGACACTGGTATATTATCAGGAGTCTTGAGTTGTGCCAAGCATGAATCTGCTTGAAGTAAAGCTTTGCTCAAAGTCTCTCTGCTTTCTCTGGAAAGGCGAAGCAGTTCAAATATAGAAAGTCTAGCCAGAGTATTGGCTAACTGAGCTAGAATGTCAAATTTATAAGGCTTCATCACCACCCCCTGATTGGAAACAGGCTTCAATGGGATATCAAAGCGTACTGCCTTCTGTTTCCCCTTTTCAACCACAGAAGGTTTAGTAGGAACAGGAGAAGGTTGAACTGGTAGGGTCTCCACTACATCTTCTGCTTCTTTGGAGGATCCCTCATAGTCTTTATGGTACTCTTTTCCAGATCTTGTACCAGCAAAAGTTTCTTCTTCAGACTCAGGAGAAGGAAATACCATATTACAGGATTTAACCTTTTTTCCCTTAGTTTTCTTCTTGTGAGAGTTGTTATGGGGCATTTCAGAACCCAATCCAGCAGTAGAATTCTGATTTTGAATCTGTAAAGGAAGACGTATTCCTTTATCATAATTCAAACCTTCTGTCTTTTGAAAGTCGTAACCCATCTTCTTCATGAGAAGGACAGATTACTGACTATACAAGTGGATAGGCAGTAAACTTTGGACAGGTGTTTCAGCACAGAAAGAGGAAGAAACCTCTGCAACTACAGGAGAATGAAGCATAGACGTCTCTGTAGTTAAGGGAGAAGAAGGATGAGGAAAAATCCCTGTCGAAGCTTTTTCATAAGCAGCAAAGACTTGTTGTGCCCGATATAAAGGAACACTATTCATGGCTAGCCACTGCTGATGGGTGAGCTTGAGCTTGGTAGGGGGAGCTAGACTTGGAGGACAGATGTTCAGTCCTTTCAGTCTATCTTCTAAAGGAAGGCCATCCCATAGATGATCCAAGTCATCAGAATCTGGAATAACATGAGAAATCATGTTGCAGGTTTTGACTTTCTTGCCCTTCTTGGATTTTGAAGTTTTACCTTCATTTTCCAATTCAGGCACTAAGTCAGGATGTACCCACATGATTTCACCATTCTTCAATGTTAGTAGCAGCAATCCTGTATTTTCTTCTCTGGCAGGCAGGATATTCATGATCTTCATCGTCGCCTTCGGAATTGGGATAATTCCATCTGGGACCTGCTGTGCAGGAAAATCTCCAAACTGAAGAGAGACCATATTTGTTGTAACCGTATGGTCATCATTGGTTAAAGCGATAGCACCACCATTTATCAGGTCTTGGATCTTTTTTAAAACATAGCAAGCACTGGTAGGATGATTAATGTATCTATGATAGATACAATATTTTGGATTGTCAGTCAGATTCACCTCATTAGGCCTTTTTGGCTCTGGAATCTGAAGTTTGCCACTTTTTACCAGACACTAAAATATCCCTGGGATATCACTTTCGTCAAAAGAGTATTCTTCCTTTGGCCTGGAAGATTCCTGATTATTTTGCGTCATTTTGTTCTTGGAGAGATTAACCATAAGAGTATCTTTTCCTTTCACATTACGATTGCCAGGATTATTATCAGGATTATTCTTCTTTCCTTTATCTTCTGAAGCAAAAATCATCCCATGTTCCCGAGCCAACCTACCATTGGTTTCGGCAGAAACTGTTGCTATGATAAACGAAGCCCAATCTGTGAATTGGGAACCTGTGAAGACAGCAATGGATGGTCGCAGATTCATCTTGCATGTATCGATTAACGCTGAATCTGGCATACCAGGAGGCATCTTTAGAGTAACCTGTCAGAAACGTTCAATGAACGTCCGAGTATCTTCTTTCTCCTTCTGTTTTATTTCTATTAAGGAGGACATATTCATGTCCATACCTCCTTTATAGAAGCGGGAGAGAAACATTGCCTTGAATTCGTCAAAAGACGAAATAGAGTTATCAGGTAAGCTACGATACCAGTCATAAGCCGAACCTGTCAAGCACCCAATGAACACTCGAGTGAGGAGAGCATCATTTTTCTGTAAGTGTACAGTCATAATATCAAAGTAATTGATATATTGACTGGGAGACGCTTTTCCATCAAATAAAACCATGGAATATGGTTTGAACTTCGGAGGGAAAGGTACATCATTCCAATAAGGAGGATAAGGTTGCTTAATCTCTAACCTCTGGAGCTGATCTTTGTGCCTCAAAACCTCAAACTGTGCTTTGAGTTCACGCACTGCTTGAATGGCATCACTGGTTTGAGGAAGCATATTTGATTGAATAGTCGTTGGATGTACTGTAACCCCCACTGGAGGTGGTACATCTTCTGGAATGATGGGATCTGGAGATGCAGAATTTTGATTAACAGTAGGTTCTTGAATATTCGAAGGTATATCAGCCCCTTGACTATCTTGAGTTTGTGCTGATGCTGGTACCGGAGTTATTACTGAGGGTTGAGCAGTTTGCTGATTCAAAATTATTTGATGCATGTTTTGCACCATGTTGAGCGTGTCTTTCAATGATTGCTCCATGGCAGTAAGACGTTGTTCCGTATTAGCAGATGACGTCTCTGGTTCATCTCCAACAGCGTAGGATTCAACCTCTCTTGAAGATATAGAAGGATTAGTATAGAAGTATGAATCTACACTATCGGTATCAGACTCAAAAGATTGAGTACCCCCAGCTTCTGAATCAGAATTCTGTAATTGTCTTTGTCTTCTTGATCGAGTATTCTGATATACTCCTTCAAAGGAATCAAGAAGTCTGTTGAACTGTTGCTGACCTGGGGTTTGGGACGTATTTCGTCTCGGACGTCGTCCTCTGTTAGTATGAGATGCCATGTTGACTGATGCATATGACAACTCATCTTCTTGGTCTTCAGCTTGATATTGAAGTAAAAAATTCAGTCGATCAAAAACTGACCGTTTTGAAGCTGAACAACAATAATTGATCACAACCTGATGATATCCACATTGATGTCTTTCTTGGGGGAGCATCGCTGGAGATTGTGAATTCTTACGCTTTTGCATTAGCAATTCACGTAAGTCAGAAGAAGTGGAGGGAATATTCTTCTTTATTACATTTGGGGTAGAAAAACGTTTAGTCTCCTGTGTATAAAGAAGATTACTGGCTTCATTCGCAGAACCAAACTGTACATTTTTACGCGTTTGGAGTTGTGTGTGTAAATCTTGAGATTTAGCACGAAGGACCCCATTTTCATGGCGTGTGATTTGCAAGTTTGGTACTTTGCGTAAAGCAGTATAAGAAGGTTGTTGGTGTAGGACACAAGTTTTACCAACATCACTTTTACGCTGTATACGTTTAGGTATATTCACATTAGATGTGGAAACATCGTTGTGAATTTTATCTATACTGTCATAGACAGGAGACTTACCTTTACGCGTAAAACGTAAAAATTGATTATCTACCACATCACAGACGGGAGATTTTGTTTTAGCGAGGAGCGTAATTTGTGTGAGTCTACCACGTCACCGACGGGAGACGGGTTCTTACACTCAGAAACATTAGAATCTGCCACATTACAAATGGGAGACTCATTCTTATGCCTTGAGCGTAAAATTTGGTTCTTACCCACTGAACGTAAAACTTGATTCTTACGCAGTGAGCATGAAACCTGATTATCTTTTTCATTACAAACGGGAGATAAATCATCACACTTTGAGTGCAACTCTGAAGTAAGGACTGCCTCGTTACGAACGGGAGCCCCTACGACAGGAGTGGGAAGAATTCCCTTGTCATCAGAAGCAACAGAGAGACCAGAAACCACTTTGGATTTGGGAATCCAAATTTTTCGTGCTTTGCGAGACTTTTGAACATTGGAGTGGTGAGAACCACCCCCAGTTTGGAGCATTTCTTCATAGGCAGTCTGGTCGAAATGTACAACCAGAGTCTTCTTAGTCGAACCGACTGAAACATCATCATATTGAGCAATCACTTCCTCGTCGGAGGAGAAAGTCGTCGGAGGAGAAAGTCGTCCCCAGCAGAGTCGCCATTTTGTTTCACTTAACAAAATTGCCAAACAAAAGGTTGGATTTTGAAAATAAAACGAGAGAAAAAAAAGAAGTACAAGAAGTACAAATTTGATTCTGGAAAAGTATTGCTATGGAAGTCTGATTCGTAAATGATCACTTTGTTCCTTGAACCATATGATGATGAAGAAGATCACTGCTTGAAGTAGAACAACTTGGAAGAACTAAGTCACCAGAAAGGTATCGACGCACTTGGGCACTGATGGCGAGGCCGAATGCTTTCCTGCTTTGCTTCACTCTGTTCTGAAGGAAAAGTTGAAGAAGAATGCTCCGGAGAATCAAAATCTCGAAGTCCTGGTCCCTGTATTCTCCTATGTTCTCCCTCTGTCTGTCTCTTTGAGAAAAATGAGTCTATTTATAGACTGGAGCTTCTGTGCGTAAAAAAGCATCAAAATCTGTCTTTACGCTAACAACTGCCACCCATGATCAGAATCATCCTTTGCATACGCTGACACACGTCCCATCATTTCAGTGAGAATAGGATGCATGTACACACGTTCTTCGAAATATGTGGCACGAAGGCCATGTAGGCAAACCACGTTCCATATTGGCCAGAAAGAATAGGGCGTAAAAATAGCTCCAATATCCTCTGGGCGTAAAGCAGTAAGATGAGCGTAAAATAGCTCTGTCATAAGTTTCCAGCATAAAGTGGTTATTAAATAACCTTAAGCGTAAAATGGCTCAAATAGACTTTACGTACACATTGTTTTATGAGCGTAAGAACTCATGTAAAACTCCGTGCGTAAAAGAAACCATTCAGTGAGCGTAAAGTAGCTCGATCTCCATAAACGACAACAATGGTCTTTGTATAAGACAAATCCCATTGAATTCTGTGGTAAATGCCATCATTAATATCTTCATGTCAGAGTTTGCATTAAATGCTAGATTTGACAGCTTTGTCTAGCGTAAAGTAGACTGCTCTGTCCTTGGCATAAAACCATGGGTGTAGCCCCGAGCGTAAAATGATCAGCCTTCTTAGGCATAAAGCGATTAGCCTAATCTTGGGCGTAAGGAGATTACCCGTTCTTCTAGGCGTAAAGCAGATCACTTATGAATGAGATGACTCTTTCTTTAAAGCACTTTTTATGCTCCTACAGTCATTCTCGATACCAGATGTTTCTCGCTGCCTCCCCTTATCCCGGTATGCTCATGCGAGCTATCCGAGGAAGATGGAATGGAACCTTACACCTTTCCAAGATGTCCATCCAGGAAGGATTTTTGTGAAGAAGGGGTCGAACAAGAAGGACATGTTTTACAGTTCCTCAGAACGGTACAGTGTCTTGTTAAGAGGTTTGAAACCCGGTTGTATTCCGTCGGAGAATTCTTCCTTGTTATTGCCTGTCAGAACTCCAATATTCGCAAATGAGTTTACGAAGGTCGAATGAAGGTATCCTGAGCAGGACATCAGATTAACTGGATTGGTGAATCCAGATTTTAAGAGATGGAACTGCATAGCAAACTGGATTCTGACCAAGTTTGAAAAAAAACTCCAGCAAATCAACTTGTACCAAGCAGTGCATGCCACTGTTTATGATTTTACCCCCAACCCGCATCTGTTCTTGGCTATAGCAGAAAGGTACAATTACAGAACAGGGACCTTCATGACTCCTGGCGGAGAAATCGGGTTTGCACTTCATGAGATGCAGTACATCTCTTACTTGCCAATGGAAGATGCCCCATATGAAGAATTTGTCCCAACAAATGATGAGTTGGACAGACTTCGAAAAGAGAACGCAGAAATGGTAGCAGTCTTCGAAGAACTGCTATGTCATTATAAAATCTGTTCTCTGTTCTACAAAAGTGCTACATCAAATACCTGCTATTCCTCAAAATGGTTACCTTATCTGTTCCTTAACCACATTAAAGAACCGAAGACCAAAGGACATGATAGATGCTATCCTGACTTCTTTAAGCCATTGAACAACACAAAAGTGATGAAGTTGATGGAAGAAAGTGGCAATTTTGATGAAGAGATGAAGGATGATCATCAATGTCCTCCTTTGAAGAAAGGAGATACTCTCGAGAGTTATTTGAGAGTAGGATATAGATCTATGTCAAAAGAAGCCCAATTAGCAGGGTTTCTGACATATTGGCTCCGTCGGTTTGTAGTCCCAGGATCGAATGCTGTAGACCGCTTCCATCGAGGTGTTCTTTTTGCCGCCGTTAGATTAGTCTTCGGCTATAAGATGGATCTTTTGTCAGCGATGACTTGTAAGTTGAATGCCGGTCTTCGTCTGTACGTCGATCTGATGCTGAAATCTAAGGGTGAAAAAGAATTTCCTCGGTTGGAATTGCCGTATACATATCTATTTGGGTGGTTGCTCCTTCGCCATCCTACTTTGATGGACCCCGGTATGGGACCAGTCGACGGCAGCTTTTTATGGAGATATTCTCATGGTAAGTGGAAATACACTGCTCTGAGAGATTGTAGATATGCTCTGAACCTGAACAAAGGATGGAACTTTTGTTGCACTCCTCCTCCTGCTGGATATAAACAAATGCCGACAAATATGATTGACTCGAAGATGCAACCTTTGAGCCGTGCAGCTTTTGAGTGGTTGAAGACAATTCGACCGTCCCATTTGGTGTATCGGTTTGAAGAAGAATGTTATTTAGAGCCATATCTCCCCAGTCGATTTGCTCGGCAGTTCGGGTATGACCAATTCCATGTAGGAAATGCTATCACGTGCCTTCAAGAAAAAGGTTTCTTGATAAATAGGGCCCGAGCATAGGCTTATTATAATGCTCGAGATACGAAAATAACATTCTCGATGCCAGTAAATAGCAATCATGGCCCTCAGATGCTATTTACATATTCAGTATTCTATACATCTTCGAACACCTTTGCTGAGAATTTCAATCTCGCAGATAGTTTCGCGTCTTCAACAAGATTGAAGATGGGAGGAGTCGTCATGTCGCTCATAGGAAATGATGAGGTACATGAGCCAGTAGATGCGCCCTTAGAAGCTTCAAGGGACGTTATGTTCCCTCAAGAGGTTAACGCGCCACTACGTATCTCTTTGAAGGTGGCTAAATCTCCAGCTAAGAAGAGGAGAAGAGAGGAGCCTCCCGCTCCGGCAGCAAAGAAGAAACTGATCTTAGATCATTCTTCTGAAAAGATTACCACTAGATCTCAATCTCGGCAGCTGGCCGAGACAATTCAGCAAGAAGAGGCTACCACACCGACCTCTATTCAAAGACAAGTTGAGACTGTAAACGTAGAGAGCCCTGAGAGGCCTCTGAAAAGAAAGAAGCTGGCCCAAAGAAGAAATCGAATGGCCTCTCCTTCTAGACGAGCCCCGTCTTCAATAGTAGTGGATGCTGCGTCGGGATTCACTATGCCATCTCCCACTCCTATTTCAGAGTCTAGGAATAAAACTCCTAGTCCAGAACATAGGGAAGAGATCGAGCAGAGGGAAGATCCTGATCCGAGAACTGAGGCCGAAGAGCCCAGAGGAGATATTATGGAGGAAGAGCGAGATGTTGTACGATCTCTTTCACCTGCTGCGAAGACGACTCAACTTCCTCCTACTCCTAGGACTCTCCGCGAAGAGGAAGATCGTGAAGTGATTGCGGCTCTAGAAGATTGCAACTACAGCCCACTGGATGACTCTTTTGACCAAGCTGCAACTGCCAGCGGGAATGCACCAGAAGAAGGTGAAGATGAGGAGAGCTCTTCGTCTGAAAATATTGATGAATATATGCAAGATCTTGAAAGGGATGATGAAGTGCATATATCTCCTAATGCTGTCGATGATACCTTAAATCCTGAAGAGGATGTTGAGGTAGAAGTATCTCTAGAAAAAGCAGCAGATGAAGAAGCTCCGAAAGAAACTCCCGCCACTGGTCCTCAAGGTATAAAATGAAATTAGCAATCTCCTCTTAAATAGATTGATAGCTAACGTCTTTATTTGTATTTCCTACAGAACTTGAGACTCCTCTAGCACCTCCGACGTGCACGGACATGGTACCTATAACGACGGTGATTGTTAGTAGCAGTCATCATTTATCCTGTGGTTCTGAAGCGGGCAGTAGCCAAGCTGTTATGGCTGAAGCTACTTCTGCTCGGCTAGAGTCTATTCCAACAGATGATAGGCTCATTGCTGGATCCAACCATGGTAAGACAGTTTATATCTTTAATCTTCTTAGACAATAGCAAACAACAGGCAAAATGACAATTTTTACTTTTACAGAGGAACAACCAGGAGGGGCAACTAGCTCCACTTTGGCTCCTTTGTTCAAAGAGCCTGTTGTCCAGACGCGGGAGATTGAACATCCTGTGGCCTCGTCATCAACAGGAGTAACTGCAACTCCTGGTGCTATAGCAATTAATAATCTTGTGATCCAATCATTTACCAGATGCTTTTTGAGTCTTTGGGACCTCTAGTAAATAGAATGATGGAAAAAGAGGGTACTGATTTTTTTATGGTTAGGGGTCCAACCTCTCTCTTAGTAAGGGCTATCCGGGAACAAGGTGACGAGGCTCAGGCCACTTTCCTGGATCATATTTTGAATGAGTTAGAGATTTCTATCAAAAACTATAAAGAGCTCAACCAAGGAGACGTGGAGTCTCTAGTGCAGGCAGAATTCGAACAACTGGCTCAGGCAGCTGACATTGAAAGGATGAATCTCCAGAACCTTTTGGAAGCTTGCTCCACAAAATCTGCTGAATATAACTCCAAGATGGAATCAGTAACCTTGATGGCTGAGCGAAAAGAGAAGAGAGCTGCTGAGCTGAGGGCAGAGATTGCTCGTCTCCAGAAGGAGTTAGAAGATGAAGTTACTGATCATCAGGTTACAGTCCAACAATTCAATACTCTGATTCAGGAGAGGGATGAGTACGTGGCAGCTCATAATGCTGATATTACTCGCCGAATGGTGGCCATGCCGGCTTTCAATGAAGAAATCGGGATGGAAGAGGCCAGAAGGAGGGTGATGTCCACTCGTGAAGGACGGTTGTAGACTCTAAAGCAGCAGATTGATAATCTGATAATACCTCCGTCTCATTAGAAAGAACTTTTTGTATCTTTGGTAGCACATGTGTTTTTTTTGTAATATCTCATATTTTGATTAATAAAAGACATTTTTGTTGTGGCTCTATTATTTGTTGCATATCTTTTTCAGATATAAATAATAGAGATAGAAAATATATTCAGAGGTGCAAGACATGATATATTTCTTGATGATTTTGTAGAAAATAATTATATTCATTATATCTGCTCAGAGGTAACATGGACGTGGCAGAATATACTGAATATTATTATCTCAATTGACAACTTAATCGAAACGATAAGTTGCTGATATGGATGATGAACGATGCTGAATCGTCAGTGCATGTGAGATGAACGGGAACCATCAAATGATGGAATGAACGGACAAACCGTCAAAATGGATAATAATGAACGGATGACCGTTAAGTGATGATAAATGAACGGGTGAACCGTCGGATAATGATGAACGGACAAACCATCGGGTGGTAAATAAATGGATGAACCGTCGAATGAATGTGAATGGATGAACCATCGGATGAACGGACGAATTATCAAGTGAATGGAATGAACGGATGAACCGTCAGGTGATGATGAAGGAACGGGCGAACCGTCGGGTGATAATGAATGAACGGATGAACCGTCGGGTGAATGTGTCGCTTCGTTGTTTGAGAAATCTCTGCATATAAATAGAACAGAAATCTGATAGGAATGAGCACTTTCACTTTTCATAAAAATGTCATCTGGAGATGCATTCAAGAAGGCTGAACTTGCCCCGAAGGTTGAGAAGGGCACTGAAGAATGTCCTGTCGATCCAGTTCAGCCAAAGGAGGCAGAAGCAGGCGAAGGTTCGTCTGCACCCAAGCCACCGCGAGACATCCTGGACTTTCTGCTTGAACCAGGAAGGACTGAAGAAGAGGAAGCTATGAGGATGGCCGCTTGCAAGTTCCTAGTGGGTTCCAGCAAGGAGGTTATCGACTCTTTTGCTGACTGTGTCTTTGAGAAGGACGGCAGTGGTCCGCGTCCCAGTATTAAGAAGGATGATAGTGATCTCCCTTAATATCATGTACTATCATTCATAATGAAATAAAATTTTATTTATGAACTTGAACTTGTCTGATGATTTACAAGCATTTATATTTATACATAGTACTTTTTAAGGAACTTGCCATTGATAGGCATCATTGCGATTCGACCGTCGAGCTCTGAGAGTTGATAGGCTCCATTTGAGAAGACTTTGCTTACAACGTAGGAACCTTCCCACTTTGCATCGAATTTGCCTTTGCTCATATGAGTCATAGTCATAGGACGTCTAACTGTTAAAACAAGTTCTCCTTGCTGAAAGGCTCTGACCTTAACTTTACGGTTGAAAGTCTTAGAAATGCGAGCATGGTATAACTCAATATGTTGTTGAGCCATTAATCGCTTCTCATCAAGTGCCTCTAATTCTTGAAGTCGAAGAAGATCATTGTTCTCTGTAGTGAGCTCGTTAGCAATGGCAATCCTTAAAGAAGGAATTTGAAGTTCCAGAGGAAGAACAGCTTCACAACCATATACCAAAGAGAAAGGTGTAAAACCTGTAGGGTTGCAGACCGTAGTTCGGTAGGCCCATAGACATTCGCCAAGCTTTTCACTCCAATTTCGTTTGTTAGTGGATACAAACTTTTTGAGGAGCTTGATAATAATTTTGTTGAAGGCTTCAGCTAAACCATTAGCGGCGGGATTGTAGGCAGTCGAGGCGACATTATCAATCCGGTGATTATCACAGAATCTGGTGAATTTCTAGCTGATGAATTGAGGTCCATTGTCATGAATGATTCGTTGAGGGACACCAAATCGATAAATGACATGGTGTTTGATGAAATTAATGATACTGCTGGTTTTGACTTCAGCTAAAGGTATAGCTTCAGCCCACTTAGAGAAGTAGTCAATTATTGCTAGAATGAACCGATGTCCTCTAGAAGAAGGAGGATTAATAGGACCTATGATGTCCATACCCCAAGCTTCGAAAGGCCAGGAAGCGGCTGTCGGATATAGAAATTCTGAAGGTTGATCAATGAAATCTGCATGTATTTGACAAGCTCGACATTTCCTTGCATATTCGATGGCATCTGATACCATAGAGGGCCAGTAGTAACCCATTCGTCGGATGCGATCCTGTAGTTTAGGACCAGGTTGATGTGCTCCACAGACACCGTCGTGAGCTTCACGTAACACTTGTTTTGCTTCATCACCAGCAAGACAACGTAAAAAAAGACCGTCATAAGTTCGCCGATAAAGAGTCTTGGTGATTTGATTGTAATAGAATCGAAGAGATCGTCGTCGAACACTTGTAGCCTCCTTAGGATCTTCGGGGAGTATGTCGTGAACCACGAAGTCGATGAAAGGACTTCTCCAATCTTCATTAATAACATTAACTTCAGCAAGATTACTGAACTTGATGTTACGATTGTTTTTAATGCAGAACAATTCTCGGTTAGAGATAACCACCACTTGTTGTCTTCTGATGGAAATGGCTAAGACTGCTGCAAGATTGGCCAAAGCATCTGCCTCGGTATTGCATGCTCGGCGTACATATTCAATGAAAAAAGCTTTGAATGATGTAGTCATGTTGATTGCCGCTTCAAAGTAAGGTACTAGATCTTGATGGCGGACTTCATAAGTTCCTCTAACCTAGTTGACAACCAGCTTAGAGTTACCGTAAACTTCGAGATATTCAATATTCAATTGCTTGGCTAATTGAAGATCGGTGAGTAGAGTATTGTACTTTGCTACATTATTGGAGCAAGATTCATCTAGAAAGTAAGCTCTTTGGATAGTTGATCCGTCTGGAGAAACGAGAACAACTCCAACTCCTGCTACAATAGCACCATTGGGTCCAATTCTGGATGCTCCGTTAAAGAATAGATGCCAGGTTAGAAATTCTTCAAAGATCATGTTGACTTCCAACGTCTCGTATGGAATTTCATCGTAAAGTTTGGACGTCTCTGGTACGGGATGAGCCGCCAAGAAATTTGCCAGCGCTTGACCTTTGACAGACTTTTGAGGAACATACACCATGTCATATTGGGCTAGAAGAATGGTCCATGTAGCCAGCCGAGAGTTAAGCATGCTAGGCTTCTTTAACAGTACCCAAAGAGGATTGACTCGGAATATGACATGAATAGTTTGACCGATGATATAATACCTTGTCTTTTGAACGGCGAACATAAGGGCTAGACATTCTTTTTCAACCGGACTATAACGGTGTTCAGCACCAATCATAGAACGACTAAGATAGTAGATGGCTTGTTCATGACCTTCTTTATTCTTTTGGACAAGTAAAGCACCCAATGAATGGTCCATAGCACGGACGTACATTAAGAATGGAATGCCTGAGATTGGTGGCACCAAGACTGGTGGGTTCATAAGATATCGTTTGATGTCGTCGAATGCTTGTTGACATTCTTCAGTCCAAATAAAAGATACACCCTTCTTCATTAGTTGAGTGAATGGTCTGCAGCGTCCAGACAAGTTCGAAATGAATCTCCTGATGTACGCAAGTCGACCTTGGAATCCTCGTAGCTCTTTTAGGTTGCATGGAGGACGCATCTCTTGAATGGCTTTGATCTTCTCGGGATCCACGTGTATACCCTTAGAGGTAATGACGAAGCAGAGAAACTTACCACTAGAGACACCCAAGAATGACTTTGTGGGATTCATCTTGAGTTGACGTTGGCGCATGAGATTGAAGATTGTCCTCAAGTCTTGGATATGATCTTCTTTCAGACGACTTTTAACAGCGATATCGTCAACATAACATTCGACTATTTTACGAAGATGTTCTCTGAAAATGGTACTCATAGCCCGTTGATAGGTTGTACCAGCGTTCTTGAGACCAAATGGCATCACTGTGTAGCAGTAGACTCCACGAGGAGTACGGAAGGATGTGTGTTTTTTATCTTCAGGATTCATCTTGATTTGATTGTATCCAGAGAATCCATCCATAAAGGATATTCGCTCGAACCCACAGGTATTGTCAATCATGACGTCCGTAATAGGGAGAGGAAATTCATCTTTCGGACATGCTTCGTTAAGATCCCGAAAATCAATACAGACTCGAACCTTGCCGGTTTTCTTCAAGACTGGAACAACATTGGCTACCCAATCAGGATGTTGTTCTTCTCGAATAAATCCACAAGCAATAAGCTTCTTGACTTTATCATCAATTGAGTCCATTATTTCAGGCTTGAATCGCCGTTGTTGTTGTTTGACTGGCTTAGCATTAGGCAGAATGTTCAGTTTGTGAGTAGCAATTTTGGGATCTAAATCTGACATGTCTTCGTAACTCCAAGCAAAGACATCAATGTATTCTTTAATGAGAAGAATCAACTCTTGCTTATCTGCTTCTGGAAGATTCTTGCTAATAAAGATTGGACGAGGTGACCCGCTTTCTCCTACATCGACTTGAACTAGTTGATCTTCAGTAGGAGGTTCTCTTTGTTCAAATCGGAGTACCTACTGATTATCCATCTGTTGAGCCCAAGGATCTGTTTCAGGATTTTCTTCAACGTCCTCATCATAGCCTTCCGGAAGTTCAGCGGAGACCATATTAGAAGATACGATCACACGATGGACTTCACCGATGCTAGTGTCAGAATCCTATGATCTGGAATCGGAAGAATTAGAACGTTCTTCACTGTTGGAGTCGGAGACTGCTGGGGATAAAATTGGAAGAGAAGCATATCCGAGACCTTTCTTAGTCCTGCTGTAGTACATCTCTGACTTTCCTTTTGGAACAGTCGTACGAATAGGAGTTCATCTACCTTTACCGTAATTGAGACCACTTTTGAAATCATAACCCATCTTATGGATGATGTCTTTTGATTGTTGACTATAACGACGGAGTTGTAGATGTCCTGTATCGTTAAGCTTGCTATCATCCGTATAGCTGAATTGTTGTTCTGGTCCTTTACTAAAAAGTATTAGACTTTCACCTTTCTTTTGAGCAGGGACAATATGGTAAGAGTCATCTGGATCTTCAAATGAGACTTTTGTTTGAAGAGATTGTACAACTCCCATTGTAAATGATTTGAAGCTATC
This sequence comes from Iris pallida, assembly GCA_029216955.1. Classification (NCBI taxonomy): domain Eukaryota; kingdom Viridiplantae; phylum Streptophyta; class Magnoliopsida; order Asparagales; family Iridaceae; genus Iris; species Iris pallida. The sequence goes on from JANAVB010015600.1 coordinate 30,391,379, forward strand.
TAACATATCCAAATAGCATTTAGTATGATAAATAACATCAGTATACTGGAAAGTAGATGCTTTTTTATTAATTTTTACATCTGTATTTACAACAAGACCTTTAGCCTTAGCAGGCTTGGTCAGATTAATTACAAGAGGGGGAGAAAAAGAACGTGGAAGAGACTTGTTACGACGGAGATCGATGACAAGCGGCTCAGAGGAGGTGAGCTCCCTTTTTTCCTTGTTGTGAGTTAAATCAACAACAAGAGGCTCAGAAGAAGTGAGCTGCTTTTTGTCCTTGTTACGACGTAAGTCGATAACAAGTGGCTCAGAAGAGGTGAGCTCCCTTTTATCTTGATCGCCATCAGCCGATTTCTTCTGAATTGGCAAGTGAATAGCCAATGGTTTAGAAGACTGAGGATGAGAAATGCGCCCGTTGACAGGTATAATAAGAGTGTCTTTGGGCACTGCTTCTTGGTCTTCTTCAGTATCCATGGCCAATACCACTTTCATAAATTCTTCCTTATACATACGAGCATCGTTGCAATATGCTTCGACGCCTTTGAAAGGATAAAGGTCTGTAACTTCCGTATAAACTTGTCCTTTGTCATCAATATATTTAAAACATTGATGAAGAGTTGATGGAACAATGTTATGTTCATGGAGGAAAGGTCTTCCCAGAAGAGCGTTGTAAGAACAACCATGATTGTCGATGATATAAAAGGTCACCTTTGTGCGAAGATTGCCTATTTGGAGTTTTAAGCGGATCTTGCCCAAAGGTTCACCCCTTCCTTAGTTGAATCCCAAAATAGTGGTGATTGTGCTTGAAAGACTATGCACTGGTATCTTCAATGCGTCTAGCATCGTCTTTGGCATGATACTGAGAGTAGACCCTGGATCTATCAGGATACGATCGACTTTCATCGAATTGACATACCATGTATAGTAGAGAGGACGATCATGTCTATTATCCTCCAGTAGCATATCATCCTGAGTGAAAGTGATGTTTGGAATCAACTCCAGGACACTATGACAATGACAGCAAGAGACTGGTTCTGATTCCGGCTTTTTGAGGAGAGTTAAGCAAGTTTCAGCCTGCATCAGAGCTTCACTTAAAGTCTCTCGAGTCTCCTTGGAAAGGCGCAAGAGCTCGAAGATTGATAGCCTAGCCGGTGTATTGGCTAATTGAGCCAATATATCAAAGTTGTACGGCTTTTCAAGTCCTGTAGGAGATGATTTCTTCAGGGGTTTATCAAAGCGGACTTATTGCTTGCCTTTGTCGGCAACCACCGGCTTGGGAGGAATAGGCACTACAACTGGTGAGAATATGGAAGGAATCTCTTCAGAGGAAGTAGATTGTACTGGAACAGGTTCAGAAGAAGAGGCAGGATCCTCTTGAGCTTCAGAATGATCTTTCAAATAGGCTTTCCCTGATCTGGTGCCTAGCAAAATTTCTTCGTCAACTATAGGGTCAAAAGACACCATGTTGCAAGTCTTTGTCTTGCCTTTAGAACGACATTTCTTCTTGGAAGAAGAGGGCACTTCGAATTCTGGAGCAAGATCGGGATGAATCCACATAATTTCACCGTTGTCAAGAGACAAGGGGACGAGACCTTCATTTGGTAGAGGTGGAAGATTCTCAATCTTTAGAGTAGCCTCGGGAATGGGAATGACACCGTATTGTACCATCTGCGGAGGAAAGTCACCGAACTGGACCGAAACCATGTTTGCAGTCACGGTCTTCTCGTCTTGTTGTAGAGTAACAACACCAGCATTGACAAGCTCTTGAATTTTTCCCTTGAGCACATAGCATGCTCGAGTAGGGTGTCTAATGAACCTGTGGTAGACACAATATTTAGGATGATCTGTCTTACCGACTTCATCAGGTTTCTTTGGGTCTAGAAGCTGAATCTTGTTGCTTTTGAGTAAGCAATCAAAAATGCTTGCAGTGTTATTCTCGTCGAAGGAATATTCTACTTTCGGACGAGGTTCTCTCGGTGGAGGTGCAGAAGGAGTAGGAGTGGATGTAGGCGGAGCCACATTGACAGCCAAAGATTCTTTATTCTTGTTCAGATTGATGTTCAAAGTCTCTTTTGCTTTGCGGTTGTTCTGGCGGTTGCCACCACTTGATGTCTGGTGTTCATCTCGATCGGGGTTAGACATTTGTACCCCCAATTGCTTGAACTTTTCAGCACTCACTTCCGCAGCTTTGGCATTGACAATGAATGAAGGCCAATCTTAGAACTGGGTAGATCCTGTCCACATACTGATGATAGGCAAAAGATTTGCCTTATAAGTATCAATAGTGACAGCAGCTGGAGTCCCGGAAGGCATCTTCAAGGCTTCACGGCGGAACCGTTCGATGAAACTCTCAGCAGTTTCATTGTGTTTCTGTTTGATTTTGTTGAGAGACGACATAATCATGTCGTTAAATCCTTCATAGAACCGTTCCAGGAAGATTTGCTTGAGACCTGAGAAGGAAGTATTACAACCATTGGGCAAACTTCTGTACCAGTCATATGCTACGCCGGCTAAACAACCGACGAACACTCTGGTAAGAAGAGCGTCATTTGGCTGGAGTTGAACGATCATTACCTCAAAATGATTGATGAACTGACTAGGAGAAGTACTGCCATCAAACAAAGAGATCGTTGGGATTTTGTACTTTGGTGGGAACGGGACTTCTTTCCATTCAACTGGATAGGGTTGCTTGATCCCCAATCTTTGCAAGTTGTCTTTCTCTTTAAAGGCTTCAAACTGAGTTCGCAAGAGTTTGACAGCTTCATTGGCGTCTTCTGATGACGAAGAAGGAGCAGGTTGAGTTAGAGTAGTAGGAGGAGGAACAGCGTTGTAAGCACTACACCCAGCCCCTGACTGACTAGGTGTAGTTTGAACTTGTACTTGTACAGGAGGCATTTGAGGAGAAACTACCCCCAGTCCAGTATTGGCAGGTACTGAAGATGCTATGATCTCTAGATTTACAGCAGTAGGTACAGTCGGTGGTGTGGCATGTTGTGCCACTTTGATAGAATGCATACTAGCAACCATTTCAGCCATGGTTTTTAGCTTGTCTTCCAGTGCAGCGATTCGATGTTCTTGATTTGTAGACGTTGAAGCATCTGGATCTTCATTGACAACATAAGCTGTCACTTCTCTTGGTACAGTGGAAGACACTGTCTATTCAGAGCTTTCGCTGTATGCATCATAGTCGGGGAAAGAATCGTCTCCTGACTGAGAAGTAAGAAAATAACCTGAAGGGTTTTGAGGAAGATTTCTTTGACCGATTGTATCTCGACTTCGAGAACGGGTATGTCGAAACACTCCTTCAGAAGATTCTTCGAGTAATTCTAAATACCATTGACTTGGTTTACGAGGTTTGCCATGCTTAGAACACCTTCTACCTCCAGTGTCTCGGGAAGTCATGTTAACAGAAGCATACAAGACTTCATCTTCTTCTGACATAGCTTCAGATTTAGCAAAAGTCAGACGATCGAAGACAGATCATTTTGTTGTTTGACAACAACATTGGATGATGACTTTGTGGTTGCAATGGTGATCAGATGGTTGAACCGGAGGTGTTGAAATATTGTCTCATTTTTGTCTGAGATGTTCTCGGAGATCGGGAACAACAGCAGGATGAGAAAAACTCTGAGGGATCTGTTCTTTGATAATGTTCGGAACATGATTCCGATTCTTCAAATGTTTAGTCCCTTGAGTGTACAGGGAAGTGCTCACTTCATTGGCATAAGTGTCGGGATTTTTAACTCTGGAGATTTGTTTTTGATGATGTTTGGTCTTCGGCATTGGCTGTTTGCGTTTTGCCGAAGTGGGTCTGTTGAGATAACTTCTGAGATCAGCAAATTCACCCCCAGGGGTTTCTGTTTGAGACACCAGCAGTTTTTCCTGCCTGGAACGGGAAATCTTGAGAGTTGGAAGGTCTTGGAATTCTGCTACCGGGGTAGGCAGAATACCTCTTTGGTCAGTACAAGTTCTATTGTCATAAAGGAAAGAAGAATCCTTGTTTGAAAGAGTTCTAGTACTGATTGGTGTCGAGGCACGTTCGGATTGATCGTCTTCGGTAAAAACTGAAGAAGATTGAGAAAAGACCAAAGGGCCTTTTCCTTTGTTTTGTGAAGAAGGGTTAGCTAAAGAGCGTTTTTCTCTATTGTCTTCCAAGTCATGGGACAAGGAAGTTTGAGAAAAGACCAACGGGCCTTTTCCTTTGTTTTGAAGAGAATGAGGAATAGCCAAAGGACTACCCCCAGTAGATTGCACAGGAGCAACAGGGTCTTTGAAAAGATGAGCAGAGCCTTTTCCCTTGTTATGAGAAGAAGAGAGTTTAGCCAAAAGGCTGTCACTCTTGGATTATGCAGGAGCAGTTTGCGCATGAATGGATGGCGCACTGGTTTTGGTCACAAAAACTGTGGTTTGTGCATCAGGAGTTCTTGCTACAGAGTGCTTAGGATGGACTCTGGATGCTGGAGCATTAGACTGCGCAGACAGATTGGCAGCCAATTGCGCCAGAGGCATAGAAGTCTTGTACTTGGCTAAGGCAGCATATGAAGTCTTCTGTGTACTGGCAATAGCAGATTGCGCAGCAGTAGCAGAGACAGATTGTGCAGCAGGCTTGATGACAGAAGCTTTGGACTGTGCAGCAGTCTTGCTAGCAGACTGCGCAGAAGTCTTGTTGGCAGCATCAATAGACTGCACAGCAGTCTTTGGGACCCACACTGGGCCTACTTTGCTTGTGGCAGAAGTGGTTGCAGTGCGAGGAGTGGTCTTGGAGTTGATCATAGCCTCGTAAGTTGTCTGGTTGATCTTCACAACCAGTGTCTTCTGCGTCTTTCTGATAGACGCTATGTCACATTAAGTTGTCACTTCCTCATCGGAGGAGAAAGTCGTCCCCAGCAGAGTCGCCATTTTGTTTACAAAAATAAAAGTGTAGAACTTTATTGATACAAATGTTGTAAAAGATTACAATTTGAATTCTGGGAAAGTACAACTGTAGGAATCCAATCTAGATGACGATTGCTTTATCCCTTGGACGATGTGAACTTTGAAGACGAAGCCTCTGAAGTTGAAGACAACTCTGGAATTGAAGGCAAAAAGCCTCGAAAAAATACAGTAGCACTTGGGCAAGAACTCCTGGACTCTCTGAACTTTAAAGTCTGATATCTCTATGATCTGATCTCTGATCTCTGATCTCTGATCCCTCATCTCTCTGAATGGAGACTTGAAACTCTATTTATAGAGTTCTGAGAAATAACTAACTTTTCGTTATTCTGGACTGCGCATGATGGATTACGCAGCAGTTGGATTGCGTAACAATGGACTGCGCAGGCAGTTGCTGGATCATGGGCCAACTGTCTTGGACACATGGCATCATTTGATTGAAATGCGCATGAACGTGCATAGACGGTTGCCACGTAATGAGCAATTAATGGCATGAATGCCACGTGTATTTTGTCATTTGTGTTGATAGAACGCGCACACTGAATTGCGCTGGCTTTGGATTGCGCAGACTTGGACTGCACAGGAATGGATTGCGCTGCCAGCTGTCGACCGTTCTCGAGCGCTGTGCGGCGCAATAAACTAACAGCCTCCTCGTTTGTGAGCACCCTGAATTTCGGGTTGAAATTTTTTTTCATTTTTATTTTGTTTTTCTGATTATTTGGTTTTGTAAATATTTTATTTTATTTATCTATCTGTAAGTATACTTTTTCATGCCATTGATATTTGGAGTATCAGGGATGTTCAACTCTAGAAATCTTCTTCATGAGTTTTGGAGTGGACATGATTAACTTCATGACGATATATGGTATCCCACCCAAACTTGTTCCCTTGTGCTCTTTTTGCTTTGCTGAACTTCGGGTCGAATTAGACCGTTTGATCATTAATTGATTTTCCTACACTTTTCCTTGATCATTTTCAGCGCGTTACCATGACTTTTAAATTGGGAGCGCCAGACCAGTCATTTCCTTGAAACCAACTTCTCATTGATGATCTACTCGAGACGTTCGTCACCCATGACCTTCGTGTCCCACTCAGACACGTCATTTTGAGCTCCATTTGATTCGCACAACTTTCCCGACACGTGACCCGATTTTATTTCACTCTACGGCGTCACATTCATTTTCCAGCTTGATTTGTGGGTCCCCTGTCGACCAAAACCTGTCAGCCCCAACTATGGACATGGCCCACCTTGAGCCTACTACCCGTCCGCTACTAGTGTCCCATTTATTGGAATCCCCATGTGCTACTTATTCACTCATGATCATCAACGTCTATTTTTTTTTAATTCGATTTTTGCACAATGTCCGGTTTTGATCCAATCCGGCTCTACCGAGTCCAGTCCAGCTTTATGTTGCCCTCCATCATGACACCCTCATAATTCTTGCCCAAAAAAATATTAATTATTCTTTCTATATATTTTTCAATATTTAATGGGAAATTTTCCATTGATTTATTTCCCTTGGAATGACCCTTTTAGCTAATTGATTCTAGCCCTTAGATCCCCCCATGTAATCACATACATTGATTTTCCCCCATGAAATTTCCTACATTCAGCCTTCCCCCTAGCTGGCCCTAATCCCAATATTGGATAACTTTTTCTTTCTCTCTCACTTCAATTATTCTCATCTCTTTCTCTCTCTTCCTTTCAAATTTTTTCAACAACTTCAACAAAAACCAATATCACAGCAACACCAACGACAGCAACAAATCACCCCGACCCTTCTCTCCTCCGTCAACAGCTCAACCCGACACCATGGTCGGAGCTCCTCCTCCTCGGCCACGGCCGTCGGCCACTCTATGCCACTCCACATCTCCTTCCTCCTCCACCCGATCCTCCACTCCATTGGATCACCACCACCTTCAATCCCGCGAACAACCGAGCCATCAACTCCGGCGTGGCTCCGCCGCCACCTCCTCCGTTGGCCGACCACGTCGTGCCCACCGCCACTGGCCACACGAGCCCCCTCTCGTCGCACCTCCGCGCGCAGCCCCGCGCGGCGGAGGAGAGCAACAGCAGCTGCGACAGCAGCATAACGCGCGCGCATGCAGCGCTGGCTGCCGCCGCCGTGGCCCGGCAAACTCCCCCGTGGGTGCACGAACGTCGGCGACTTCCCTGGGACCGCCACCCTGCTCTCCGGCACGACGTATAGGCAATTCGTGCATTTCGCACGAAATCCCGTCGTGACGCGCGCGGAGTCGAGTCCGTTTTGGTGCCCCGTTGCAGCAACTTCGCACACGTTTTTCTGGAAATCCGACCGTTGGATCGGTGATTTCTTTGCTCCATCGCAATCTCGATATATCCACCTTCATTCCTGTCAATTTTCGTCCGTTAATTTTATCGTTTGATACATGAAAACGGGCCACCAAGTTGACCGTTTAAATTGTATTAAATTTGGACAGTTTTGCGGGGCCAACTTCGTCAGCTTGTATCTCCTCCACCGCAGCTCCGTTTGGCGTGCTACCTATTCTGGTGCAAAGCTGGTATAACCCTCTTACTACCCCTCCAGTTTCGTTTCATTGTGAGCTTGTTTGATTGGTTGAGTTTGACGCCAAAGTTGGTCGTCCGAATTCATAATTTCCAACTTGTAAAATTCCATTTCTGAACACGGGACTCCAGATTTCATTTCTGACACCACCATTAGACTTGTGGCGTCGTTCTGGCATATTTTCATATAAAATTTGTTAGATTTGGAGAACGTGGGCCCGGGCACGCATTTCGGTGCAAAATGGGTCTCACTTTCTGGGTCAACGGGACTTTTTGACGACGGCTCATCGGAATCCAATTTCGAAGATACCGTTGAGTTCGTATCGTCATTCTGGACTCGTTGACATATAATTTGCTAGGTTTTGGTGGACATCGGATCGGGCACGCATTTCGGTGCAAGTCAGATACCAATATCCGGGCCAACGGGTCATTTTGAGATCGGCTCATCGGAATCCAATTTCGAAGATACCGTTGAGTTCGTATCATCATTCTGGACTCGTTGACAGGTAGTTTGCTAAGTTTTGAGAACTTTGGCTCTGGCACGCATTTTCGTGCAAATCGGAATTCCAAGTTCTGGTCAACGGGCCAAATTGAGATCGGGTCAACGGAATCCAATTCTGGAGATACCGTTAGGTTCGTATCGACATTCTGGTTGCGTGGACATATAATTTGTTATATTTTATAGACTTGTTTTCTTGCACATTTTTCGGTGCAAAATGGCTCCGACACGGACACCGTTTTGACCCGAAATTACCTTTTTGTCCTTGTGTCCAAATTGGACCGTTGGGTAGGCTATCCTAGCTAATTTGACCATTCTGGACACGTTGGCGATGTTCATTTCATCGTTCGACAATGTTTGTTGATAATTTCTCTGAGTCTAACCTTTTTATAATTAATTAATAATTAATTCTTATAATGTTCGTATTTTGGGATTAGTACAACGAAACTGAGCTCAGTCAATTCCAGTGATCTCACATCGCTGAAATTGACATATTGGACACGTGGATCACCATAATAAGATTATCAACCTTACCGATAATCTCCTTATCTCGATTTGCGTGTCGTAAGTTTCGACCTACAAATAACGAAGTACACTTTATATTAGATTAGATTTACCCTATTTGACCAGAGTTGACCAGTTGACCCAAAGTCAACTATAAGTCAACGCTTGACCTAGTTTGACTAGATTATTGACCGGAGTTGACCTAGAGTTAATTTGACTTAGAAGAACCTAGAATAATATAGATTGCCTGTAGGGATTCATTTATTTAACTTGAACACCTTGTAACCTGTGTTGCTTTAAATAGGACTCTGTGGCTTCAGTGGGACCTCCTATACTTATCAGCTGTTCAGGTTATCGAGGCGAGTACATTCTCTGATCATTTTATATCTTGCTTAGAATTATTTCCTGCAGTAGATTACTTTACTTGTACTGTCACGACGGTCACACGAATTGGTACTATATGGATCCTTTCTTGAGATGTTATCCTTATGGAGCATCGGGTACTACATGTTCTGTGCGTTTCACTTACATGGCGTATCACTATGCTTCTTGGTTCTTTGATCACTTACGACATATACTCTTATGATCGTAGAGTCTTCCTAGAATCTTACACTGTTGGGTAACCCCCAGAATCACCCATTTATGGGCATCCATGTATCACCCTACGGGGCCTTGCATAGAATCATATAACATAACCTGGCTGGATCCTTGTGTATTGATTGGGGGTACGGGGGAGTATAAGTGGACATGTAAATACTAGCCAAATAGTGTAGTATCAGAATCACTTCTGTAGTGTAGTATCAGAATCTCCTAGCCCATTTACATGTTCATGTCGTACTCTGACTCACTAGTCACTGCTAGTTCTCTATGTATAGTAGATATTTCTATTACAGCTCTTCCTGTTTACATACTGCTTTTCTTCAGTACCTGTATCTTACTTTACTGCATGTTATATGTTTTCTAACTTGCTATGATCTGTTGAGATGTATTGTGCTCGCTCCAGTCCTGACTGGACTTGTTGATAAATTTTACAGATAGCCTGGAGGTGCCTGCTAGCCTAGAGGAGACACATTAGAGGTTGTTTAGGTAGTTATTTTATTTTGTCTGGAGTTGTATTTACTTGTGGATTACTGTATCTTTATTGAGTTTTGAGATGTACTTCTGGGTTCATGTATCTTAGACACTTAGACTTCTATCTCCTGTATTTATTTTGGATTTCATATTTTATCTATCCTTATCATGCTCTACCTTAGATGTGATTGAATTTGTATCTGCTATGTCACCCCCATTTGGGGAGTATAAACTGCTTAGGTTTATATTGCTAGATGTTGTGACCTAGGACAGCGTTCTACCGCCGACACTGCGGCGTAGGCTGGACGTCGTTACGTTCTCGTGCCCTAACTCTAGGGTGCGGGTCGTGACACGTTTTTAGTGGTGGCCTATGCAGGTCGAGACTAAAAGTGTAGTGGTATTCGAACTAGAGTACCACTACAGCCTGCAGTAGGATTAGGATATATTTTTGAAGGTACTCAATCACAATTAGAACCCCTTGAGATATTCCTGGGACGACCCTGGAGAATCTTATTTAACTTCGATTTGAAAACTCTTTTTCCCTTGATTTGTTTTATCTTTATTTTCTGTTGTTGAATTTGATTTTAATGGATTATTGTTGAATTTGAGTTTGTATTTATTAATTTTGATGGAAGATTGTCAAATTTTGAATTTTGATGATAGCTGTTGCATTCGAGTTTGTATTTTGATGGATTTTGTTCATTTTTGAATTTTGATGTTCGTTAACAAATTTGATTTGATTTTTGAGTATTCATTGTTGATTTAATTTTTGGCAAGATAAAATTATATGGGCTAGGTCATCTATGTTATGGAATCTAGTCTTCTATAGTCACATTAGCCAGCATGGTGAGGACATATAGTCTAACTCTGGATATATTTCTCGGGTGTGGGAATTTAAGGTTTTTGCAGCCAAGCATGCGGCACCGCGAAAATGTTAAATACCATGATTCTAGAGATATGTGCATAAGTCAAGGGCTCTGTGATTTTCGTAGCCTTGCTTACTAGTATGACGAGGATTTAGAGTACCATAATTTTGGATAGACGCATATGATTATCAGATTGTACCTTAAATGTTTTCAAACATGTTTTCTCTACTTTTGTTTCAGTCTTTCAAAAAAAAAAGAAACGAATTATTATTTGTTTGTTTTGTCTAGTTTCCTATTATTTAACTCAGGAGTAAGTTTAGTTGGTTTTATAAACCTTGTGAAACTTCTTGCTATGGGTTTTTCATAATACAATGAATTGATGATTTTGCTAGATCTTATCTTAGATTTGATATTATAGCTCTGATTTCAAATCGGGTTCCTCTTTTAAACAGATAAGCAGAATAAATTCTATTATCATTTCTTTTCCTGCCATATTTTTATTACCATCATCCTTTGTCTTATATAACTGTCCTGATTATATCAATTCTGTCTCGTATATAATTCTGTTAGCTATACCTTGAAAACTCTTGAATCTTTATATCTTTTTACCTAAGAAATGTTGAGGAAGTGACGTAAATCATCTAGTTTGGGAATGACGTAATTGGTTATCTTATGATAATTTTGTAGGAATCAAATGTTGGATGTCAAATGAAGAAAAAAAATTTGAGATAGAAATGTGGTAAAGGTTTAGAATAGAATTGAGGGATAAATGTTATCAATTTAGAAACAATTGCGAAAAATTTGGTTATGAGTAATTCATGGATGTGTTTCAAAAAAAAATTGATAATGATAGTCGGGGTCAATTTAGTTTTGAGAACTTGAATAAATTTTGGTTATTAATTCTTGAGATGTTACACATTAAGGCTATGATGTTAAATTTAAGGATTTGGTAATAGGGAAGAGATTCTAACTATATGCAATAATGATACGAAATGGAATAAGGTATTGTAAGAAATGACTAGAGACAGAGAGAACACAGGGATTTTAAGTTATAGGAATTATTTTTGGATGAAAAAAAAGGTGTAGAATTCAAAAGGATAATAATTGAAGGTGAACGTTGAAGAAATATGAAGGTTGATCTATAAATAAGAATAAATTTTGTACGACATGGTGGTATTAGGGTTGAATAAATACGAGACTTGATTTAAACAAGTACGAGGATTTCATAAACTGAATTTAGAGGTTTCGGATCTAAATTAAAGCGAGGTGAAGGAATTTGGAATTTTGGTTAAACGAATAAGTGTTGACTCCTAAATAAGAGGGGTATGTTCGGGGAAAAATATTTTTAAAAGTTAGAAAATTTGTCTATGGTGATCATGGTAAAGGTTTAGATGACTAAAGGTTATAAAATTTCGATGATAGTTATATAGAGATTGATTTCATATTGGGACTTGTGAGAAAAAAAATATGATTTAGCAAATGACAGACTTGATGGTATTAGAGAGAGATGATTAACTTGACTCCTTATGAAATCTTCCCTTGTTTTTCCCCAAATTGTTTTTCAATATCGTTGAATCCTAGTTCCTTAATCACGACCAAATCGACTTCGACTATCTTTCTTATCATAATTATATCTTAGTTTGTACTTAATTGAATTAAAATTGATTGTGACCTGAAACTCTATCCTTGTATGCTCGTTCTCAGACTTTGTTGAACCTGTCCTCCATATTGCCTAAATTTTGATTTCCCCATTTCGATCAACTTAGATCGTATCGAGACTAAATATTCTTAATATATATTTTGATTGGATTTCCATGAAATTGACTTTCATTCTTAAACATGTGATTTAATTTTCTTTGAATAGTACCCTTTTTCAGATAATTGGTAGTTACCCTTGTTTTATTTTTATTTTATTTTGATGGTACCAGTTTTCATATAGGATGGTAGACCGTCTTACAGTTTTGATGATTTGTTATTTCTGTATCTTTTTTCGTTTAGCACCCTAGACTGCTTGTGTATTTGATACCAGATGACCGTTTTGGTTAGTATGACTAGTATACCTAGATAAGACTTTCACTACCACCGTATGCCATGACCCCGGACATTGTCTTTTTGATGGTATGTTTATTTAAGTTCTGAGACTTGATTATGGGGGTTTGACCTAGAGGGAGTAGGGACAATTTAATTTCGAGGACGAAATTTTTATAAGGTGGGTAGGATGTGAGCACCCTGAATTTCGGGTTGAAATTTTTTTTCATTTTTATTTTGTTTTTCTGATTATTTGGTTTTGATAAATATTTCATTTTATTTATCTATCTGTAAGTGTACTTTTTCATGCCATTGATATTTGGAGTATCAGGGATGTTCAACTCTGGAAATCTTCTTCATGAGTTTTGGAGTGGACATGATTACCTTCATGACGGTATATGGTGTCCCACCCAAACTTGTTCCCTTGTGCTCTTTTTGCTTCGCTGAACTTCGGGTCGAATTAGACCGTTTGATCATTAATTGATTTTCCCACTCTTTTCCTTGATCATTTTCAGCGCGTTACCATGACTTTTAAATTGGGAGCGCCAGACCAGTCATTTCCTTGAAACCAACTTCTCATTGATGATCTACTCGAGACGTTCGTCACCCATGACCTTCGTGTCCCACTCAGACACGTCATTTTGAGCTTCATTTGATTCGCACAACTTTCCCGACACGTGACCCGATTTTATTTCACTCCACGGCGTCACATTCATTTTCCAACTTGATTTGTGGGTCCCCTGTCGACCAAAACCTATCAGCCCCAACTATGGACATGGCCCACCTTGAGCCTACTACCCGTCCGCCACTTGTGTCCCATTTATTGGAATCCCCATGTGCTATTTATTCACTCATGATCATCAACGTCTATTTTTTTTAATTCAATTTTTGCACAATGTCCGGTTTTGATCCAATCCGGCTCTACCGAGTCCAGTCCAGCTTTGTGTTGCCCTCCATCATGACACCCTCATAATTCTTGCCTAAAAAAATATTAATTATTCTTTCTACATATTTTTCAATATTTAATGGGAAATTTTCCATTGATTTATTTCCCTTGGAATGACCCTTTTAGCTAATTGATTCTAGCCCTTAGATCCCCCCATGTAATCACATCCATTGATTTTCCCCTATGAAATTTCCTACATTCAGCCTTCCCCCTAGCCGGCCCTAATCCCAATATTGGATAACTTTTTCTTTCTCTCTCACTTCATTTATTCTCATCTCTTTCTCTCTCTCCCTTTCAAATTTTTTCAACAACTTCAACAAAAACCAATATCACAGCAACACCAACGACAGCAACAAATCACCCCGACCCTTCTCTCCTCCTTCAACAGCTCAACCCGACACCATGGCCGGAGCTCCTCCTCCTCGGCCATGGCCGTCGGCCACTCCATGCCACTCCACATCTCCTTCCTCCTCCACCCGATCCTCTACTCCATTGGATCACCACCACCTTCAATCCCGCGACCAACCGAGCCATCAACTCCGGCGTGGCTCCGCCGCCACCTCCTCCCTTGGCCGACCACGTCGTGCCCACCGCCACTGGCCACGCGAGCCCCCTATCGTCGCACCTCCGCGCGCAGCCCCGCGCGGCGGAGGAGAGCAACAGCAGCTGCGACAGCAGCATAACGCACGCGCATGCAGCGCTGGCTGCCGCCGCCGTGGCCGGCCATGCGCTGTCGTGGCCCGGCGAACCCCCCCGTGGGTGCGCGAACGTCGGCGACCTCCCTGGGACCGCCACCCTGCTCTCCGGCGCGACGTATAGGCGATTCGTGCATTTCGCACGAAATCCCGTCGTGACGCGCGCGGAGTCGAGTCCGTTTTGGCGCCCCGTCGCAGCAACTTCGTACGCATTTTCTCGAAAATCTGACCGTTGGATCCGCGATTTCTTTGCTCCGTCGTAATCTCGGTATATCCACCTTCATCTCTGTCAATTTTTGTCCGTTAATTTTATCGTTTGATACATGAAAACTGGCCACCAATTGACCGTTTAAATTGTATTAAATTTGGACAGTTTCGCGGGGCCAACTTCGTCAGCTTGTATCTCCTCCACCGCAGCTCCGTTTGGCGTGCTACCAGTTCCGGTGCGAAGCTGGTATAACCCTCTTACTACCCCTCCAGTTTCGTTTCATTGTGAGCTTGTTTGATTGGTTGAGTTCGACGCCAAAGTTGGTCGTCCGAATTCGTAATTTCCAACTTGTAAAATTTCATTTCTGAACACAGGACTCCATATTTCATTTCTGACACCACCATTAGACTTGTGGCATCGTTCTGGCATATTTTCATATAAAATTTGTTAGATTTGGAGAACGTGGGCCCGGGCACGCATTTCGGTGCAAAGTGGGTCCCACTTTCTGGGTCAACGGGACTTTTTGACGATGGCTCATCGAAATCTAATTCCGGAGATACCGTTGAGTTCGTATCGTCATTCTGGACTCGTTGACATATAATTTGCTAGGTTTTGGTGGACATCGAATCGAGCACGCATTTCGGTGCAAGTCAAATACCAATATCCGGGCCAACGGATCATTTTGAGATCGGCTCATCGGAATTCAATTCCGGAGATACCGTTGAGTTCGTATCATCATTATGGACTCGTTGACAGGTAGTTTGCTAAGTTTTGAGAACTTTGGCTCCGGCACGCATTTTCGTGCAAATCGGAATTCCAAGTTCTGGTCAACGGGCCAAATTGAGATCGGGTCAACGAAATCCAATTCTGGAGATACCGTTGGGTTCGTATCGACATTTTGGTTGCGTGGACATATAATTTGTTATATTTTATAGACTTGTTTTCTTGCACGTTTTTTGGTGCAAAACGGCTCCGACACGGACACCGTTTTGACCCGTAATTACCTTTTTGCCCTTGTGTCCAAATTGGACCGTTGGGTAGGCTATCCTAGCTAATTTGACCATTCTGGACACGTTGGCGAAGTTTATTTCATCGTCCGACAATGTTTGTTGATAATTTCTCTGAGTCTAACCTTTTTATAATTAATTAATAATTAATTCTTATAATGTTCGTATTTCGGGATTAGTACAACGAAACTGAGCTCAGTCAATTCCAGTGATCGCACATCGCTGAAATTGATATGTTGGATACGTGGATCACTATAATAAGATTATCAACCCTACCGATAATCTACTCATCTCGATTTGCGTGCCGTAAGTTTCGACGTACAAATAACGAAGTACACTTTATATTAGATTAGATTTACCCTGTTTGACCAGAGTTGACCAGTTGACCCAAAGTCAACTATAAGTCAACGCTTGACCTAGTTTGACTAGATTATTGACCGGAGTTGACCTAGAGTTAATTTGACTTAGAAGAACCTAGAATAATATAGATTGCCTGTAGGGATTCATTTATTTAACTTGAACACCTTGTAACCTGTGTTGCTTTAAATAGGACTCTGTGGCTTCAGTGGGACCTCCTATACTTATCAGCTGTTCAGGTTATCGAGGCGAGTACATTCTCTGATCATTTCATATCTTGCTTAGAATTATTTTCTGCAGTAGATTACTTTACTTGTACTGTCACGACGGTCACACGGATTGGTACTATATGGATCCTTTCTTGAGATGTTATCCTTATGGAGCATCGGGTACTACGTGTTCTGTGTATTTCACTTACATGGCGTATCACTATGCTTCTTGGTTCTTTGATCACTTACGACATATACTCTTATGATCGTAAAGTCTTCCTAGAATCTTACACTGTTGGGTAACCCCCAGAATCACCCATTTATGGGCATCCATGTATCACCCTACGGGGCCTTGCATGGAATCATATAACATAACCTGGCTGGATCCTTGTGTATTGATTGGGGGTACGGGGGAGTATAAGTGGACATGTGAATACTAGCCAAATAGTGTAGTATCAGAATCACTTCCGTAGTGTAGTATCAGAATCTCCTAGCCCATTTACATGTTCATGTCATACTCTGACTCACTAGTCGCTGCTAGTTCTCTATGTATAGTAGATATTTCTATTACAGCTCTTCCTGTTTACATACTGCTTTTCTTCAGTACCTGTATCTTACTTTACTGCATGTTATATGTTTTCTAACCTGCTATGATCTGTTGAGATGTACTGTGCTTGCTCCAGTCCTGACTGGACCTGTTGATAAATTTTACAGATAGCCTGGAGGTGCCTGCTAGCCTAGAGGAGACACATTAGAGGTTGTTTAGGTAGTTATTTTATTTTGTCTGGAGTTGTATTTACTTGTGGATTACTGTATCTTTATTGAGTTTTGAGATGTACTTCTGGGTTCATGTATCTTAGACACTTAGACTTCTATCTCCTGTATTTATTTTGGATTTCATGTTTTATCTATCCTTATCATGCTCTACCTTAGATGTGATTGAATTTGTATCTGCTATGTCACCCCCATTTGGGGAGTATAAACTGCTTAGCTTTATATTGCTAGATGTTGTGACCTAGGACAGCGTTCTATCGCCGACACTGCGGCGTAGGCTGGGCGTCGTTACGTTCTCGTGCCCTAACTCTAGGGTGCGGGTCGTGACATCGTTCTTCGTGCTGTCAGCTGTCAGGAAGATTTGATTGTGTCAGGTAATGATGATTTTTGCCACGTCAGCCTGCGCGCTTGGGAGTGTGCGCAGTCTAGTGTGCGCAATCTGAAGGATGCGCAATCTGATGTCTGCTTAGTTCATCTGAAAGTTGTATTTCTTGATTTTCTGACTTTGTTGATGTGTGCAACTTGATTTTTTAGGACCTACAATCACCTTCGCCTCTCTCCTTAATGAATAGCCCGTGGCATTTTACCGCAGCCCGCTTTACGGAGAAGGTTACGCCACCAATAGATTCACGCATGCTTCACTTGCGTGAAAGGCCGGGCACAACAGACGGCTGATCCGTCACCACCTCATCTGGTACAACAGGCGGCTGATCTGCCACCATCTCATCTAGCACGACAGGCGGCTGATCCGCCATCACCTCTTCCGCAGAAGGGAGAGAATTATCGACATCATACTCATCATCCTCTTCGTCCGCATTTGTGGACTCAGAGTCAGGCACAGGAATCGTATTTGCCCTCTTCTTTCTTGTCTTAGACCCCTTGGGCTTTTCCGCTAAGCCAGTACCCACAATGAAGCTAGTACTCGGGTCAAAATTAATGGGAGGCTTGCTCGCCGTAACATGGTATAGGGCCGCCATATACAAAATCTCCCCTGGCGCCTCACCATCAGGAACCGAAAAGCTGGTTCGGGTATGAACCGTGTCATAATAATGCCATGCCCTGATACCATCCAGGATGCTACCCTCAAAGCCCAGGCAAGAGCTGGGACTATCAAAGAATAGCTGGCTATACCCGAACTGGCGGGAGAACCTGATGGGCAAGTAGGGCTCCAGGTAGACGTTGTTGCGATTACGATATACTAGGTGTGCTGGACGGATATTACGCAACCAAAGGAGCATCTTCTCAGACAAAAGGTGAGGAGGTTCGGTACCATCAATGTGTACGTCTCTCACTTCTTCAGCGGTAAAACGAGGAACAGACACAAAAAAGTCGTATCCGTCCACTCTCGCCAGCGCCCTCCGACAGGCTGGCATAGTGCTGCACTCCCAGGGCTGATGGTGGTATTAGAAAATGAAAGCATCATCAGCCGTAACGCCGTCTTCTGCTCCAGGCCTCATCAAAGACCGGCAGTGCATTAACAGCCACCCCATCAAATAATGGTATGGCAGCTTTATGCGCTCAAAATCCATCGTCGTGTCACGGGCGATGACCTTGGATGAAAAGGTGTGTAGGCCGTGGTGTATGCTGCACACCATGGCCGGAAGAAGGGCCAGTCTGACCCCAAAGACCAGCTTTACGGCGGGGAGGATAAAGTGGCGGCTGATCCTCTCAATGGAACCTGCCCCTCCTGAGACCACGCAGTTACGTAGCTACACCATCAGGAATCCTGCCAAGAGTGCCTTCTCTGACAGTTGCTGAGTACCATGATAAAAATAACTGAAGGAGTCAGTTCGACTCCCATATATGTCGCCCGTGGACCTCGATCTCTTGGCGATCGACGCCAGGTTTTATACCTCTTCCGGGGTTTGAGGATCTCGGGAAGAAACCCGACCTGAGGCGCCTAGGGTAAAAAGGTATAAGACCCAGGACCTGGTATGAGGAATGCTCCCCTTCGAGCTGCCATCCTTTTTGATGGCCATCTGGTGACAAGTGTTGTGATGACATAACAATTCCCGATATATGGCAACAAAGCCCGGGAACTGCCGATCCAGACCCTCGAGCTCTTCGCTCGTAGGTGTGTACACTTCAAAGACTTCTTCCCCCCATGGCAGCTTGGAAATGACGTGCATCTCGTGGAGAGCGAGTCCCAGCTCCCCTCCAGGTGTAAAGAAGGTTCCCGTTTGCCGGTTGTACATCTCCATGAGAGCCATGAACAACGGCTTATTTATGGATAGGCCATGACAGGTGCCCCGAATGGCGTAGTAGAGGCCGATCTCACGTAGGGGAGTCTCATACTTCCGCAGAATCCACGTGGTCAAGTTGGCCCATGCAGGGATGGGGTTTATCCAGTTCAACAGCGCCAACCGTCCGACGGGATAGGACCCTTTCCGAGCAAGCTGATTCAAGAAGGTATCAGCTTGAGAGAACGTAAAATTGGGACCCGATACGTTTATGAAGGTACCCGGAGCCAGTCCCATCACGTACTGACTGACCGGTTCCCTTTCCGTATATGCTGACCTCAAATTCCTGTTGTAATGGATGTTTCCTGCAATCATCCCCGACCTGCTTGGAGTCAAGGAGTCCACCATCTTTCTGTCCATCGGTAACATGTTGAACCATGACAGAGAAAAATGATGCTCTATCGGAGGGATATGGATCGCCACCTCGTCAAGAGTAAAATCCCAATGCTCGGATATATCCAGCACTCGAGGGTTCTTTACAGTCAAAGCATCCCCGAAGAGGAAAGCCGACTTCAGGTATTTCCCCTCCAATTATCCCGAGTTCATCATGGCACAGAGAAAGTGGAAGGGTTGGTTCTTGATAGCATTCAGCCTCTCCAAAGGCTCATCTGTAGGACGCTGATTCGCCACATATTGGACTAAGTGGTCGAATCGCACACCTACAACAGATTGGGCCGAACCCACCAGGGGTTCTTCCGCTGGATTGACTGGCAGGTTCACTGAAAAAGGACAAAGGAAACAAGTCAGGAGATGGCTAAACAAAACCACTTAGGTGTTTTTTAGGCTTATGCGGCCCAATCCACATGAGCTTATGAGGCTCTGTTTGGTACGAGCTTATGCGGTTCTGTTTAAAAGAGCTCATGCGGCTCTGTCTGACCATGAGCTTATGCGGCACTAATTAGCGTCAGCTTATGCGACTCTGTTTAGCGTGAGCTTATGCGGTTCTGCTTAGTAGAGCATTATACAGCCCAATTCAGAGGAGCTTATGCGGCTCGGTTTAGCGCAGCCTCATGCGGCCCAGTCCAGACGAGTTTATGCGGTTCTGCTTAGCAGGGCATTATGCGGCCCAGTCCAGATGAGCTTATGCGGCCTTGTTTGAAGGGGGCTTCATGCGGTTCGATTCAGAGGGACTTATGCGGCTCTGTTCGATAGGTCATTATACGGTTCAGTTTGTGAAAGTATTTATGCGGCCACTAGACAACTTCCATGCGGCTCGGACATAGGGTATACCCTCCATGCGGCTCTGCCATGGGACGTACATGCGGCACACACAAGTTGAACAGTTTAAAGGCTTGTGCATAAAACATGCAACAGAGCCATCTGTGTTAGGGTTTTTGAAGCATACGATCGTCCCAAAATTCTTACCAGCAATGGTAGTGTGGACTTCAGGTGCCGCGGCCGACGTAGAGGCCACTCCCTTACCCTTCGCCGCAGCTTTGGAAACTTTGGGGGCCATCGTTGATCGAAGAAGAAGAAGAAGAGGACGACAGTTAGGGCAAGAAGAGCTTAAATTGAAGAAGAGAGTAAAGAGTTTCTTTCTCTAAATTACTCTTATTTATAGGAGGCCAAAGAGGGGACACGTGGACCGATGAACGCTTCGGGTCATGTACGGCAGGCAAAACTGACTCCTAGGATTTCTTCCCCTCTCATAAAGGAGATTCATCAAAGCCCAAAATCCAAATATTTAATGAACCAACTCTTGGGATTCCCCCAAAAGACGGCTCTAAATCAAAACGAATCAAGGGCAATTAATGTCGCCTACGTGGCAGAAAGGACAGTATGCGGCCAGAAGCGATCCATGCGGCCAGAGCGGTCTATGCGGCTAGGCAGTCCATGCGGCTAGGCAGTCCATGCGGCCAGGAAAGCCATACGGCTAAGAAGTCCATGCGGCCAGAATATCTTATGCGGCCAGGAGAGCTTAAGTGAACATAGTCATGCTTCTCATTCAAAGTATTTCAATTTTTTAAATTGAAAACTTTGAAGGGGGTCTTGTAGAAGCATGAAAATAAATAGGAAATCTTATGCGGCTCAAGACTAGGAGAGTTTCATGCGGCTCAAAAGTTCATTAGAGTGCCATACGGCTCAAAAGTTCATTAGAGTTCCATGCAGCTCAAAAGTTTATTAGAGTTTCATACGGCTCAGAAATCCCCCTAGCTCCATGCGGTTCTATGCAGCGGCCTCATTCAATGCCACGTACAGCTGGCCATCAAGCAGCGGCCTCATTTAATGCTCTGACACAACAAGGCGGCTTTGACATAAAGGTGAACTGATAGCTTTGACATAAAACTGCGATGATGACTCTGACATAAAGGCGCGTGCTCCTCGAGAAACAAAGAAAATCTTGATAGCTGGCACGATCCATCAAATCCTAAAGTCTTTCATACAGCTTTGACACGTGGCCAGCCGTATACGGTTCAGATGGAGGCCACCCCCATGCGGCTGCTACTCTCATGCAGTTCGGATCATGGGGGCCATCTTCATACGGCTCGAATCCCGAGAGGCCACCCCCATGCGGCTGCTACACTTATGCGGCTCGGATCATGGGGACCATCTCCATGCAGCTCAAATGCTGAGAGGCCACGTTCATGCAGCCTTGACACGTGGCCAGCCTCATGCGGTTCAAATCCTGAGAAGCCATCCTCATGCGGCTCAGATTTCGGAGGCCATACCTATATGGCTGTCACCTTCATACGGTTCAAATCCTGAGAAGCCACCCTCATGCGGCTCTGTCAAGACACCCTGTCCCAGTGGCTCACGATTAGAACACGTGGCAGAGGATCAGTTCCCTTGGCTCGCTGCATAATGATGGTTGGACACGTGGCACTAAATCAATCAAGATTTATCCACTCAGATTTGTTACTATCAACAAATCCCAACAACCAGATTTAGTACAATCATCATAATTACCCGGATCAAATCAGATTTATTATAATCAAGCAGATTGAAAACGTGGCAAGATATCCGAGCTTGCCATAACAAATCACAAAGATTCGTGGCAATCAATATTAATTGCCCATACGGATTTGGCATAATCAACATTAACTGCCCAGATTTGTTGCAATCAAGATTAACGGCCCAGATTAATTGTCAACAAAACAGGATCAAGGAAAATGGTAATTAATTCCCAAACCGTCGACTTTTCAAGAGGAAATCATTGCAAACCCTAATGATCAGACTCCACTCCTATAAATAGTAAGGTGCCATTTCCTTATAAAAGAGGGAGAAGAACCCGACTGGACACACAGAGAGACAAAGGCACGCACAGAAGAGTCTCCCCACACATTTCGAGAGCATTTCTTCATCAGAGCCAAGGCTACGTCCGATCATCCAAGGAGTAAGGC
The DNA here is from genome assembly GCA_029216955.1 of Iris pallida. Classification (NCBI taxonomy): domain Eukaryota; kingdom Viridiplantae; phylum Streptophyta; class Magnoliopsida; order Asparagales; family Iridaceae; genus Iris; species Iris pallida. The sequence goes on from JANAVB010015600.1 coordinate 30,413,601, forward strand.
AGAGCTGTCGTCGTTTTTTCGAGCCTCTACCGTCACCCCCAGAATCAAAAATAAACAATCGTACTTAGATTGTTGTACCTAAGTTTTCGTCCCTAGGCTTTCTTTATACGAGCGAGTTTGTATTGTGAGTCTAAGTTCAGTCCTCCTATGAACAATTTCTGCACTTTTACAATCAATGGCAAACAGATAATAATAAAAGAATAACAACAGTCATAATAGAGTATGAGGGAACCATTCAAGTAGCCAGGTCACAACCCTTAAACCAAACAAGGACCGAAGTTGTAACCCTTCACCTGAATAGAACTCTGTCTCCAAATTTTGTTGGTAAGGTAAAACATAACAAGCATGACGTGGGGTGTGATAAGACAATAAACGAAGAGAGTACTCAGAACTGCTCCGGGAGCCAGGTTATAACCCTCAAACCAAACAAGGACCGGGGTTGTAACCCTTCGCCTGAATAGAACTTAGCCTCTGATCTTTATTGTTGAAAGTGACAATCATACAATCAAGCCTGCAATAATCGAGCACTGAAACTACACCATATAATCGCTTTCGCCAATCAGTGACTATGGCTTTCTACATTAGCTAACTAGGGTTATCACAAGCCTTAGTTACTAGCAATATGCAGTGAGATATTCCTCCATCCACAAGCCCTGTAGCTAATCCAGGTTATCCAGGCGACTTGAATTCATTAAGCAGTGTCTCGTTCTATTCCATATATCAGTGAATCTAGACTTGTGCACTACTCGTCGGCAGGCTGCAAGTCCAACAATGGTGGCCGGGATAACGTGTAATGCTTGTGGTTCGTATTACGTATTTTGGAATACGTGTACGTATTTTATCTTGTATTGCATGATTTCTTGCTTAGTTTCTTCCTGGCTTAGTTTATTCTTGGTTCGGGTTGGCTTGGTTCGGTTTGGGATTGCTATTGGTTCATTATGAACCAAGCGTGAACCCCTACCTACCACCACCACTACCATTTATTAACCATTCTTCCTTCTCTCTCTCTTTATTACTCTTCTTCCATTTACTTCTTCATCTACCAGAGAGAGAGAGAGGACTAGACAAGTACAACTTGCTTCATGGAGGAACTCCTATTTTGCTTCATTCTCTTCCTTATAGCATTTTAATTTACTTTAATACTTAGCATTTCCACTTTCCATGGCTAGATTCTTATAGATCTAAGTTTACTTTATTTTTGGAATTCTTGGGTTTTGACCTACTTAATCTTGTTATTTCTGAGTTTTGATGGTTCTATGTTGTAGATCATTTGATTCTGACCCGTTTTGACCTATGGAAATTTGGATTTTGGCTCCGAATGATGGAGTTATGGAGCTTGAGAACTTGGCTCTCATTGTGTTCTTCTTTCCGGGATTTTGGAGAAGATGGACTGTGCTTGACTTAACCGCATGAATGATTCATGCGGCAAGTGTTCTCTTCAGTCGCATGGCTGGAAGTTCTTGAGCCGTATGAGGGCCGAACTTATCTAACCGTATAACTCGCTCAATTCCCAGCCATATATACTCTGCACTTCTTGAGCCGCATGAGACGTTACCCGTTTAGCCGCATGCGCCCTCCCTGGCCGCATGAGGACCCCGCTTCTTCCAGTCGCATGAATGCTCTGACTTAGTCTCATGCGCCCTCTCTTTTCGCTGGCCGCATGGGACTTTACTTGACCCAGCCGCATGAGAACTTCTTCCTGAGCCACATGCAAGCCACTTGCTCTCAGCCGCAGGAACCCTTCCCCCCTGCCGCCGCATAATGCGCCTTCTCTTCCCGCTAGCCGCATATGCCTCCTTCTCCTCAGCCGCATGAGCTGCTGCCGCATGGATTCTCTCCTTGACCGCATGCGTCTGACCCTATTGAGCCGCATGGGCTGTTCTCTTCCCAGCCGCATGAGATCATTCCTGGCCGCATGTGCCTGAGCCGCATAGCTCCCTATAGTCCTGTGTTTTATTATTTGCCCATGTCTTGTAACCTCTTTATTGTATATTTTTACGCCCATTTTATATCCTTACGCCTTTTGTTCTGAACTTGATAAATCATGATTTAATTGGCATGATTGAAATAACAATTGTACATGTCATGGTGTGACAAAAAACTAGCATGACATGACCTGATAGTGGCCCGTCGTGGCGCACTCTTGACCAGTAAACTTGACATGATAACCTGACATGACATGATAGTGGCCCGCCGTGGCGCACTCCTAACAAGTAAACTTGACATGATAAACTTGACATGATGTATCTTGACAAGCTGTTGCGACGGCTACCTGACATGACATGACCTGTATAAATAACATAGACACCGTGGGCGGTTGTGCTTGTATAAATAAACCAGTCCTGTCTTACATCATGTCTAGGACAGGGACTCCTGAGTACCACGGTCAGAAGTACCTACTAAAATGGAATAAGGTTAATAACTAGAATTACACAGTAGTCATGAAGAGATTTCCCAGCTACAGGCAATCCCGTTACCTGGGCGCGCCTGGGATCTGTAGCCTGCCGTCGAGTAGGGCATATTTCCAGCACACTGTCATGTGTTGCACCCTTTAAGCTACCTAAGGGTACATACGTTTCCTGGACGATATACCCACCTGAATTTAACACCTAATTTTTATCCTGGGTAACCTGGATGGTCTGCAGGGCTTGTGGCTGTAGAATAATCTCACTGCATCTTGCTAGTAACTAGGCCTATGATAACCCTAGTTAGTTAAAGTATCAAGTCGCAATTCTTGCTTGGCCGTGAAATGATTGGATGGAGTCTAACCAGTCTAGTCTTGTCCTGATTCTATTCTAGATTACTGCATGACCTGAATGCCTGTATTTATTTTACCGATAAATGGTAAGAATTCTAAGTTCGGTTCAGACGAAGGATTAAAACCCCGATCCTTGTTTGGTTTACGGGTTGTAACCTGGCTATCTGAATAGTTCCATGGTTATCTTATCGTATATCACCCTGTGATGCTTTTCTTAACCCTGTCTTATTTACTACTTTATTACTATTGTGCTAATTGCTGGTTTTAGTTCCTAAGTGAAGCTTCCTTTGTGGCACTTGCTCTTTCTGGGATCTGACCCACTTGGTTTTGTATGACCAGATTTCGGAGCAGCTCCAGAGGATCTACCGACTTTTCAGCCCGATGGTGGCGACTAGACGTAACCAGGGCAACGAGTGGATTTATTTTTGATCTCCCACTTTATTGTAAAAATATTCTTTTGAGGCGTTTAGCCGACGAGCACCTATTTAGCTCGATTGCACTTGCTTACTGTCTGCCTACGGGCTGTAACATGATTAACAGATCCTAGGGTTGATCATGTATGACTAAACTCTTGCTAGTCCTAACATTTTGTAACGACTAGCTTCATGATCAGCTGAATATGTAATATTTGGGACGCCTTATTATTGTATATTTAATGATCATACATCTTGTAACATGTACTTACTTGTTTGTGATTGAGACACTAGGCTTGTTCATGACCTTAGGAGACTGTTGGCTTGTAGTTAAACCCTCATGTATCTAGACAGCCGTGACCGTATAGCGAGATAGAATCCATTTCATATACGTAGCTGGCTATGTCTGCCCCCGCTTTCCAGTATTCTGGTTCTGGGGCGTGACATGGTTTACCGAATAGATGTCTCAATCAGTATTCGCCCTTGATCTCTGCTCGTATCTTCTGAATCCCTGGATTCTTGTCCTGATCATATGCTTGTATCGTTGATCTGTCTTGGTCCTTCCTTATTGTTCCCCATGTCATCTTCTTCAGCGGCATCGTTCCTGGACCTGCCGGTCAGTGAGGCGAAGCATTTTCCGTGGATCAGTAGTAACCCAGAGATCAAGCCCAGCATTCGGGAGTAGCCTCCAGAGTCGTGCCTTCTGGCGGAGAGCCACCAGTCCAGCCAGTTTAGCCTGTCGAGCCTGATGATGGTACCTTGGTAGGTCTCGTCAGGACCTTGATAGCTTCTCAAGATCGTCGAGGAGACGCCTTGCACCAGGCAGTGACGGATGCTTTGACCAGAGGAGGTCATCAGGGTAACAGCGCGGCCAACAGCTTCAAGCGCTTGAACCCTCCCTTCTTCGACGGCAGTAAAAATGCTATCGCTGCAGATGCTTGGCTTCAGGACATAGAGGTGATTCTAGAAGCAGCCAGGACCCCAGAGAATAAGAAGGTAGCCGTAGTGCGCCTGCAGTTGTTAGATCTTGCCCGCAGCTGGTGGGCGGCTCAGGCCGTTGGATTAGCAACACCCAGTGCTTGGGCGGTGTTTAGAGATAGATTCTAGACCAAGTATTTTGATGCTGTGGCTCGGTATGATCTACAGACGAGGTTCACCAATCTGAAACAGTTGGACAGGACGGTCAACGGATATGCGGCCGAGTTTTTGAGACTCAGTCGGTTTGCTTCCACCTTGGTGGCAACCGAGTATGATAGAGCCCAGCGATTCCAGCAGGGGCTTCACCTGGAGATTTTGTTAGCAGTCGAGCAGTTTGAGCATCAGACTTTTGATGCAGTCTTAAGAGCAGCTATGAGGCATGAGTATACCTCCCAGAGGATTGTAGATAGGGCCGGAGGTCGGAAGAGATCCTACGGCCAGATGAATCAGTCTTCAGCCCCAGCCCCGGCAGCTAGGGCTTTGACTATTGGAGCTCCGAGGCGGGCGGCCTCAGTAACGTCGGTTCAGCATTCAGCCCCAACGTACACTCATCAGCAGAAGCAGAGGCAGTCTTCCGCAGTAGGATGTTCTCATTGTGAGAAGCCAGGCCATGTAGTGGCAGAATGTCGCAGGGCACAGAGATTATGTCTGGCTTGTGGAACAGCAGACCATAGGGTTGGATCCTGTCCGAATAGGGGTGGTTCATCATCGTCCAACCTTTCTAGCTCTTCGGTGAGGAGACCAGCTCCGGTCCAGCAACAGCAGTATCCATTGACGATGCCCTTGCCGCCTCAGTCCCAGATGTTCCAGCAGCAGAACCCCCAGCAGCATACTCAGGCCCAAGCCTTGAGTCAGAATAGGCAGCGAGGATTTCAGCAGAGGGGACCAGCACCCCGAGGGCATGGTCAGGCTATGGTGATGACCGCAGAGGAAGGATTGGCACCAGGAGAGGTAGTGGCAGGTACTATTCTCGTCAACTCCTTTCCAGCTTCAGCTTTATTTGATTCTGGTGCATCGTATTCTTTTATGTCTGCACGATTCGCGATACGAATAGGATTGGAGCCTGAGTCATTATCAGTAAGGCTCAATATACTTACTGGTAACGGACTTGTGGGAGTCGATAGGGTATTTTCCTCGTGTCGGATCGTAGTTTGCGGTAGAGAGTTTCCCGCTAGATTGATAGAATTCTCGATGGCCAATTATGATGTGGTCTTAGGGATGAATTGGTTGAGGAACCAGTATGCTAGAATAGACTGCCATATTGGTAGGGTTGTTTTTAGCATTCCAGGCGAGCCAGAGTTTTCCTTTTCCCGAGGCACAGTTGAGCCTTCTCCTCCAGTGTTGTGGATGGCGGTAGCAGCAGTGCAGTTGCCCCGGATAGTCGAAGAGTTTTCAGATGTTTTTCCAGAGGAGCTTCCAGTTATGCCGCCAGAGCGGGAGATCGAGTTCACTATCGACTTGATTCCCAGGACAGCCCCAGTATCAGAGAGAGTCTACAGGATGGCGCCTTCAGAATTGGAGATCTTGTACAAGATGATTGAAGAACTTCGAACCAAGGGATTCATTCGTGCTAGTGGATCGCCTTGGAGAGCCCTGATGCTTCTTGTGAAAAAGAAGGACGGTACGTCCAGGTTATGTGTTGATTATCGTACCTTGAACTCAGTGACAATCAAGAACAAATACCCTCTCCCGAGGATAGATGACTTGTTTGATCAGCTCAAGGAGGCAGCAGTATTTTCGAAGATCGACTTGCGCTCAGGATATCATCAGATCAGGGTCAGAGAGCAGGATATTCCGAAGACAGCTTTTAGATCGAGATATGGGCATTGGGAGTTCCTTGTTATGCCTTTTGGAGCGACCAATGCATCGACGGTATTTATGGACCTCATGAATCGTATCTTCATGCCTTACTTGGATCAGTTTGTGATCGTATTCTTGGATGACATCCTGGTCTACAGCAAGAGTGAAGCGGAGCATGAGCAGCATCTCAAAGTTGTCCTCCAGATTCTCAGGGAGCACCAGTTATATGCCAAGTTCAGTAAATACGAGTTCTGGCTTGATCGTATTTCGTACTTGGGTCACATCATCACCAGAGGAGGAGTAGAAGTGGATCCCCAGATGATTATGGCCATTGAGACATGGCCAGTGCCCCGCACAGTTGCTGAAGTTCGCAGTTTTCTTGGATTGGCCGGCTATTACCGGAGATTTGTTTCGGACTTTGCTCGAATTTCAGAGCCATTGACACAGTTGACCCGCAAGGATGTGCAGATCGCTTGGACAGCAGATTGTCAGGAATTTTTTGAGAAGTTGAAGCGAGGCTTGATGACGGCTCCCATTCTTACACGTCCAGATGGAACCGGAGGATTCTCAGTATATTGTGATGCTTCGGACAGAGGTTTAGGATGTGTTCTGATGCATCATGGAAAGGTAATAGCTTATGCTTCACGGCAACTTCGTGATCATGAAAGAAATTACCCAACCCATGACTTAGAGCTGGCAGCAGTAGTGTTTGCACTTAAGTTATGGAGACACTACTTGTACGGAGATAGGGTGGAGATTTTCCCCGACCACAAGAGCCTGAAGTATGTTTTCACCCAGAAGGATCTTAACATGTGTCAGAGGAGGTGGCTAGAGCTTCTTGTGGATTATGATGTCAACTTGCAGTATCATCCTGGGAAGGCCAACGTTGTTATAGATGCTTTGAGCAGGAGAGCCGGAGTTTATTTCCTAACAGCACAGCCAGAACTGTTAGCCGATCTTCAGAAGATGGGTATTGAAGTTGTTCTCCCTTCCAGTGTGGCATTAATGGCCAGCATGCAAGTTCAGTCCACTATAGTCGAGAGGATCCGGATGGCGCAGTCGACAGATTCCAAGCTTCAGCGACTCAGAGCAGAGTGTGAGGCAGGACGAAGACCAGAGTTATGCATTTATAGAGACGGTACACTTAGGCATGGTAAGCGTCTTTGTGTACCCAGTGGAGATATCAGATAGAAAATCATGGCAGAGGCTCACAGTTCGCAGTATTCCATTCATCCGGGCGGTACGAAGATGTACCGTGATATCCGTCAGCACTTTTGGTGGAATGGCATAAAGAGGGAGACAGCCCGGTTTGTCTCTCGTTGTTTAGTCTGCCAACAAGTTAAGGCTGAACACCAGGGGCCAGCTGGACTTCTTCAGCCCTTACCAATTCCAGAATGGAAGTAGGAACATGTGACCATAGATTTTCTGACTGGATTGCCTAGGTCCCCAGCTGGTCGAGATGCTATCTGGGTTATAGTTGATCGGCTCACGAAGGTGGCTCACTTTCTCCCGTTCAGAGTTGGTCAATCGACGGCTCAGTTAGCAGAGATGTACCTCAGGCAGATTGTCAGGTTGCACGGAGTGCCAGTCAGTATCACATCGGACTGAGATTCAAGATTCACGTCGCACTTTTGGCGTAGCCTGCAGGAGAGTTTGGGAACTCGCCTCCAGTTCAGCTTATCTTATCACCCGCAGATAGATGTCCAGTCGGAACGCACAATCCAGACTCTTGAAGACATGTTGAGATCTTGTACACTTGACTTCGATGGCTCGTGGGAAGATCACCTGCACCTGCCAAGCTAGTATCCAGATGGAACCGTTCGAGGCACTGTATGGAAGGAAGTGCCCCGTTAGCCTGGGATGATGTCGAAGAGAAGCAGATGCTCGGTCCAGAAATAATCGCTCAGACAATCAAAGTGGTCAGGAGAGTCCGGGATCATCTTCGAGTTGCCCAAGATCGCCAGCTCCATTGGGCCGATTCTCATCGGCGCCCTCTAGAGTTTTCTGTCGGTGACCATGTATTTCTGAGGATTTTGCCTAACCATGGCCTCATTCATTTCGGCATACGGAGAAAGCTTAGTCCTAGGAATATAGGGCCATTTGACATTCTGGAGCGAGTAGGAGATGTGTCCTATCGTCTCGCTCTTTCGTCGTCGCTAAGAGAGGTGCATGACGTGTTCCATGTATCCCAATTATGACGGTATATCCTAGACCCGAGCCACGTCCTGGATCATTCAGAATTGGTTGTTGGTACCAACCTTTCGTATGAAGAGAGGCCCGTGTCTATATTAGACCGGAGAGAGAAGATACTCAAGAACAAGACTATCAAATTAGTCCGAGTTGCTTGGGGTCATCACTCTTTGGGGGAGTCAACGTGGGAGCGTGAGGATGACATCCGATCGCGGTATCCCGACTTGTTTGACTCATGAGGTATAATGTCTTCATTATGCCTCATACCTTTGATTCCTTGCTTGAATGAGTGATTGCCTGCCTAGTTATAGCTTGCTTGTGATTGATATAGCTTGTCCTTGCCTCTCTAGCCTCTTAATTAAATTCCGATGACAGAATTCTTTTAAGGTGGGCAGACTTGTAATGCCTGTGGTTCGTATTATGTATTTTGGAATATGTGTACGTATTTTATCTTGTATTGCATGATTCCTTGCTTAGTTTCTTTCTGGCTTGGTTTATTCTTGGTTCGGGTTGGCTTGGTTCGGTTTGGGATTGCTATTGGTTCATTATGAACCAAGGGTGAACCCCCTACCTACCACCACTACTACCATTTATTAACTATTCTTCCTTCTCTCTCTTCATTACTCTTCTTCCATTTACTTCTTCATCTACCAGAGAGAGAGAGAGAGGTCTAGGCAAGTGCAACTTGCTTCATGGAGGAACTCATATTTTGCTTCATTCTCTTCCTTATAGCATTTTAATTTACTTTAATACTTGGCATTTCCACTTTCCATGGCTAGATTCTTGTAGATCTAAGTTTACTTTATTTTTGGAATTCTTGGGTTTTGACCTACTTAATCTTGTTATTTCTGAGTTTTGATGGTTCTATGTTGTAGAGCATTTCATTCTGACCCGTTTTGACCTATGGAAGTTCGAATTTTGGCTTCGGATGATGGAGTTATGGAGCTTGAGAACTTGGCTCTCATGGTGTTCTTCTTCTCGGGATTTTAGAGAAGATGGACTGTGCTTGACATGACCGCGTGAATGATTCATGCGGCAAGTGTTCTTTTCAGCCGCATGGCTGGAAGTTCTTGAGCCGCATGAGGGCCAAACTCATCTAGCCGCATAACTCGCTCAATCCCCAGCCGCATATACTCTGCACTTCTTGAGCCACATAAGACGTTACCGTTTAGCCGCATGCGCCCTCCCTGGCCGCATGAGGACCCCGCTTCTTCCAGCCGCATGAATGCTCTGAATTAGTCTCATGTGCCCTCTCTTCCCGCTGGCCGCATGGGACTTTACTTGACCCAGACGCATGAGAACTTTTTCCTGAGCCGCATGCAAGCCACTTGCTCTCAGCCGCAGGAACCCTTCCCCCCTGCCGCCGTATAATGCGCCTTCTCTTCCCGCTAGCCGCATATGCCTCCTTCTCATCAGTCGCATGAGCTGCTGCCGCATGGATTCTCTCCTTGACCGCATGTGCCTAACCCTATTGAGCCGTATGGGCTGTTCTCTTCCCAGCCGCATGAGATCATTCCTGGCCGCATGTGCCTGAGCCGCATGGCTCCCTATAGCCCTGTGTTTTATTATTTGCCCATGTCTTGTAACCTCTTTATTGTATATTTTTACGTCCATTTTATATCCTTACGCCTTTTATCCTGAACTTGATAAATCACGATTTGATTGGCATGATTGAAATGACAATTGTACATGTCATGGGGTGACAAAGAACTAGCATGACATGACCTGATACTGGCCCGTCGTGGCGCACTCTTGACCAGTGAACTTGACATGATAACCTGACATGACATGATAGTGGCCCACCGTGGCGCACTCCTGACAAGTAAACTTGACATGATAAACCTGACATGATGTATCTTGACAAGCTGTTGCGACGGCTACCTGACATGAAATGACCTGTATAAATAACATGGACACCGTGGGCGGTTGTACTTGTACAAATAAACCAGTCATGTCTTGCATCATGTCTAGGACAGGGACTCCTGAGTACCACGGTCAGGAGTACCTACTAAAATGGAATAAGGTTAATAACTAGAATTACACAGTAGTCATGAAGAGATTTCCCAGCTACAGGCAATCCCGTTACCTGGGCGCGCCTGGGATCTGTAGCCTGCCGTCGAGTAGGGTACATTTCCAGCACACTGTCATGTGTTGCACCCTTCAAGCTACCTAAGGGTACATACATTTCCTGGACGATGTATCCACCTGAATTCAACCCCTAATTTTTGTCCTGGGTAACCTGGATGGTCTGCAGGGCTTGTGGCTGTGGAATAATCTCACTGCATCTTGCTAGTAACTAGGCCTATGATAAACCTAGTTAGTTAAAGTATCAAGCCGTAATTCTTGCTTGGCCGTGAAATGATTGGATGGAGTCTAACCAGTCTAGTCTTGTCCTGATTCTGTTCCAGATTACTGCATGACATGAATGCCTGTATTTATTTTACCGATAAATGGTGAGAATTCCAAGTTCGGTTCAGACGAAGGGTTACAACCCCGATCCTTGTTTGGTTTACGGGTTGTAACCTGGCTATCTGAATAGTTCCATGGTTATCTCATCGTATATCACCCTGTGATGCTTTTCTTAACCCTGTCTTATTTACTACTTTATTACTATTGTGCTAATTGCTGGTTTTAGTTCCTAAGTGAAGCTTCCTTTGTGGCACTTGTACTTTCTGGGATCTGACCCAGCTGGTTTTGTATGGCCAGATTTCGGAGCAGCTCCTGAGGATCTACCGACTTTTCAGCCCGATGGTGGCGACTAGACGTAACCAGGGCAACGAGTGGATTTATTTTTGATATTCCACTTTATTGTAAAAATATTCTTTTGAGGCGTTTAGCCGACGAGCACCTGTTTAGTTCGATCGCACTTACTTACTGTCTGCCTACGGGCTGTAACATGATTAACATATCCTAGGGTTGATCATGTATGACTAAACTCTTGCTAGTCCTAATATTTTGTAATGACTAGCTTAATGATCAGCTGAATATGTAATATTTGGGATGCCTTATTATTGTATATTTAATGATCATACATCTTGTAACATGTGATTACTTGCTTGTGATTGAGACATTAGGCTTGTTCATGACCTTAGGAGACTGTTGGCTTGTAGTTAAACCCTCATGTATCTAGACAGCCGTGACCGTATAGCGAGATGGAATCCATTTCATATACGTAGCTGGCTATGTCTGCCCCAGCTCTCCAGTATTCTGGTTCTAGGGCGTGACATAACGGGATCGCATTGTCACCCCTGTTTTTCGTTCTACGTATTTCTAGTATACGTATACGGGATCCTGACATGTATTTTATTTTCCTGCCTGGCTAGCTAATTTCAGTTTAATCTTGATTAGGTTCGTCATGGCATATAATGGTTTAACTTGGTTTATTTTGGGATGGCTTGGTTTATTCTTTGGTTCATCAAGTTAAACCCACCACCATCCCCCTTTATAACCCACCTAACTTTTCTCTCTCCTCCACTTTCCCATTAACTCTTCTTCTTTCTCCATTAAACCCACCACCAACCAAGAACACCCCTTAGGCAAGTACAACTTGCTTCCACAAGAGAGCCCATTTTTATTCTTCCATTAGCTTCTCCTCATGTTTCTAAGACACATTAGAACTTGTCATTTTCCATTTTGAGGCTTTAATTTTTATAGATCTAAAAATTAGTTATTTTTGGATTTTGATGGTTTTGATCTATCAAACTTCTTTGTTTTCAAGTTTTGATGGTTCCATGTTGTAGAGAATTTTATCTACCCAATTTTGACCTTTGAAAAGTTGGATTTCGACTTGTTTTGACCAAGTTATGGACTTTTGAAGCTTTGGGTTCGAACCATGGAGTTCTTGTTGATTTGGAGAAGACAGTGAGCAGTATGCGCGAGCTTTTTAGCTTGCGCCACCGAGTTGCGCGTGCTCTTTAGCGCAGCGCAGTCTGACTCATACGCTGCCTTGAAGAGGAGTCGTATGGATCTCATATGCTACCTTGAAGAGGAGTCGTATGGACCTCATACGCTGCCTTGATGAGGAGTCATATGCACCTCATACGCTGCCTTGATGAGGGGTCGTATGGAGTACATACGCTACCTTGAAGAGGAGTCGTATGGAGTCCATATGCTGCCTTTGGAGACGTATGTCTTGCATACGCTAACTTGGGTGACAAGGAGTCGTATGGACCTCATACGCTGCCTTGATGAGGAGTCGTATGGACCTCATACGCTGCCTTGAAGAGGAGTCATATGGAGTCCATACGCTGCCTTTTGGAGACGTATGTCTTGCATACGCTGACCTGAGCGCAGCCTGACCTGAGCGCAGCCTGACCTGAGCGTAGCCTGACTTGAGCGCAGCCTGACCTGAGCACAGCCTGACCTGAGCGCAACCTGACTTGAGCGCAGCCTGACTTGAGCGCAGTCTGACTCAGGCGCAACCTAATGTTTAGGCGCAACTGGACCTGACCCTACTTACCCTGGCACAACTTGGCTAATGCCACTTGTGGGCCATAGTATCCCTTGCTCCCCCATTGGGCGCATTATGTCCCCATATTCCCCTTTTTATGATTTTTGTACCCATTTTATATCCTTACGCCTTTTGATGTAAACTCAATATGAACCCGATGTGATCATGGCATTATTTATGAATGTTAATCGGAACAAGGCTTAATGATGGAATTGAATGATTAGTCACCCGCCGTGGTGCACTCTTGACAAGTAATTTGACATGATAATTCTTGATGGTGGTCCGTTGTGACGCACCCTTGCCTTGATAAGTAGTCTTGATAAGCAACCCGACATGATAACCTTGATTCGCTGTTGCGACGGCTAACCTGACATGCTAAGTAAATTCTTGACACCGTGGGTGATTGTATTGAATATGCTTGTATAAGCAACCAGACTTGTCTCGCATCATGTCTAGGACATGTATCCCTGGTTACCACGGTCAGGGATTCATACCGAATCTGACTAGGTTAATGACTAGATTGATCAAGTAGAGCATATAGAGAGGTATTCTTGCTACAAGCAATTCCGTTATCTGGGCGCCTTCCTTGATGGACTTGTAGCCTGCCGACGAGTAGGGCACATTTTCAGCTCACTGTTATGTGGGGCACTACATGAAATGATTACTGTGCACACTGTCATGTGTTGCATCCAAGTCACCTAACAAGGCATGATAACTCTAAGCTTGAACCTTGCGTCTGGATAACCTGGATAGTCTGCAGGGCTTGTGGCCGTAGGCGTACCTCATTGCATCTTGCTAGTAACTAAGCTTGTGATAACCCTAGTTAGTTAAGTATCAAGCCGTACTCCTTGCTTGGCCGTGAATGATGGATGGAGTCCTATCTTGTCTAGTCTTGCCTAGATCCAGTGCAAGGATATCTCCGGACATGCTTGTTTATGCTTTACTTTATCGATAATTGGTTCGAGGCTAAGTTCTGTTCAGGTGAAGGGTTACAACCCCGGTCCTTGTTGGGTTTACGGGTTGTAACTTGGTTACCGGAATAGTCCTTTAGTTATCTTATCGTTTATCATCATGTTTTCTTTAACTCATGTCTTATGTTATTTCACCTATGATTTATGTGCTGACATGCTGGTTTTAGTTCTTAAGTGAAGCCTCCTTTGTGGCACTTGCTCTTTGTGGGGTCTGACCCAGCTGGTTTCGTATGGCCAGATTTCGGAGCAGCTACCGAGGATTCCCCAACTTTTCTGCCAATGGTGCACACTAGAAGAAATCCCGACAACGAGTGGGTTTTTATTTTGCTCTCCCACTTCCTTGTAAAAATATTCTTTTGAGGCGTTTAGCCGCCGAGCAAGTGTTAGCTCGTTTGCAACTTTACTTACTGTCTGCCTACGGGCTGTAGCATGATTGACAAATCCTAGGGTTGATCATGTATAACTTAAACTCTTGCTAGTCTTCGCATTTTGTATGACTGGCTTCATGATCATCTGAATATGTAATGTATGGGATGCCTTACTTTGTATGTCTGATGATCTACCATCTTGTTATATCTACTCGCTTGCTTAAGATTGAGACACTAGGCTTGTTATTGACCTTAAGAGACTGATGGCTCGTAGTAAACCCTCATGCATCTAGACAGTCGTGACCGTATTGAGTGGTGAGATTCACTTCATTATACATAGCTGGCTGTGTCTGTCCCCCGCTCTCCAGTATTCTGGTTCTGGGGCATGACACGGTTTAAGTGGTGGCCCATGCAGGTCTTGTAAATCAAGATGTGTGAGGGTTTACCGGATAGATGTCTCAATCAGCACTCGCCCTTGATCTTTACTCGTGCCTTCTGATCTTTCAGAATCCTTGACCTGATCACATGTTTGTGTCCTCGATCTATCATGGTCCTTTCTTATTATTCTCCATGTCGTTTCTTCAGCGACATTTTTCCTGGTCCTACCGATCAGCAAGGCGGAGCACCTCCAGTGGACCAACAGCAACCTGGAGACCAAGCCCAGCACTCTGGAGCGGCCTCCCGAGTCATGCATTCCGGGGATCCCGAGCCCCCAGTTCAGCCAGTCCAGCCTACAGAGCCTGACGATGGCACCTTGGTGGGTCTCATCAGGACATTGTTTGCGTCTCAAGATCGTCGGGGCGATGTCCTGCACCAGGCAGTACAGGATGCCATGGGTTGTGTTGGTTATCAAGGGAACAGTGCGGCTAGCAGTTTCAAGCGCCTCAACCCTCCCTTCTTTGATGGGAGTGAAGATGCTATTGCAGCTGATGTGTGGTTCCGGGACATTGAGATTATCTTAGATGCAGCCAAGACTCCAGAAGGAGAGAAGGTAGCTGTGGTACGTCTACAGTTATTGGACCTAGCCCGCACCTGGTGGGCGATGATAGCGGTTGGATTGGCAACGCCTGTTCCGTTGGCGGTATTCAGTGACAAGTTTCAGATCAAGTACTTCGATGCTGTGGCTCGGCATGACTTACAGACGAAGTTCACCAATCTCAGGCAGATGAGCAGGACGGTCGATGGATATGCGGCCGAGTTTTCAAGACTGAGTCGGTTTGCTCCCACTTTGGTGGCAACCGAGTTTGATCGAGCGCAGCAGTTCCAGCAGGGACTCCACCTAGAGATCATTCTAGCAGTGGAGCAGTTTGAGCATCAGACCTTTGATGCTATTTTGCGGGCAGCTAAGAGGCATGAGTATACCTCACAGAGAATTGTGGACAGAACTGGAGGGCGGAAGCGGTCCCATGGTCAGATGATCCAGTCTTCAGCACCAGCCCCGGCAGCTAGGGCCTTGACCATTGGAGCTCCGAGGAGGGCAGCATCAGTTACGTCGGTTCAGCATTCGACTCCGACGTATCCTCAGCAGCAGAAGCGGAGGCAGTCTTCCACAATGGGCTGCACTCATTGTGGAAAGCCAGGGCATGTAGTGTCAGAATGTCGTCGAGCACAAGGATTGTGTTTGGCTTGTGGGGCACCGGATCACATGAAAGGGTCCTGTCCACAGAGAGCCGGTTCATCCTCATCGGCCCAGACTAGTCCCTCAGTGAGAGGACCAGCACCAGTGCAGCAGTAGCAGTATCAGCCTCCCAGACCATTACCGTCTCAAGCTCAGGCATTCCAGCAGCAGCGACCGCAACAGTATGCCCAGGTCCAAGCTCAGGTTCAGAACCGCCAGAGAGGTTTCCAACAGAGAGGACCAGTACCCAGAGGGCACGGTCAAGCGATGGCTTTGACCGTAGAGGAGGAGTTGGCATCAGGTGAGGTGGTGGCAGGTACCATTCTCGTCAACTCTTTTCCTGCATCAGTATTATTTGATTCAGGTGCATCACATTCATTTATGTTTGCACGATTCGCGACACGGATAGGACTGGAACCCGAGTCATTATCAGTAAGGCTCAATATACTTACTGGTAACGGACTTGTGGGTGTAGATAGGGTGTTTTCCTCGTATCAAATCGTAGTTAGCAGTAGAGAGTTTCCCGCTAGGTTGATAGAGTTCCTGATGGCCGATTATGATGTAGTCCTAGGAATGGATTGGTTGAGGGACCAGTTTGCTAGAATAGATTGCCATGTTGGCAAGATTATTTTTAGTATTCCCGGTGAGCCAGAGTTTTCTTTTTCTCGAGGCGGAGTAGAACCTTCTTCCCCAGCATTGCGGATGATTGTAGCAGCAGCAGTTCAGTTTCCCAGAGTTGTAGAAGAGTTTTCTGACGTATTTCTCGAAGAGCTTCCAGGTATGCCCCTAGAGAGAGAGAGAGATAGAGTTCACTATCGACTTGATTCCAGGGACGGCACCAGTGTCAGAGAGAGTCTATAGGATGGCACCATCAGAGTTGGAGGTCCTGTACAAGATGATTGAAGAACTTAGAACCAAGGGATTTATTCATGCTAGCGGATCACCTTGGGGAGCTCCGATGCTTCTTGTGAAGAAGAAGGATGGTACGTCAAGATTATGTGTTGATTATCGTACCTTGAACTCTGTAACAATTAAGAACAGATATCCTTTACCAAGGATAGATGATTTATTTGATCAGCTCAGGGGAGTGACAGTATTCTCGAAGATTGACTTGCGGTCAGGGTACCATCAGATCAGAGTCAGAGAGCAGGACATCCCGAAGACAACATTCAGATCGAGGTATAGATATTGGGAGTTCCTTGTTATGCCATTTGGAGCGACCAATGTGCCGGCCGTATTCATGGACCTCATGAATCGTATCTTTATGCCCTATTTGGAACAGTTCGTGATAGTGTTCATAGTCGACATCTTAGTCTATAGTGAGAACGAGGCAGAGCATGAGCAGCATCTTCGTGTAGTTCTTCAGATTCTCAGGGAGCACCAGTTGTACGCGAAGTTCAGTAAGTGCGAGTTTTGGTTGGATCGTATCTCGTACTTGGGTCATATCATCACCAGAGGTGGAGTGGAAGTTGATCCCCAGAAGATAGTGGCTATTGAGACATGGCCAGTACCTAGCACCGTTGCAGAAGTTCAGAGTTTCCTCGGATTGGCCGGCTATTACCGACGTTTTGTGTCAGACTTTGCTCGGATTTTAGCGCCACTGACACAGTTGACCCGTAAGGATGTGCAGTTTGCTTGGACAGCAGAGTGTCAGAGTTCATTTGAGAAGTTGAAGCAGAGATTAATGACGGCTCCCATTCTCACGCTTTCCGACGGGACGGAAGGATTTCCAGTTTATTGCGACGCATCCGGCAAGGGATTAGGATGTGTCTTGATACCGCATGGTAAGGTACTCGCTTATGCGTCATGTCAACTTCGTGACCATGAGAGGAATTACCCAACCCATGACCTGGAGTTAGCAGCCGTAGTTTTTGCATTGAAACTTTGGAGACATTATTTGTATGGAGATCGGGTAGAGATTTTTACCGACCACAAGAGTCTGAAGTATGTGTTTACCCAGAAGGATCTTAATATGCGTCAGAGGAGATGGCTAGAGCTACTTGTAGATTATGACATCAGCTTGCAGTAACATCCTGGGAAGGCCAACGTAGTAGCAGATGCATTGAGCAAGAGAGCCAGAGTTTATTTTCTAACGGCGCAGCCAGAGTTGTTAGCAGATCTTCAGAAGATGGGTATTGAAGTTGTTCTTCCTTCCAGTGTGGCATTGATGGCCAGTATGCAAGTTCAGTCCAGTATAGTTGAGAGGATCAAGTCAGCTCAGTCCACGGACTCTAAGCTTCAGCGGCTTAGGGCAGAATGTGTAGCAGGGCGAAGACCAGAGTTATGTGTTCATAAGGACGGTACACTCCGACATAGGAGACGTCTTTGTGTACCCAGTGGTGATATCAGACAGGAGATCATGGCAGAGGCTCACAGTTCTCAGTATTCAATTCATCCCGGCGGTACGAAGATGTATCATGATATTCGGCAGCATTTTTAGTGGAATGGCATGAAGAGGGAGATAGCCCAGTTTGTTTCTCGTTGTTTAGTTTGTCAACAAGTTAAGGTCGAACATCAGAGACCAGCTGGACTTCTTCAACCTTTATCGATCCCGAAATGGAAATGGGAGCACATTACCATGGATTTTGTAACTGGATTATCTAGATCTCTAGCTGGGAGAGATACCATCTGGGTTATAGTTGATCATCTCACGAAGGTAGCTTATTTTCTTCCTTTCAGAATCGGTCAGTCGACGGATCAACTTGCAGAGATGTACCTCAGGCAGATAGTTAGATTGCATGGAGTGCCAGTCAGTATTGTGTCCGACAAAGATTCAAGATTCACCTCGCACTTTTGGCGGAGTCTTCAAGAGAGTTTGAGGACTCGTCTCAAGTTCAGTTCAGCCTACCATCCGTAGACAGATGGTCAGTCAGAACGTACGATCCAGGCTCTTGAAGACATGCTGCGGTCATGTACACTCGACTTTGGTGGTTTGTGGGAAGATCACCTGCATCTCGTAGAGTTCTCGTACAACAACAGTTTCCAGGCTAGTATCCAGATGGCACCTTTCGAGGCCTTGTACGGCAGGAAGTGCAGATCTTCTTTAGCTTGGGACGATATCGGTGAGAGGCAAATGCTTGGACCGGAGATGGTGACGCGAACTATTGAGGTGGTCAGACAAGTCAGAGATCATCTTCGAGTTGCCCAAGATCGCCAGCGTCATTGGGCTGATTCTTATCGGCGTCCCCTTGAATTTTCTGTCGGCGACCACGTATTCCTTAGGATCTCGCCTACCCGTGGCGTCATTCGATTCGGCGTGCGGGAAAAGCTCAGTCCTAGGTATATAGGGCCGTTTGATATTCTAGAACGAGTAGGTGATGTATCCTATCGTCTCGCTCTTCCGCCGTCGTTACGTGAGGTACATAATGTCTTCCATGTATCCCAATTACGATGGTATGTCCCGGATCCGAGTCACGTTCTTGATCATTCGGAATTGGTTGTTGGCACCAACCTTTCGTATGAGGAGAGACCCGTATCCATATTGGACCGGAGGGAGAAGATACTCAAGAACAAGACTATCAAGTTAGTCCATGTTGCTTGGGGTCATCACTCTTTGGATGAGTCAACGTGGGAGCGTGAGGATGATATCCGATCGTGATATCCCGACATGTTTGACTCGTAAGGTATAATATCTTTCTTATGCCATATGCTTAAGTTCCTTGCTTGCATGAATGATTGCTTGATTGACTGCTAGTCATATATTGCCTGCAATTGATATAGCTTGCTCGAAATCTCTAGCCTCTTGATTAAATTCCGAGGACGGAATTCTTTTAAGGTGGGTAGAGTTGTCACCCCCGTTTTTCGTTCTATGTATTTCCAGTATACATATACGGGATCCTGACATGTATTTTATTTTCCTGCCTGGCTAGCTAATTTTAGTTTAATCTTGATTAGGTTCGTCATGGCATGTAATAGTTTAACTTGGTTTATTTTGGGATGGCTTGGTTTCTTCTTTGGTTCGTCATATTAAACCCACCACCATCCCCCTTTATAACCTATCTAACTTTTTTTTCTCCTCCACTTTCCCATTAACTCTTCTTCTTTCTCCATTAAACCCACCACCAACCAAGAACACCCCTTAGGCAAGTGCAACTTGCTTCCACAATAGAGCCCATTTTTATTGTTCCATTAGCTTCTCCTCATGTTTCTAAGACACATTAAAACTTGTCATTTTCCATTTTGAGGCTTTAATTTTTATAGATCTAGAAATTAGTTATTTTCGGATTTTGGTGGTTTTGATCTATCAAACTTCTTCGTTTTCAAGTTTTGATGGTTCCATGTTGTAGAAAATTTTATTCTACCCAATTTTAACCTTTGAAAAGTTAGATTTGGACTTGTTTTGACCAAGTTATGGACTTTTGAAGCTTTGGGTTCAAACCATGGAATTCTTGCTGATTTGGAGAAGACAGTGAGCAGTGTGCATGAGCTTTTTAGCTTGCACCACTGAGTTGCGCACGCTTTTTAGCGCAGCGCAGTCTGACTCATACGCTGCCTTGAAGAGGAGTCGTATGGACCTCATATGCTGCCTTAAAGAGGAGTCGTATGGACCTCATACGCTGCCTTGATGAGGGGTCGTATGGAGTACATACGCTACCTTGAAGAGGAGTCGTATGGAGTCCATTCGCTGCCTTTTGGAGACGTATGTCTTGCATACGCTGACTTGGGTGACAAGGAGTCGTATGGACCTCATACGCTGCCTTGATGAGGAGTCGTATGGACCTCATACGCTGCCTTGAAGAGGAGTCGTATGGAGTCCATACACTGCCTTTTGGAGACGTATGTCTTGCATACGCTGACTTGAGCGCAGCCTGACCTGAGCACAGCCTGACCTGAGCGCAGCCTGACCTGAGCGCAGCCTGACCTGAGCGCAGCCTGACCTGAGCGCAGCCTGACTTGAGCGCAGCCTGACTTGAGCGCAGCCTGACTCAGGCGCAACCTGATGTTTAGGTGCAACTGGACCTGACCCTACTTACCCTGGCACAACTTGGCTAATGCCACTTGTGGGCCATAGTACCCCTTGCTCCCCCCTTGGGCGCATTATGTCCCCATATTCCCCTTTTTATGATTTTTGCACCCATTTTATATCCTTACGCCTTTTGATGTAAACTCGACATGAACCCGATGTGATCATGACATTATTTATGAATGTTAATCGGAACAAGGCTTAGTGATGGAATTATATGATTAGTGACCCGACGTGGTACACTCTTGACAAGTAATTTGACATGATAATTCTTGATGGTGGTCCGGTGTGACGCACCCTTGCCTTGATAAGTAATCTTGATAAGCAACCCGACATGATAACCTTGATACGCTGTTGCGACGGCTAACCTGACATGCTAAGTGAATTCTTGACACCGTGGGTGATTGTATTAAATATGCTTGTATAAGCAAACAGTCTTGTCTCGCATCATGTCTAGGACATGTATCCCTGGTTACCACGGTCAGGGATTCATACCGAATCTGACTAGGTTAATGACTAGATTGATCAAGTAGAGCATATAGAGAGGTATTCCGGCTACAAGCAATCCCGTTATCTGGGCGCCTTCCTTGATGGACTTGTAGCCTGCCGACGAGTAGGGCACATTTCCAGCTCACTGTTATGTGGGGCACTACATGAAACGATTACTATGTACACTGTCATGTGTTGCATCCAAGTCACCTAACAAGGCATGATAACTCTAAGCTTGAACCTTGCGTTTGGATAACCTGGATAGTCTGCAGGGCTTGTGGCCGTAGGCGTACCTCATTGCATCTTGCTAGTAACTAAGCTTGTGATAACCCTAGTTAGTTAAGTATCAAGCTGTACTCCTTGCTTGGCCGTGAATGATGGATAGAGTCCTATCTTGTCTAGTCTTGCCTAGATCCAGTACAAGGATATCTCCGGACATGCTTGTTTATGCTTTTTTTATCGATAATTGGTTCGAGGCTAAGTTCTGTTCAGGTGAAGGGTTACAACCCCGGTCCTTGTTGGGTTTACGGGTTGTAACTTGGTTACCGGAATAGTCCTTTAGTTATCTTATCGTTTATCATCATATTTTCTTTAACTCATGTCTTATGTTATTTCACCTATGATTTATGTCCTGACATGCTGGTTTTAGTTCTTAAGTGAAGCCTCCTTTGTGGCACTTGCTCTTTCTGGGGTCTGACCCAGCTGGTTTTGTATGGCCAGATTTTGGAGCAGCTACCGAGGATTCCCCAACTTTTCTGCCAAATGGTGAACACTAGAAGAAATCCCGGCAACGAGTGGGTTTTTATTTTGCTCTCCCACTCCCTTGTAAAAATATTCTTTTGAGGCGTTTAGCTGCCGAGCAAGTGTTAGCTCGTTTGCAACTTTACTTATTGTCTGTCTACGGGCTGTAGCATGATTGACAAATCCTAGGGTTGATCATGTATGACTTAAACTCTTGCTAGTCTTCGCATTTTGTATGACTGGCTTCATGATCATCTGAATATGTAATGTATGGGACACCTTACTTTGTATGTCTGATGATCTATCATCTTGTTATATCTACTCGCTTGCTTAAGATTGAGACACTAGGCTTGTTATTGACCTTAAGAGACTGATGGCTCGTAGTAAACCCTCATGCATCTAGACAGCCGTGACCGTATTGAGTGGTGAGATTCACTTCATTATACGTAGCTGGCTGTGTCTGTCCCCCGCTCTCCAGTATTCTGGTTCTGGGGCGTGACACGCATGTAGCTGGGGAAATCTCTCATGACTTCTGAATTATTCTAGTTATTAGCCTTAGCCACTTACAGTAGGTACCCCTGACCGTGGTACTCAGGGATCCCTGTCCTAGACATGATGCAAATATTACCGGTTCATTGGTACAAACACAATCACCCACGGTGTCCAGGCCATTCAACCTTGTCATGACATGCTAGCCGTCGCAACCGCCTTCGAGATATATGTCATGTCATGTTCACTGTCAGGGGTGCACCACGTCGGGCCACTATCATGTCATGTCATTGTCAAAAGTGTACCACAACGGGTCACCATCCTCTCAGGGATGACACTCAAAATTAATATGGCACAAGCATACATTTAGTAATTAAATATTAGCAGGGACAAGGGCTGTGGAGGACTCATGCGGCTCAGGAAAAATTTGCCGCATGAAATTGCCATGCGGCCAGCCAATAAAGGTTCATGCGGCCATGCAATAAAGTAAATGGCCATGCAATAAAGCAAATGCATGTGGCCATAGCAAATAATGCATATACGGCCAGCAAATGATTGGGCCTCATGCGGCCAGCAATTGTTTGGGCTATACGGCCAAGCAAGTCAGCCATATACGGCTAGGCCAATCACTTGGCCATATGCGGCCAGAAACAATTACGGATGGCCATGCGGCCAATTAATGCATGCGAGCTAATGTATGCAGGCCAATGCATGTAATTGTATGTAAATAAAATTGGCCAACTAATAAGCATGCAAACTAATGCATGCAAGCTGATGCATAAAAATACATGCAAATGCTTAAGCGAATAATTCATGTGGCCATGCAAAATAATTCATACGGCTCATTAACTAATGGCCATGTAATATCTAATGCATGCAATATCTAATGCATTAGCTAATGGCCTATGCGGCCCCAAGTAGATTCCATGCGGCCATAACCAAAAGCCATGCGGGCATAACCAAAAGGCCTTGCGGCTATAACCAACAAATGGCCAATGGCCATGCGGCCATTAAATTTAATAGTGGCCAACGCAATTGATGGAGGGAGAAAAAAAGCATATGCGGCTCAATATTTAAGCATGCAAGCAGAGGCTTGCAAAGGCCATGCGGCCATCATTTAATGGAGGGGGAGCATATGCGGCTAGCAATTGTTTGGGCCATATGCGGCTAAAAATAAATAAGCATGCAACTAATGCATGCTAATGCATGCTAGTGCCATATGCGGCCAGCTAAGCTTGCCATATGCGGCTAGCAATTGTTTGCATGCACAAATATTTAATGGCCAAAGCAAATTGTTTACATGCATATGCGGCTAAGCAAATTGGCCATGCGGCCAACAACAATTATTAATGGCCATGCGGCCAAGATTAGGCTGATGGCCATATGCGGCTAAAAGCTAAAATTGCTCATGCGGCCAAAAGTATAATTAATGGCTCCCACAGAGAACATGTCCATGGAAAATACCATGGCCTCCATGCTCCACCAAACAACAATAGAAATCCAAAATCCAAACTCCCGTAGGTCAAATTTGAGCTAAATGGAATTCTCTACATCATGGAACCCTCAAATAGCAAAAATATACAGGTTGGATAGATCAAAACTCATGAAAACCGAAAATACCACAAAGCTAGATTTATGAGAAATTAACCACGAAAATAAAAAATGCTAAGTACTAAAGTGGGTTAGAAACACATAAGAAAAACAGTAAAATAATAAAAGTAGAATTCCTCCATGAAGCAAGTTGCACTTGCCTACACCTTCCTGGTAGATGGGGAGTAATGGTGAGGAAGAAGAAGAGTGAATGAGGAGAGAGAAAGAGTGTTGGGTTAATAAATGATGATGGTGGTGGTAGGTGTGGTGGGTTCACAACAAAACCGAACCAAGCCAAATAAATCGAACCAAGATAAACCAATCAATGAAATGCCAAAATAAATCAAACAGGGAGACATATAATTATGAGTCAAAATATGTACACATATATCAAAATACGTAATACGAACCATGGTCATTACAACTCTACCCACCTTAAAAGAATTTCGTCCTCGAAATTTAATCAAAGGGCTAGAGATGCAAGGACAAGCTATACTAATCACATGCAAGCTATACTAGTCAAGCAATCAAGCAATTATTCATACAAACAAGGAATCGAAGACATGAGGCATAAGAAAGATATTATACCTCACGAGTCAAACAGGTCAGGATATCGCGATCGGATATCCTCCTCACGCTCCTACGTTGACTCACCCAAAGAGTGATGACCCCAAGCAACACGGACTAACTTGATAGTCTTGTTCTTGAGTATCTTCTCTCTTTGGTCCAATATGGATATGGGCCTCTCCTCATACGAAAGGTTGGTACCAACAACCCATTCCGAGTGATCCAGGATATGACTCGGGTCCGGAAGATACCGTCGTAGTTGGGATACATGGAACACGTCATACACCTCACTTAGAGACGACGGAAGAGCGAGTCGATAGGACACATCTCCTACTCGCTCCAGAATATCGAACGGCCCTATATACCTAGGACTAAGCTTTCCCCGTACATCGAAACGAATGACACCACGGTTAGGCGAGATCCTCAGGAATACATGGTCGCCGACAGAAAATTCATGGGGATGCCGATGAGAATTGGCCCAATGGCACTGACGATCTTGTGCAACGCGAAGATGATCTCTGACTCTCCTGACCACCTCAACTGTCTGAGTGATCATCTCTGGACCAAGCATCTGCCTCTCTCCAACATCGTCCCAGGATAGTGGGGATCTACACTTCCTTCCATACAGTGCCTCGAACGGTGCCATCTGGATACTAGCTTGGAAATTGTTATTGTACGAAAACTCCACCAGGTACAGGTGATCTTCCCATGAACCATCGAAGTCGAGTGTACAAGATCTCAACATATCCTCAAGAGTCTGGATCGTGTGCTCCGATTGACCATCTGTCTGTAGTTGATAAGCTGAGCTGAACTGGAGGTGAGTTCCCAAACTCTCTTGCAGACTATGCCAAAAGTGCGACGTGAATCTCGAATCTCTGTCCGAGGTGATACTGACTGGTACTCCATAAAGTCTAACTATTTATCTGAGGTATATCTCTGCTAGTTGAGCCGTCGACTGACCAACTCTGAATGGAAGAAAGTGAGCCACCTTCGTGAGCCTGTCAACTATAACCCAAATAGCATCTCTACTGGTCGGGGATCGTGGTAATCCAGTCTTGAAATCTATGGTTATATGCTCCTACTTCCATTCTGGAATTAGCAAGTGCTGAAAAAGTCCAGCTGGCCTCTGATGTTCAGCCTTGACTTATTGGCAGACCAAACACCGAGAGACAACCCGAGCTATCTCCCTCTTCATGCTATTCCACCAAAAGTGTTAACGGATATCACGGTACATCTTCATGCTATCGGAATGAATCGAATACTGAAAATTGTGAGCTTCTGCCATGACCTTCTGTCTGATATCTCCACTGGGTACACAAAGACGCTTACCATGTCGAAGTGTATCGTCTTCATGAATGCATAATTCTGGTCATCGTCCTGCTTCACATTCTGCTCTAAGCCGCTGAAGTTTAGAATCGGAAGACTGAGCTATCTTGATCCTCTCAACTATACTGGACTGAACTTGCATGCTGGCCATCAATGTCACACTGGTAGGAAGGACAACTTTTATACCCATCTTCTGAAGATCTGCTAACGACTCTGGTTGTGCTGTCAGAAAATAAACTCCGGTTCTCCTTCTCAATGCATCTGCAACAACGTTGGCCTTCCAGGGTGATACTGCAGGTTGACATCGTAATCCACAAGCAGCTCTAGCCATCTTCTCTGACGCATGTTAAGATCTTTCTGAGTTAACACATACTTCAGGCTCTTGTGGTCGGTGAAAATCTCTACCCTATCTCCATACAAGTAGTGTCTCCAAAGCTTGAGTGCAAACACTACCGCTGCCAGTTCCAAGTCGTGGGTCGGATAATTCCTCTCATGATCACGAAGTTGTCGTGACGCATAAGCTATTACCTTTCTATGCTGTATAAAAACATATCCTAAACCTCTGCCTGAAGCATCACAATACAGTGAAAATCCTTCGGTCCCATCTGGAAGGGTGAGAATGTGTGCCGTCATAAAGCCTCACTTTAGCTTCTCAAAAGAATCCTGACATTCTGCTATCCAAGCAAACTGTACCTCCTTGTAGGTCAACTGTGTAAATGGTGCTGAAATCCGAGCAAAGTCCGAAACAAATCTCCGGTAGTAGCCGGCCAATCCAAGAAAACTACGAACTTCTGCAACTGTGCTGGGTACTGGCCATGTTTCGATAGCCACGATCTTCTGGGAATCCACTTCTACTCCCCCTCTGGTGATGATATGACCCAAGTATGAAATACGATCGAGCCAGAACTCGTATTTACTTAACTTGGCATACAACTGGTGCTCTCGGAGAATCTGGAGGACAACTCTGAGATGCTGCTCATGCTCCGCTTTACTCTTGTTGTAGACCAAGATATCGTCTATGAACACGATCATGAACTGATCCAAATAAGGCATGAAGATACGATTCATGAGGTCCATGAATATAGCCGGCACACTGGTCGCTCCAAAGGGCATAACAAGGAACTCCCAATGCCCATATCTAGATCTGAAAGCTGTCTTCGGGATATCCGGCACTCTGACTCTAATCTGGTGGTATCCTGACCGCAAATCAATCTTCGAGAATACTGCCGCTCCTCTGAGTTGATCAAACAAGTCATCTATCCTTGGAAGAGAATATATGTTCTTGATTGTTACTGGGTTCAAGGTACGATAGTCAACACATAATCTGGACATACCATCCTTCTTTTTCATAAGAAGCATCGGGACTCTCCAAGGTGATCCACTAGCACGAATGAATCCCTTGGTTCTGAGTTCTTCAATCATCTTGTACAATACCTCCAACTCTGACGGCGCCATCATGTAGACTCTCTCTGACACTGGTGCTGTCCCGAAAATTAAGTCGATAGTAAACTCGATCTCTCGCTCTGGCGGCATTACTGGAAGCTCTTTTGGGAAAATATCTGGAAATTCCTCGACTATCCGGGGTAACTGCACTGCTGCTACGGCCATCCGCAATACTGGAGGAGAAGGTTCAACTTCGCCTTGGAAAAAGGAAAACTCTGGCTCGCCTGGAATGCTAAAAACAACTTTGCCAATATGGCAGTCTATCCTAGCATACTGGTCCCTCAACCAATCTATCCCTAAGACCACATCATAATCGGCCATCGGGAACTCTATCAATCTAGCGAAAAATTCTCTACCGCTAACCACGATCCGACACGAGGAAAACACTCTATCTACTCCCACAAGACCATTACCAGTAAGTATATTGAGCCTTACTGATAATGACTCGGACTCCAGTCCTATCCGTGTCGCGAATCGTGCAGACATAAATGAATACGATGCACCAGAGTCAAATAACACTGAAGCCGAAAAAGTGTTAACGAGAATAGTACCTGCCACTACCTGACCTGGCGCCACTCATTCTTCTTCCATGGTTAAAGCTAACACTTGACCATATCCCCTGGGTGCCGACCCTCTCTGCTGGAATCCTCTCTGTCTATTCTGAACTTGTGCATGGGCATACTGCTGAGGCCTTTGCTGCTGAAAAGCTTGGGTCTACGTCGGCAACGGCCTCAAGGATGGAAACTGCTGCTGGACTGGTACTGGGGCTGGTCCCCTAACTGATGAACTGGTCATGGCTGGTGATGAGTCAGTCCTGAACGGGCAGGACCCTACCTTGTGGTCCGGTGCTCTACAAAGCAAATACAATCCTCGAGCCTTGCGACATTCAGAAGTAATATGTCCAGGCTTTCCACAATAAGAGCAGCCCATGGGGAAGACTGCTTCTGCTTCTGCTGCTGAGGATACGTCGAGGTTGAATGTTGAACCGACGTAACTGAAGATGTCCTTCTCGGAGCTCCAATGGTCGAAGCCCTAGCTGTCGGGGCTGGGGCTGACGACTGATTCATCTGGCCGTGAGATCGCTTTCGACCTCCGGTCCTGTCCACAATCCTCTGGGAGGTATACTCATGCCTCCTAGCTGCCCTTAATACCGCATCAAAAGTCTGATGCTCAAACTGCTCCACCGCCAGCAAAATCTCTAGGTGGAGTCCCTGCTGAAACCGTTGGGCTCTATCGAACTCGGTCGCCACCAAGGTGGGAGCAAACCGACTAAGCCTGGAAAACTCGGCCGCATACCCATCGACCGTCCTGTCCATCTGCTTCAAATTGGTGAACCTGGTCTGTAGATCGTATCGAGCTACCACATCGAAGTACTTGGTCCGGAATCTCTCACGAAATACTGTCCAGGCAATAGGC
This sequence comes from Iris pallida, assembly GCA_029216955.1. Classification (NCBI taxonomy): domain Eukaryota; kingdom Viridiplantae; phylum Streptophyta; class Magnoliopsida; order Asparagales; family Iridaceae; genus Iris; species Iris pallida. The sequence continues at coordinate 30,442,171 of JANAVB010015600.1, forward strand.
GCCACTAGTACAACAGCCTGTGCCGCCCACCAGCTGCGGGCTAGATCCAATAGCTGCAGGCGTACCACGGCCACCTTCTCATCTTCTGGGGTCTTTGCTGCCTCCAATATCACCTCTGTGTCCTGAAGCCACGCATCAGCAACGATAGCATCTTCGTTGCCATCAAAAAATAGAGGGTTCAGACGCTTAAAACTGTTCTTTGCACTGTTCCCATGATGTCCACCTCTGCCCAGAGCATCTGCCACTGCCTGGTGTAAGGCATCTCCTCGACGATCCTGCGATGCAAACAACTCCCTAATAAGTCCAACCAAGGCTCCATCATCCTGCCTTGTAGGCTGGGCTGGCTGTACCGGGGGTTCTGGATCTCCGTAAGGCATGACCCGGAGGTTGCTCCTGAGTGTTGGACCTGATCTTCTAGTTGTTGCTGGTCCACGAGAGGTGCTTCACCTTGCTGGTCGACAGGACCAGGAACAATGCCGTTGAAGAAGACGACATAGGGAACAATAAGGAAGGACCAAGACAGATCAACGATATAAGCATGTGATCAGGTCGAGAATCTCAGGGATGAGAAGATACGGGCAGAGATCAAGGACGAGTGCTGATTGAGACATCTATTCGGTAAACCCTCACATGTCTTGATTTACAAGACGTGCATGGGCCACCACTTAAACCATGTAACGCCCCAGAACCAGAATACTGGAGAGCAGGGGCATACATAGCCAGCTACGTATAATGAAATGGAATCCACTCCACTATACAGTCACGGCTGTCTAGATATATGAGGGTTTAACTATAATCCCTCAGTCTCCTATGGTCAATAACAAGCCTAAATGTCTCAATCTCAAGCAAGCAAGTAAAGCTACAAGATATAAGATCACCAAATATACAATAGTAAGGCATCCTAAATATTACATATTCAGCTGATCATGAAGCTAGTCGTTACAAAATGTAAGGACTAGCAGGAGTTTAGTCATACATGATCAACCCTAGGATCTGTCAATCATGTTACAGCCCATAGGCAGACAGTGATAAGGTATGCAATACGAGCTAATATGTGCTCGCCCGCTAAATGCCTCAAAATAAGAATTTTATAATAGAGTGGTAGAGCCAAAAATAAACCCACTTATTGCCCTGGTTATGCCTGGTGGTCACCATCGGGCTGGAAAGTTGGTAGATCCTCTAGAGCTGCTCCGAAATCTAGCCATACAAAACCAACTGGGTCAGATCCCAGAAAGAGCAAGTGCCAAAAAGGAGGCTTCACTTAAGAACTAAAACCAGCATATCAGAAATAAATATTAGAAGTAGTTACAAAAGAGCTTGATAATAATAAAAAATAACAACAGTCATAATAGAGTACGAGGGAACTATTCAAGTAGTCAGGTCACAACCCTTAAACCAAACAACGACCGGGGTTGTAACCCTTCACCTGAATAGAACTTCGTCTCCAAATCTTGTTGGTAAGGTAAAACATAACAAGCATGACGTGGGGTACAATAAGACAATAAACGAAGAGAGGACTCAGAACTACTCCGGGAGCCAGGTTATAACCCTTAAACCAAACAAGGACCGGAGTTGTAACCCTTCGCCTGAACAGAACTTAGTCTCTGATCTTTATTGTTAAAAGTGACAATCATGCGATCAAGCCTGCAATAATCGAGCACTGAAACTACACCATACAATCGCTCTCGGCCAATCAGTGACTACGGCTTTCTACATTAGCTAACTAGGGTTATCACAAGCCTTAGTTACTAGCAATATGCAGTGAGATGTTCCTCCAGCCACAAGCCCTGCAGCTAATCCAGGTTATCTAGGCGACTTGAATTAATTAAGCAGTGCCTTGTTCTTTTCCATATATCAGTGAATCTAGACTTGTGCCCTACTCGTCGGCAGGCTGCAAGTCCAACAAAGGTGGCCGGAATAACGGGATCGCCTGTAGCTGGAGAAATCTCTCATGACTACTGAATTATTCTAGTTATTAGCCTTAGCCACTTACAGTAGGTACCCCTGACCGTGGTACTCAGGGATCCATGTCCTAGATGATGCAAACTTATTGGTTCATTGGTATAAACACAATCACCCACGGTGTCCAGGCCATTCAATCTTGTCATGACATGCTAGCCGTCGCAAAAGCCTTCGAGATATATGTCATGTCATGTTCACTGTCAGGGGTGCGCCACGTCGGGCCACTATCATGTCATGTCATTGTCAAAAGTGCACCACAACGGATTACCATCGTGTCAGGGATCACACTCAAAATTAATATGGCACAAGCATATATTTAGTAATTAAATATTAGCAGGGGCAAGGGCTGTGGAGGACTCATACGGCTCAGGAAAAATTTGCCGCATGAAATTGCCATACGGCCAGCCAAGAAAGGTTCATGCGGCTATACAATAAAGCAAATGGCCATGCAATAAAGCAAATGCATACGGCCATAGCAAATAATGCATATGCGGCCAACAAATGATTCGGCCTTATGCGGCCAGTAATTGTTTGGGCCATGCGGCCAAGCAAGTCAGCCATATACGGCTAGGCCAATCACTTGGCCATATGCTGCCAGAAACAATTACGGATGGCCATGCGGCCAATTAATGCATGCGAGCTAATACATGCAGGCTAGTGCATGCAATTATATGTAAATGAAATTGGCCAACTAATAAGCATGCAAACTAATGCATGCAAGCTGATGCATGAAAATGTATGCAAATGCTTAAGCAAATAATTTATGCGGCCATGCAAAATAATTCATGCGGCTCATTAACTAATGGCCATGCAATATCTAATGCATTAGCTAATGTCCTATGCGGCCCCAGGTAGATTCCATGCGGCCATAACCAAAGGCCATGTGACCATAACCAAAAGGCCATGCGGCCATAACCAACAAATGGCCAATGGACATACGGCCATTAAATTGAATAGTGGCTAAAGCAATTGATGGAGGGAAGGAAAGCATATGCGGCTCAATATTTAAGCATGTGTTTGCCATGAAATATAAAAGAACAGAACAATTATCGGAGGACCGGACTTTTACTTCACGTTACAAACTCGCTCGTACAAAGAAAGCCTAGGGACGAAAACCTAGGTACAGCAGTCTAAGTACAATTGTTTATTTTAGATTCTGGGGGATGACGATAGAGGCTCGGGAAGGCGACGGCAGCCCTGCTTTACTCCTTGGACGATCGATATACAGCCTTGGCTCCTGTGGAGAGATGGTCGGCGTTGATGAAGAAATGCTCTTCTTGCTCTCCCTCTATTACTCTTCTGGCTTCTCTCTCTCTCTCTCTGTATTTTTCTCTCTGATTATTGGGGGAGTCTCTCCGTATATTTTTTTCTGATAGTGTCTCCTTTTACAAGGGAATGGCACCTTACTATTTATAATAGTGGGGGCATCATTAGGGTTTGGATGATTACCCATTCTCAAAGTGGCGGCGGCCTGATGTATAATCAATTTGGACCATTAGTTTAAGGCGTGAAGGATCTGGGCCATAAATGGGGATAGTATTGAATCTTGTGAATGATTAATGTTGATTGCTTTAAATCTTCATGATTGGTTGTGTCAAGCTTGGATCTCTCACCACGTGTCCCATTGGCTTGATCATGAATGATATGACCTGATCTCATTAATTATGAGGATAACGTTAAATATGGTCATTGGGATCTGGTAAATCTCTGATTGATCTGCATCCCATAATCATCCTTGCTACCAGCTGTCAAGTCGTGGGGGCCATTGAATCTCTGCCACGTGTCTTAATGGTGGACCCTGTCAGAACCGCATGATATCCATGAACCGTATGAGACAGTATCTCAGTGAGCCACATAGGTATAGTACTTGCGAGCCACATGGGATGGCTTCTTGGTGAGCCGCAGGAAGATGATTCTTGCCAGCCGCATGGGATGGCTTCTTGGTAAGCCGCAGGAAGATGATTCTTGCCAGCCGCATGGGATGGCTTCTTGGTGAGCCGCAGGAAGATGACTCTTGCCAGCCGCATGAAGCTGTTCTTCAATTGAACCACATGGGAGTAGCCACGTGGCAATCTCAGATCGTGTCAGAGATTTTCTCCTGTTCCCAAAGAGTCTGTCATTATGACAGGACCATTATGACACTTCATGTCAGAGCCGTCAGCTGTCAAATCATGGCAGAGCATTGAATAGGGCCATTACTCGATGGCCAGCTGTGTGAAGGGGTCCCATGGGGACACGTGGTGTTGATCGAACAGTATATCTCTGTTGGTCGTATGTGAGCCGCATGTACTTCTGAACCGCATGCGACTGGGGGACTCTTTGAATCGCATAGGACTGTCCCTATGTAAGCCGCATGGACTCTCCTGTCCCGAGCCGCATGAGACTAAGAGTCTCTCTGAACCGCATGGGACCGCTCCTGTATGAGCCGCATGGGGTTCTCCTGTTCCGAGCCGCATAGATCATCATTCTGATATTTTCTATGCTTCTACAGCATGCAAGCAGAGGCTTGCAAAGGCCATACGGCCAACATTTAATGGAGGGGGAGTATATGCGGCTAGCAATTATTTGGGCCATATGCGGCTAAAAACAAATATGCAAGCAACTAATGCATGCTAATGCATACTAGTGCCATATGCGGCTAGCTAAGCTTGCCATATGCGGCTAGCAATTGTTTGCATGCACAAATATTTAATGGCCATAGCAAATTGCTTATATATATATATGCGGCTAAGCAAATTGGTCATACGGCCAACAACAATTATTAATAGCCATGCGGCCAAGATTAAGTTGATGGCCATATGCGCTAAAAAGATAAAAATGCTCATGCGGCCAAAAGTACAATTAATGGCTCCCACAGAGAACATGTCCATGGAAAATACCATGGCCTCCATGCTCCACCAAACAACAATAGGAACCCAAAATCCAAACTCCCGTAGGTCAAATTTGAGCTAAATAGAATTCTCTACATCATGGAACCCTCAAATAGCAAAAATATGCAGGTTGGATAGATCAAAACTCATAAAAATCAAAAACACCACAAAGCTAGATTTACGAGAAATTAACCACGAAAATGAAAAATGCTAAGTACTAAAGTGGATTAGAAACACATGAGAAAAACAGTGGAACAATAAAAGTAGAATTCCTCCATGAAGCAAGTTGTACTTGCCTACACCTTCCTGGTAGGTGGGGAGTAATGGTGAGGAAGAAGAAGAGTGAATGAGGAGAGAGAAAGAGTGTTGGATTAATAAATGATGATGGTGGTAGCAGGTGGGGTGGGTTCACAACAAAACCGAACCAAGCCAAATAAATCGAACCGAACCAAGATAAACCAATCAATGAAATGCCAAAATAAATCAAGCAGGGAGACATGCAATTACGAGTCAAAGTACGTACACGTATATCAAAATACGTAATACGAACCATTGTCATTACACGGAAGAACAGGTCCAATATGCACTACAAGGCTAACTGTGAGCAAGGACTATATATATCAATGAAATAACCAACTAGTGTACATGGTATGAGCAAAACATATGTCAATAATCAACTAGGAAAACTGGATAATGAGAGGAATAAGCATGTAAATAAAGCTGTAAAGAAAGGCAAGGTATACTTGCATGTGGTTCGGAGCTGCTGATACGGGTCAAAATTCGTGTTAAGGTCCAAGTAACCTATTTATAAGATTACAATGTTAATGGGTGATTCAATCAAGGAAATACTTATTTATTTAATCCTTAGTTCCTTAACTTGGTGGGTTTGCTAACTTATACTCTTCTCTTTATTGGTTCACCTATTAAGCTATTGGTTTAATATCTTAAATTCCAACTTGAGTTGTACACTTATCTACCCCTCTAAATTGCTGATACCATCCTATAGCCCACTACTGATACTTGGGTTCTTTCTAACATTGGTACCCCTATATGTATATAGGACTAAGCCTAATCCTCTTACTGTTATCTTGTTGGCTTGTCCTCTTGCTTCTTACAGAGAACATATCTTTCCATGAGGGTCCTGCACTCTATCTTGATTTGAATACATATATCCATCCGTAGGTAAATGCCCATGTTACTAGTCTACTCTCATATGGTCTTCCTCGTGTACCTGTACACGACTTGTAGGTATTACATATAGATAGGTCATCGCATCTATGTGACTAATTGATACCTGGCTACTGCGGACAGCCCTCTCATAGTCCACAGCAGTATCGAATTTCTGATACACGGTGTGTTGATACTTTGACAGCGAAGATGGGTACATCTAACCATTCTAGGATAGGATATCAGATGTAATTAGGACATCACACATATCTATTCAACTCAATACAGCCCAACTTCTGTTGCACACAAGTATGTTATAGGGTAACCAACTATGTATCCGTGAGCGACTAATACATCGTGTGCACTCTTGAATAAGATATGCAATTAAGGTATCGTTCGATCAATCTTGTCCTGACCCGCTCCCGAATAATTGGCCACGAGTCAGACACGCCCAGCCTTCGTCGTTAGACACGACGAAGTAAGCTGTACCAACTAGAGAAATCTAACTAGATAATCATAAATGTATATAATCACAGCATCTAAAAATGTATCCCAGAATGATCACCATAATCCACAATTCTATGTATATAAATGTACGAGTCATCAAGAATAAAATGTACTATGAATTCTAAAACAATATCTAAGAGTAAAGCTAACAGTCTAAACCTGAAACCTCAAGCTAAGTCATGGCCTCATCCTGCTCAGCTAATATCCTGGGCTCTGGCCCATATGGTAGGATGATATCCAGCAAGTACACCTACAACATATCCAGTCAGGAGCGGAGCAAAGTACAGTTCTAGGTAATGAAACATGAACATGATATGAAATGAGTACAAGGGTAGAGGAAATAAAATACATGAATGAACATGAAAGTACATGAAAATAGTACAGGAAATAAGTACAGGAACTATAGTACATTAATGTAAAGTACAGGAAATATAATGTACAAGAATGAAACTATAATCCTGAAGTACCAGACATGATAAGTGCACAATATCGAAATACATCTAGTCCATATGACCAGCTGGGGTAAGAACATGTACAGGAGTACATGAATAGGGTACGACTTAGGGCCCGCGTCTACGATGCGAGGCCTAAGCTAGGCACATGAATATAGTAACCGGGATTGGTCACATGGCTAGTGTATTTTCCTACCCGACACTAATAAGTACAAGAACGAGAGCACAGGAGTACATGATGTCGTGCCATGACATGTCACAAGAAGAGTACAGGAATGTAAATGCACAAAATCGTAGAAAAGTACTTACCTTGCTCCAGAAAGGTACGGGTAATGAATGGAGCTGGATGTCCTCCTGTTTATTTTAAGTACAAGTTGATTAAAATCTAAGTAAGATCCATTTAATTATCTCATAACCTATCTATAAAATATCTAGGATATTAAAAGGGTAAGACCTAAACAAGTTTTAGACAACAAAACTTAACTCCTAATCATAGAGTAATATCACTAATCAGTGCTTTATGAGATTCTATTTCAGCTACAGAAACCACTCTTCAAATGTCAGGTTACCTTATTTAACAAATAATATGCCACCTTCTAGAAAATAATTAGAGTCTAAAATAACTATTTATATAGAGAGAGTAGCTAATGAATTATCATTTATATAAAAGACTAGATAAGAAAAATACTCTTTATAACAAACTAATAATAATGCACTTTCTAACTATAATACTTGTAACGGCCCAGTCCCAAAATACGTAGGACTAGGAACGTAGACATGCCAGCTGTATTTATACGAAGTATACTCCAATATATGGAAGCCTCGTATAAATACATAAGCTGTAAAATGCAGTAGAACCATAACTAATCTCATCCACACAAAATATAGGAATAAAAGACATCATATAAAGGTAATGAATTGTCTTGATACAATATGTTGGGCGTAGACAAATCCACTACCAACAAGTAAAGGAAAAATACATGAGAAAAAAATAATTTTTGGCGAGCGAAGCAAAGACGATCCAAGTGCAATCATCCTCGAAGAAATAGCAATGATCACGGCTAGAGCTAGAACACCTGCGAAATACAATAGCACACACCTGGCGAGATAACCAGGTCCTCAGAGGGACGTAACAAGACACATAATATCATGCCATATAAACTGAATAAATATTGCTCAAATAAATAAGGGATGCAGGCAATAGGGTACCTAACCGTACTATAGTGAGTATGCAATAAAGAACAAACCTTTGACGCATGGGCCGGATCAGGAATATCAGGAATCAGGACCATATCCACTACTAAAATCTGTCAATTCAGCAACGCGTAAAGACGTCGCTAAAAAGGGAAAATACGTCGCTAATTTCTATTAGCGACGTCTTTAGCGACGTTTTTCAAGTAGTCAGGATTAACCTAGTCGCTAAACAAGAAAACGTCGCCATACGTCGCTATTGCGACGAGCTTTAGCGACGTGTCCACGTCGCTAATATAGCGACTGCCAGCGACATAAAACGTCATAATATACCGACGTAATCTAGCGACGTTGAGCGACTCTGTCTCGCATCGATGCTGACCTGGCTTGAGAGCCATATGGCGACGTTCTGTGACTTTTCTACGTCGCTACATTACCGACGTTTACGGATGATCAGCGACGATATTCCTTACAGTTAGCGACGTAGTTAGCGACGTTTCTTTCGTCGCTGACCGTCGGTAATCGTCGCTGAACGTCGCTAATATTAAAAAAATACAGCATTTGCAGCATTCCCTGCAGCATTTACAGCATCCCCCACACCATTTGTTACAGCAACAACGGTGTATATCACGAACACAGTATCAAACAACACAGATACACACAATCACGAACACGTTTGAAACACAGTCTCATCAATCAACACAGATATATGAAAATTTGTAACAACAATGTTAAACATAATGGTCCACAACTTAACTGCCAAGTATGGGAACGAATGGCTCAGAACACAACCTAAAATTTATTCTAGCATACATTAGTGTGAATCATCTATGTTCTGTACATATGGTGTAGTATATGTTCTTATCGTATGTAGTATCTGAAGAATGTAACAGAATCAAGATGAACTCACATAATATAATACTAAGACGTCATCTACTAGTATATATATAAGATATAGTGATAGGTTGTCATATCATCATTGCCGAGAGATGAGGGTCGGAGGACAGTCAACTTTATCTACGGCTACATAGTTTTCTGCCTCGCCAGTCGAATGGCTGCAGGGACTATGTCCTGATCACGATGTCATACCGTAGATTTAGGATTTAAAATATGGTATTCAGGTCAACTTAATTCGGTCAAAGGGTACTGAACAGAAAGTCTAATTATCCCATATTTCAGTAATGTCAGTGAGCTATATCATACTCAACTGTCGAGAATACTTAGGAGAAAACTCATTCACAGGATTAGTATATCCATCCTTCGTGACATAGCTGAAATTTTATAGGGCTCGATAATAATTATTAGTCAATTTATTCATCATTTCAAAACCCTGAAAATGCCCAAAAAAACTTCCAGTATCAGTAAATAGGGCTCGAACCCTAAATTAGAATTCGAATCCACCCAAAACATCAAATTGACAGTTGATATGCCCAAAAAAAACGAGATTTTTCAGTATATAGGTGTCACACTGTGAATCTCGTGTCCACATAGTGGGACACGACGTGTCTAAACCAACAAAATAGGTGTCACACGAACTAGAAGCAAGTCCACGCTCTCGTGTCCCCCGCAGCGAGTCCACTGTCAGTCTCGTGTCCCCCGCAGCGAGTCCATGCTCTCGTGGACACGAACTAGAAGCGAGAGAGAGAGAGCTAGAAGACGAGGAGAAACTGGGGAGGAGCTACCAGAGGAAGGAGGAGGAGGAGAAGGAGGAGAAGGAGGAGAAGGAGGAGCTACCTGAGGAAGGAGGAGGCCGGAGGAGGGAGATCGCCGGAGGAGCGCCACGGAGGAGGATAGAAATTGCCGGAGGAGCGTCGCGGAGGAGGAGCGCGCCCAAATTTGGGGGGAAAATTATGAAATGATCGAAAAGGAAATCCTCGCTGGCTATATGAAACGTTTAGCGACGTCCGCATAGGACGTCGCTAAACGTCGCTGATATATAATAAATAGCGACGCAACTTAAAATGCGTCACGAAACGTCGCTATAACAGCGACGAGTACCGATGAACTTGCGACGCACTACCCCATTTAACAAAATGTAGACGCTAGACGTCGCTATTAGTCGCTGTTGGCGACAAACAGCGACGTCTTTTATTAACGTCGCTAAAACCCTAAACATTAGCGACGAAATTTCACGAAGTCGCTAAATACGTCGCTGATTTGACTTATTTTGGTAGTGATCTCCCACTGAAGATAACCGGCAATCAGGATCGTACTTCCCATTGGAGATAACCTGCTATCAGGACCGTACCTCCCATTGGAGATAACCGGCAATCAGGACAGTGCATATATGACCCATACATTAAGGAACTGTTCTTCCCACCCAATGCCTATTATGTTGTATCCACAACAGTTAACCTCTATAACCGCTAAGTCAAACTAGCATGCAATTCTATTAGCGGTTAATCCTATCGCACGGCTTATACGCACCGGTGGCCAGCCAGTCACGCATGTCCGTGTTCTACATGTGACACACAACTTCGTGATACAACGTGTCAAGGCCAATGAATGCAACACACAAAGGTGGTCCCTTAAATCTAGGTTTAATGTGTAAGAAAAATAATACATAGCAGGGAATATAACTGAACAGTAAGTTCTAACAGGTTATGCCATGTATCACAGTTTATTTTGCATAAAGAAAATAATAATTAATGCATGAAATATGAGCTAAAATAAATAAACAGCAAATGACAAGGTGTATTGCCTGATGGTACGCTTGGTGTGCTGCAATGATCAAGCTGGCATAAACTGCGACTTCGGTGCAACCACTGTGCATGGTGACTTCGGATGGTGGCACGGACAGTTCCATTGGGTCCAGAAGGGTCAAATTAGTTAGGGTGGACATAAGGTAGTAGAGAATTGGTAAAGGAATAGGAAAGATTGGCAGAATCACGAGATGGAAAAAAACCCGTAGGAAATCAATTAATATATTTGGTTTTAGAAAATATTTTATAATACTTGAATTATAATTTATTAGTCATTCAATTAAATACTCAAAAATCAAAAGTCGTTTTTAAGGCAACAACTCTAAGTTTGTCAAAATAAGTATAGGAAAACTATATCTCATTAGTTAAAAATATTTAGATAAAATATTTGGAAAAATACTAGGAAAAATTATTTTTTGGGAAACTAAAATTTTAATTAGATAGAAATTACTGCGGTAATATTTTTAGGTTAGAAAGCCATATTTTAAAATACCAAGACTGTATAATACTGTATTTAAATAGCCATACTAATATTTCATAAAAAATACATAGTTAGTATAACATCCTGTAAAGTAGTATAACAATAATATAATAATACTAGTAATTAATATATAGTGGTATCTTACATACATATGTCTTACTGTTGATGATAATAATAATAGTAATTATTATTATTATTATTATTATTATGAAAACAAGATAGGAAAAAGAAAAAGAAAAAAAAAACAACCAAAACAATACTGGCCACGACAACAAAAATATTAATAGTAAAAATATAGAAAAATCATATACACATAAGTGTGACTGCTGTTTAGTTCTTAAGAAATGGGAACTTCAAAGAAGAAGAGAGAGTATGGGCGGACAGACGAGTGGAGGAGAAGAAGGAGTGGAGAGAGAGAGCGTTCGTGAGGCGGACGAGAGGGGGAGCTGTGGTCGGAAGAGAGGAGGAAGGAGAGATCCGGCGCGGGGAGGGTTTCCAGCAGCGGAGGGGAAGGGGTTTGGTGGACGGCGCGACGAGGGGAGGAGTTCGGGGGAGAAGCGCCGGAGAGGGTCGGCTCGGCGGACGGCGCGGCGGAGCGGTAGGTCACCGGAGCGAAAAAAAGGGGGCGGTCGTGGGAGCTCATGTGCGGCGGCTAGGGCGGCGAGCCGGAGTGAGATGGAGAGGATGGAGGTTTGGGGCTGCCGCTGGTCGGGAGAGATCGGAGGGCTCTCAGGCGGCTAGGGATCTCGTGAGCGTGGTCACAGCGGCTGCGACGGGCGCTGCTCCGGGCGCTCGACCACGTTCGTCGTCGATGGAGGTCTGACTCGGGTGGCAGGATGGCTCGGGGCGAAGCGCGATGGCTTACCGAGTGCTCGTCGGAGGAAGAGTGGCGCACGACCGCACGAGGACTCGGGGTGGCCAGGGAAGGCACACGTGGCGACGGTCAGGTGAGGGGGTTTCTATATTCTCACTTATTCTGTGGGTGTGGTGATGGTGTGGCGCACACGATGGCACTGCCGGTGGCGCCTAGGTTTTCGACCACGATTCGTGTGGCGGCGGTGGTTATGTCGAGGGAAGTCAGAAAAGAGACGGGGATGGCCGATGATGGTGGTTGAGGTAGTGGCGGAGACAGGGGCAGGAGGTGGTCAGAATGGCGAGGTGGAGGTGGCTGTGGTGTCGGTGTTTGGCCGGGGACGACAGGGTTAGGATAGGTTTAGAGGTTTTAGAGAGGGGATAGTATCGGCATGTGTCCTACGAGACACGGGTGGGTTGACGTCCGGGGTTGTCGGACGCGGATTGGAAAACCATTGTAACTGTATTAGAAATAAAATATAGTGAATGGAAAGGGGGACACGGACACGGTGTACGGCACTGTTGAGGATGGTGGAAATTTTGTGGATGGTTGGAGTAATTCATGGAGGAGTACCTGCCTATTTATAGGATATGGGAATTTCCAGTTGGATAAAGATTAGGAATATTTAAACCCAATTAGATAATTCATGTATTAATTTAAAATCAATCAAATCCATTCCAAATCCAAATCCAATTAAATCTAATTCAATTCTTTTAGTTTAAAAACAAATCAATTTCAAATATAGATATTAGTTTACTATTTAAATGTATCCATGGAATCAAATCAAAATTTAAACTGTCACAAATATTTCAAAAATATGTTTTCCAAAAATGCTAATAATAATAATTTTGAAAATTACACTATCTATTTAAAAATAAGGTAATAAATAATTATGATATATGTATGCACAAATAATATTTACATAATTATATTTTTCTAGTATACAATAAAAATATTATTTATTATTAGTAGTTGAAGGGCCTTTAAAATGATGAGAACAAACTTAGCAATTCTTGTATGATAGCAAAGTATTTATTATATAAATTATTTTGAACTATAAAAATTAAAATTAAAATATTTTTCTAAAAATATGTACGCTCGTCCATATTCGTACTCGACGAGCAATTACGAAATACGTCGTTTGCGTACAATACGACTATGCGACGTACAATACAAAAAAAATTAAATCAGTACCAAAATCGATAAAAAAAATATAGTAGAAATTTAGAGGTTTTACATCCTACCAAACTTAAAAGAATTTCGTCCTCGAAATTAAAAATTAGTAGGGGGTGAGAAGACACAAGGGGGTATCTATGGGGAACAAACAACGACAATATTTTCACAAAAAATCATGTCGTAAGAAATCGTGATCTAAATCATAGAATTTAATACGGGTATGGTTACGAGGGTCGCGAGTTAAGGCATGAGTAGAAGATTAAGGGTTTAAAGTTTAAATTAAGAGTATCATGCAATAGAGAATGATATGGTGTCAAGAGAAATAAGTTAGAGACCTAGTAGGTTGAGACACGAATAAGAGATCGATTAGGTTCATGCCTAAATTAAGTGATTGGAAGGTTCATGATAGCAAATATAGGGCCAAGAAAAGGACGAGTGGTTTATGGTCATAGTCGATAGGAAGGCTAGATGAAGTTCTAGTATAACGCCTTCGTCCTTCTAAAACAGGTAAAGGCGAACGCAGTATAGAGTTGGAAGGAGGCATTATCGAATACGAATACGAGATTCAAGGACGATTGAATAATTTCAAAGGAATTATCAAGGCAGTCGTGGATGGAATTCTAGAGGGCAAGTTTAGCTATATCCCTATCTACGTAGAACGATAGATAAAAGCGAACCAAAGTGCACTTGGTTGATCAGACCATTATGCACTGGTTCTGATTAGACAATATGTTAGTGGGAGCTCTTCCAATAACATATGTCTTGAACAAGCTTGATGAAAGGATAAGCTTGCAAAAACTAGGCTACATTAGCATCATTAGTTTAGATAGTAAAATATAGGCACGATGGTAGATGAATAAAAACAATATGAATAGTCTAAGAGTCGTAAGGATCTAAGTCTTGTTTATTCCTATACCATCATTCTACGGTTTTATTGACCAAGGCTTGGTTGACCAAATGGGTTAAATTCCTCTAGTCTCTATGGTCTAGATAATACTATTTGTATTCCCTTAATGGTCAAGGGTGTGTCAGGTCGTGGGGTATTCTACCCATCTTAAAGAATTAAGCTAAGGGTGTTTGGGACATCAAACTAGTAGGGTCAGTCTCTAGCAACACGAAGGAAAGATAAGAATAATGATAGAAGGATTCAAGCAAGATGCAATCGATGAGTCGAACTGTAGTTCAAATATGGAATCGAGGAAGGAGGTCAAGTATGTGGATGAGATCCTAGACTTCTAATCCTATTCGCAGGCTTTCTTGGTACGGTAAAGTAACCAAACAATTTATCGAGACCTACATTGGCCACCACAAAAATATGTAACACCCCAGTCCCAAAATACGTAGGACTAGAAACATAGACATGCCAGCTGTATTCATACGAAGTATACTCTAATATATGGAAGCCACGTATAAATACATAAGCTGTAAAATGCAGTAGAACCATAACTAATCTCGTCCACACAAAATAAAGGAATAAAAGACATCATATAAAGGTAATGAATTGTCTTGATATAATATATTGGGCGGAGACAAATCCACTACCAACAAGTAAAGGAAAATACATGAGAAAAGAAATGATTTTTGGCGAGCGAAGCGAAGATGATCCAAGTGCAATCATCCTCGAAGAAATAGCAATGATCACGGCTAGAGCTAGAACACCTGCGAAATACAATAGCACACACCTGGCGAGATAACCAGGTCCTCAGAGGGACGTAACAAGACACATAATATCATGCCATATAAACTGAATAAAAATTGCTCAAATAAATAAGGGATGCAGGCAATAGGATACCTAACCGTACTATAGTGAATATGCAATAAAGAACAAACCTTTGACGTATGGGCCGGATCAGGAATATCAGGAATCAGGACCGTATCTCCCACTGAAGATAACCGGCAATCAGGACCGTACCTCCCATTGGAGATAGCCGGCTATCAGGATCGTACCTCACATTGGAGATAACCGGCAATTAGGACAGTGCATATATGACCCATACATTAAGGAACTGTTCTTTCCACCCAATGCCTATTATGTTGTATCCACAACAGTTAACCTCTATAATCGCTAAGTCAAACTAGCATGCAATTCTATTAGCGGTTAATCCTATCGTACGGCTTATACGCACCGGTGGCCAGCCAGTCACGTATGTCCGTGTTCTACATGCGACACACAACTTCGTGATACAACGTGTCAAGGCCAATGAATGCAACACACAAAGGTGGTCCCTTAAATCTAGGCTTAATGTGTAAGAAAAATAATACATAGCAGGAAATATAACTGAACAGTATGTTCTAACAGGTTATGACATATATCACAGTTTATTTTGCATAAAGAAAATAAAAATTAAAGCATGAAATATGAGCTAAAATAAATAAATAGCAAATGACAAAGTGTCTTGCCTGATGGTATGCCTGGTGTGCTGCAATGATCAAGCTGGCATAAACTGCGACTTCGGTGCAACCACTGTGCATGGTGACCTCGGGTGATGGCACGGACAGTTCCATTGGCTCCAGAAGGGTCAAATTAGTTAGGATGGACATAAGGTAGTAGAGAATTGGTAAAGGAATAAGAAAGATGGGCTAAATCACGAGATGGAAAAAAAACCCGTAGGAAATCAATTAATATATTTGGTTTTAGAAAATATTTTATAATAATTGAATTATAATTTATTAGTCATTCAATTAAATACTCAAAAATCGAAAGTCATTTTTAAGGCAACAACTCTAAGTTTGTCAAAATAAGTATAGGAAAACTATATCTCATTAGTTAAAAATATTTAGATAAAATATTTGAAAAAATACTAGAAAAAATCATTTTTTGGGAAACTAAAATTTTAATTAGATAGAAATTACTACGGTAATATTTTTAGGTTAGAAAGCCATATTTTAAAATACCAAGACTATATAATACTGTATTTAAATAGCCATACTAATATTTGATAAAAAAATACATAGTTAGTATAACATCCTGTAAAGTAGTATAACAATAATATAATAATACTAGTAATTAATATATAGTGGTATCTTACATACATATGTCTTACTGTTGATGATAATAATAATAGTAACTATTATTATTATTATTATTATTATGAAAACAAGATAGGAAAAAGAAAAAAAAAACAACCAAAACAATACTGGCCACAAAAATAAATATTAATAGTAAAAATATAGAAAAATCATATACACATAAGTGTGACTGCTGTTTAGTTCTTAAGAAATGGGAACTTCAAAGAAGAAGAGAGAGAGAGTAGTGGCGGACAGACGAGTGGAGGAGAAGAAGGAGTGGAGAGAGAGAGAGCGTTCGGGAGACGGACGAGAGGGGGAGCTGTGGTCGGAAGAGAGGAGGAAGGAAAGATCCGGCGCAGGGAGGGTTTCCTGCAGCGGAGGGGAAGGGGTTTGGCGGACGGCGTGGCGAGGGGAGGAGTTCGGGGGAGAAGCGCCGGAGAGGGTCGGCTCGGCGGACGGCGCAGCGGAGCGGTAGGTCACCGGAGCGGAAAAAAAGGGGGCTGTCATGGGAGCTCATGTGCGGCGGCTAGGGCGGCGAGCCGGAGTGAGATGGAGAGGATGGGGGTTTGGGGCTGCCGCTGGTCGGGAGAGATCGGAGGGCTCTCAGGCGGCTAGGGATCTCGTGAGCGTGGTCACAGCGGCTGCGACGGGCGCTGCTCCGGGCACTCGACCACATTCGTCGTCGATGGAGGTCTGACTCGGGTAGCAGGATGGCTCGGGTCGGGGCACGATGGCTTACCGGGTGCTCGTCGGAGGAAGAGTGGCGCACGACCGTACGAGGGCTCGGGGTGGCCAGGGAAGGCACACGCGGCGACGGTCAGGTGAGGGGGTTTCTATCTTCTCCCTTATTCTGTGGGTGTGGTGATGGTGTGGCGCACACGATAGCACTGCCGGTGGTGCCTAGGTTTTCGGCCACGATTCGTGTGGCGGCGGTGGTTATGTCGAGGGAAGTCAGAAAAGAGACGGGGGTGGCCGATGATGGTGGTTGAGGTAGTGGCGGAGACAGGGGCAGAAGGTGGTCAGAACGGCGAGGTGGAGGTGGCTGTGGTGTCGGTGTTTGGCCGGGGACGACAGGGTTAGGATAGGTTTAAAGGTTTTAGAGAGAGGATAGTATCGGCATGTGTCCTACGAGACACGGGTGGGTTGACGTCCGGGGTTGTCGGACGCGGATAGAAAAACCATTGTAACTGTTTTAGAAATAAAATATAGTGAATGGGAAGGGGGACACGGACACGGTGCACGGCACTGTTGAGGATGGTAGAAATTTTGTGGATGGTTGGAGTAATTCATGGAGGAGTACCTGCCTATTTATAGGATGTGAGAATTCCCAGTTGGATAAAGATTAGGAATATTTAAACCCAATTAGATAATTCATGTATTAATTTAAAATCAATCAAATCCAATCCAAATCCAAATCCAATTAAATCTAATTAAATTCTTTTAGTTTAAAAACAAATCAATTTCAAATATAGATATTAGTTTACTATTTAAATGTATCCATGGAATCAAATCAAAATTTAAATTGTCACAAATATTTCAAAAATATGTTTTCCAAAAATGCTAATAATAATAATTTTAAAAATTACACTATTTATTTAAAAATAAGGTAATAAATAATTATGATATATGTATGCACAAATAATATTTACATAATTATATTTTTCTAGTATACAATAAAAATATTATTTATTATTAGTAGTTGAAGGACCTTTAAAATGAAGAGAACAAACTTAGCAATTCTTGTATGATAGCAAAGTATTTATTATATAAATTATTTTGAACTATATAAATTAAAATTAAAGTATTTTTCTAAAAATATGTACGCTCATCCATATTCGTACTCGACGAGCAATTACGAAATACGTCGTTTGCGTACAATACGACTATGCGACGTACAATACAAAATTTTTTAAATCAGTACCAAAATCGATAAAAAAAATATAGTAAAAATTTAGGGGTTTTACAATACTTATTTGTAATAGTTAGCACAATACAAAAAATGCAAATTAAGAATTTTTCTTAATAAGCAGCATTGCTTAGATTCAAGGACAATTTGATTTGAAAGAATTCTATTAAAATAATACTGGTAATATTTTCCATAATAAAAATTGTTACTACAGTAACTGACCTAGTTCTACTCTCGGCTCAAATCATCACATCTTCCGGTAGTCCAGTTTAACCCACCACAATTCTATACATACCAAGGCCCAGCATTATGCATAGAATATCAATTTCATCCCCATGAACTAGCATAACCATGGAATAGTTCATCTAAGCCCAAAATAGGCTTGACCTATTACTGCACTTCCACTAACACATACCTATCAACCTTCACTACATTCCATGAGTTAACAACTCAGGATCCCAGAGACTGTTAAACTCCAACTCGAAGAGAAATAGAATAATGACCCACAAAAATCACAAGAATATATACAAATTTTATACATGAACCAAAATCTAATAGCCAAGTTAAATTCTCTAAAAAAAAGGGATAACTGTTACTGATTATTGATCTGAAGAACACATCCCAAACATAACATTCTAAAATACTAAATTTAATACAACCATATTGAATGAGAAAATATATACATAATCTAAGAGGAAATGAATTTAAAAATTCACTAGAAATATAAATAAAACTTCATTGTTTAAGACGATTCCCAAATACTGCAATCCACTGCCCCAACTATACTCTGACACCGCTGTAGGATGTGGAAAATTATGACACGCTGTCATTTTAATCCATACGCTCAAGGCCATACGCTTATCAAAAGCCATACGCTTAGTGGGTATTTTATTATTTTTTCTTAAAGTGGCAGCATAGCATATATTAAATGAAGAATGAATCTGACGTCTCGTCTTTCGTGCAAAGATAGTTGTCATGAAAAGAGCAACCGTCGTATAGGATTTCGAAGAGTTGGTTTTGTCTTTTACGAGGACAGCTCAGCAGATCATTAATGCAAAGTTATTATTACTGACAGTCTGTCAGCCGTCATATCTGTAGTCATGACGCTCGAGAAAATCTTTTGACAGTTATTAGAAAATATGGCGTATCAGAGAAGATTGATGATGGCCACGTGGCCATTTCTTCAGTGAGCGTATGAAGTCTATACGACTCCTTCCTTCTCCAGTGAGCGTATGAAGTCTATACGACTCATTCCTTCTCCAGTGAGCGTATGAAGTCTATACGATTTCTTCCTCATCAAGTGAGCGTACGACTCTTGTTCAGTCAAGTGAGCGAATAAACTCCATACGACTCCTTGATGACCAAGTGAGCGTATCAGCTTTATATGGTTCTACGCTGTCCAAGTAAGCGTATGCAAGACATGTGCCTTCCAAGCTAGCGTATGACTCTTCTTCTAAAGCAGCGTATCACAGCAGTTATGTCCAGAATGGTTTTCAACGAGCAGTTAACACACGTTTTCACGTGTCCTGTACTCAATTATCCACTTCTTCAGAAGTTATCCAACGTGGCATCTATGCCATCAATCTCTCCTGAACATGCTCCACTACTTTCAACTGCACGCTAATGTGTCTCCATCAGAATTTGCCACGCGTCCCTGCAGTTATGCACACGTCAAGTAACTACCTGAGCGTATGCTTAAGGACAGTTATCCTGAACTCTATAAAAAAGAGTTTCTTCATCTTCATCAGACACTACAGTCAATTTCAGAGAGAACAGAGAGATTGCCCAGTTGCTGTCCAAGTTCTTCAAAGTTCGAGTCTTCTTCATCGCATCGTCCAAGGGATAAAGTAATCGTCTTCTAGATTAGATTCCTACAGTTGTAATTTTCTCAGATACAAAATAAATAAAGAAAATTTATTTATGGAAAACAAATTGGCGACTCTGTTGGGGAAAGCTGTCTCCTCCAACGAGATAGCAACAACTCAATGCGATACTTCGTCGATCGGCTTGACGAAGAAGACGATGGTTGTACAATTCGACCAATCGGCTTATGAAGAAATGCTCAAGGCGAAGGAGGGCCGCACTGCTTCCTCCGCTCTTCCTGCTGAGAAGAAGGGACGCTCCGTCTATGTCCCTAAGTCTTCTGTAGCAGTCCGAGATGCTTCTGTCACTTCTCATGCTGACAAGAACATGTCTTCAACTTCCATGAAGCACAATTCGGCTTCTCTGAACACGGCAACAGTCCTAGTCACACTGACAAAGTTGGTTCTTTAACCAAGTCAGCGTGTATAAAGAAAACCATCTCTGGATATGTCAAAGTCCCTTCTCCCTCTACTCTTACGACAGCAGTCGGCTCTTTAGCCATTGATGACTCTGAGCGTATGGTATTCAAAGGGCAGCGTACGGCAAAGGCAGCGTATAAAAGCCAACATCAGGCAGCGTACGCTAAGCCAAAGCCAGCGTATGCTAATAAAAAGGCAGCGTATGACCAGAAGTCCAAACTGAAGTCAGCGTATGCTAACAGATACAGTCCTTTGACTGTTTCTCAAAATCAGGCTGGGGGTTCTCTTCCACAGAACATACAAATGATTCCCCCTCAACTTGCATATCTTGTGCCAACCAAGGAGAAAGACTCTTTAGTCAACTCCTCTACTCCTAAGGTCTTTACCTCTGGAGTTAATTTGACTAGTACTCTTACTAGATCAAACAAAGGAAAATGCCTTTTGGCTAATTCCTCTAAAGAGGGATTATTACCGACTCCCAGTCGGAATAATACCCATCTTCCTTCTCTCCAAATTTCTCGATCTGAGAAAGGCAAATTACAAGTATCCAAGACTGATATCAAAGTCAGATCTCCTACGGATCTTCGTAACAAGCTTAATCAGAATCGTCTCGGTTCCACTGAGACAAGTATATTAGACCCTGATGCAGAATATGCCAAGAACTATGTGGCTCAAATTAATCAATCTTTATACACTCAGGAACCAAGAAGACAGAAGAACAAAAGACAAGTTTCTACACAGAAACTATCTTCAAGTACTTCCCAATATGTTCCTACAGATCTCCGGGAGTATTTGCAAAATAAACGGAGAATTGACACTCCGTCAGGTTATGATATTGCTCATATTTGTCATGAAAAGCATGGTTGCAACTTCCAACCTCGAGTTGTAATTCAATGTTGTTGTTCACCAAAAAGACAATCTGTTTTCGAACGGATTCAATATGAACCAATGTTGGATGAAGGTGAACCTCTTTATGCTTCTGTCAACATGACCTCCAGAAATATTGGGGGTAGCATACGGTCTGATGCTATATCAGACTCTGAAGATGGTGTTTATCTCGGCACCCGATCCAGGACCGGAGCCTTGGCCAGAGCCTCTTCTTCTTCTCATCCAAGTGGTAATCCGGAGATCACAGAAGACTTCCTTGGAGAATCTAACTTTCCAGTATTGACTCCCGTAAATAGCCCCGGGAAAGATACTGATTCACACAGTGATGATTCAGAACAGACTGTTTCATCATCTATTCCTCGAATGATTACCACTTACATGGCAGAGGGCAATCATGAACCTTCGACTAGCACCGAAGCTCATGAACAAAGGCTTTCTTCCTTAGAACAACAGTTGCGAGCTATGGCAGATACATTGAATGCTATGCACACTCTTATGCAAGCTCAGCATCAAACTCAACAAGTCCAACAGACAGCTCCTCCAGTTATATTAAATACTCCTGTTGTTCCAAACCCGGAACCCTCTACTATTTCGGGGGTACAATCTAATGTTCCTGAACAACCCACTCCAAGTCAGTCTGGAGCTGGGGGTGGTACATATGCTGCAGTCCCTCCTCCTAATTACACTCAACAAGTTACAACTCCCCAATCTTCTGGAATTGTTTCTGAAGAGTTAAAGAATCTCCGAACTCAATTCGAGGCATTCAAACAAAAGGATGGTTTGCAAAGGTTAGGTATCAAGCAACCTTACCCGATAGAATGGAAGCAGGTATCGTATCCACCAAAATATAAACCTCCGACCATCTTTTTCTTTGATGGGACAACCTCCCCAAGTCAGTTCATTAATCATTTTGAAGTAATGACTGATCAATTACAACCAAGTGACGCCCTCCTTACTCGGGTGTTCGTTGGATGTCTCAAAAGAACGGCTTATGAATGGTATAGAAGTCTCCCTGATGGGTGCATTACCTCATTTGCCGGTTTCAAGCAAATGTTTCTTGAACGATTCTATGAAGGGCTTAACGACATGCCCATGTCAGCCCTCATAAGAATTAAACAGAAAAATAATGAAACCACCGAGGACTTCATTGAAAGATTCAGAAGAGAAGCCCTCAAAATGCCTCTTGGAACTCCCGATGCTGTTACCATCGACACTTGCAAGTCGAATCTCTTACCAATTATCAGCATGTGGACAGGGTCCACTCAGTTCCAAGATTGGCCTTCTTTCATTGTCAGTGCCAAGGCTGCCGAGGTCAGTGCTGAGACCTTCAAGGGTCTGGGGGTATAAATGGCTCCCAAGGAATCAAATCAGAGTGCTCGACCCAATAATCGCAAAGGAAAAGAAGCTCTTGAAGTCAATCTCCAAAGCAGTAGTCAAGAGGTAAAAACTATCCAAGCTACTCCAGCTCCAACAAATCAACAACAGAGACCTCATCGGCCGAAGGAAGAATATTCTTTCGACGATGATGATGTTCAGGGTATCTTTGAATGCTTGCTCAAAGGTAATAAGATTTAATTGCCAGAAATTAAAAAGCCTGATGAAGCCAATAAGACAGATCATCCAAAATACTGTCTATATCATAGAATGCTGGGTCATACAATCCGGTCTTGCTATGTATTAAAAGGGAAGATTCAAAAGATGATTAAATCAGGAGCTGTGACATTAACACCCAAAGACAAAACAGTCACAGCAAATGTAATTTCAATGCAGTTCGGTGACTTCCCTCCCTTAATGGTAGAAAGTGGGATTGTTCCTATCCCCAAAGCAACTCTCGAAGTTGTAAACATCCCACCAGCACAGAATGACGAACTTGTTCCTGTCACAACCAAGAAGGGAGAGATCATGTGGATTCATCCAGATTTAATGACGGAGTTTGAAACGTCTTCCTCTTCTCCTCGGAAGACTCCATCATCTAAAAAGAAGCTCTGGAAGACTAGCAATGTGACTTCTAGTTTCACACCCGATTTTTATCTAACTTCTACTTTCATCTCAGCAGGAAATTCACTCCCTACGGAGATAAAATCTGTACCTCAATTTGAAGATAGGTACAAGCCTGCTTTTCATCTATACAGTTCACAATCTCGTGAATTGATGGCGAAGATGGGTTATGATCTAGCCACTGCTCCTGGTTTGAACTCAGGCAAGGGACTCCGAGCACCTTTGGCCATCACTATGAGACATAATCAATCTCGTGTTGGCCTTGGTTTCTGGAATGAAGCTCTCATCAAACATAAAAGAACCAAGAGCAAGATAAAGAATTGCAACATGGTTTCCATAGACCCTGAACCAGAATCTGAAGTTGAAGTTCATGCTGGAACTCGGTCAGGAAAAATATATCTGAAAGATTATGCTGAGATTCCTGAAGAAACTTCTAACGTTCCTCCGGTTATAGCTTCAACACCAGTCTCTACTGAAGAGCCTTTAAATGTTCCTGTTGAAACAGTTCCTTCTAAACCAACAGCAGCTGACAAAGGCAAACAACAAGTCCGCTTTGACAAACCATTGAAGAAGTCATCTCCTACAGGGCTTGAAAAGCCTTATAATTTTGATATATTGGCTCAACTAGCCAATACCCCAGCCAAATTATCAATCTTTGAGCTCTTACGCCTCTCTAAAGAGACTCGAGAAACTCTAAGTGAAGCACTGCTGCAAGCAGAAACCTGCCTAACTCTTCTCAAGAAGTTGGAAACAGAATCTGTTTCTCATTGCCATAATGTATTGGAATTTATTCCAAACATTACCTTTACGCAGGACGATATGCTGCTAGAGGATAATCGACATGACCGTCCTTTATATCATACAGGATATATTGATTCTATGAAGGTTGATCGTCTCTTGATTGATCCAGGATCTGCTCTCAGTATTATGCTAAAAGCTATGCTAGACGCACTGAAGATACCTGTACATAGCCTTTCCAGTACTATCACTACCATCTTGGGATTTAATCAAGGAAAAAGTGAGCCTTTGGGCAAGATTCGCCTCAAATTTCAAATAGGCGATCTTCGCACTAAAGTTACTTTTTACATCATCGACAATCATGGTTGCTCATACAATGCTCTGTTGGGGAGACCATTCTTGCATGAACATAATGTCGTTCCTTCGACTCTTCATCAGTGTTTCAAATATGTTGATGATAATGGAGAAGTTCAAAAGGAGGTTGCAGATCTCTATCCATTCAAAGGAGTTGAAGCTTACTTCAATGACGCTCGCATGTACAAAGATGAATACTCAAAAGTCTTGCAAGCTATGGATAATGATGATGAGGTAGCAAAAGTTGGCACTTTTGTTATTCCTGTAAAAGGGCGTATCACTCCTCCGCAGTCTGTTAAATCATCTGAAGAAGGCTCACTGATAATTCCTGTCAGTGGACGTACTACTCCATCACCTGCCCAGGCTCCACAAGGCTCACTGATAATTCCTGTCAGTAGACGTACTACTTCATCACATGCCCAAGCTCCACAAGGCCCACTGATAATTTCTGTCAGTGGACGTACTACTCCCCCTCTATCTTCTCAGGCTAGATCAGATACTCTAGTCATTCCAGTCAGTGAACGTACTACTTATCCATGATCTTCTTCAAGGGAGCTCACCTCTTCTGAGCCTTTTGTTATCGATCTTAATCGAAACAAAACTTCTGATCGCTCTTCCTCTCCTCCTTTTGTCATTAATTTGACTAAGTCTGATAAGGCTCAGCCTTCTGTTGTAAATACAGTATCTAATATTAATGAAGCATCCCCTTTGCAGTATATTGATGTCTGTGATCATGTACAAAGTTATTTACAATTGCTAGATAGCTTAGAGTCACTAACTATAGGGGTTGTTCAAACTCTTCATACAGACGTATCATTGGAATCCATACAAAAATCATACTTCGTGGTCCCTGCTAAAAAGAAGGGAGAGAATCCAATCTTCTTTTATAAAGGACCCCAGAATCCTCCTAATTTGGAAGAAGATGACATAAACGACGATACTGGAAGGTTACAACTGCGTCGCTACAGTCAACAATCCAAAATATCATTAAGAATATGGGTTATGACTTTAGAACCAGTCTCAATAATAGAAAAGGAAGAAGAATGCCTGTTCGAATTCCTCCATTAAAATATGGAAGGACAAAATGTGGTTTAGGTTACATTACTCCTACTTCCTTTATCAACATAGTCCATAAAGATTCAAAATCCGATGAAGACGAACGATCTGAGTCTTCTGATTCCCTCTCTTGGGATTCTGACACGAATATTGGCGATATCCATCGTTCTATTCTATCCATCAATATGGTCTCCGTTGATGGCCCGCAGGAAAATAATGAAGATGAGGATGATTTTGAAATATCACCCGAATCGGAACAATGGGCTCAAAGATTAGATAATCAATGGGAATTCAGGTTCGAGCAGAGGGAACCTCCTACCGAAGATAAACTGATCCAAATTGATGTTGGTGAAGAAGGTTCTCCTAAACCAATATTCATCAGTGAAAGTCTTTCAGAAACAGATAAACAAGACATGATCAAACTTATTCGTGATTATATAGATGTCTTTGCCTGGAGTTACGAAGATATGCCAGGACTAGATCAAAAGATTGTAATGCACAAACTCAATATCATACCAAATGCTAAACCGGTCAAACAAAAACAGCGACGATTTCGTCCAGACATCATGGATGCAATTGAAGCTGAAGTCAACAAGCTTATGGCTTCTGGATTTATTCGAGAGGAACAACATCCTGAATGGGTGGCTAACATCGTTCCTGTCCTTAAAAAGACTGGCAAGATCCGGGTCTGTATAGATTTTTGTGATCTCAATGCGGCTTGTCCTAAAGACGAGTTTCCTCTTCCAATTACTGATGTCATGATCGATAACACATGTGGTTTCGAACGAATGTCATTTATGGATGGGTATTCGGGATACAACCAGATCAAAATGTTTCCAGATGATGAAAAACACACTTCCTTCAGAATGCCGATCGGTACATACTGTTATACAGTGATGCCGTTTGGTCTCAAGAATGCAGGAGCAACATATCAGCGAGCAATGAGCACTATATTTCGCGAACATCTCCGAAAAATAGTCGAATGCTATGTTGATGATATTGCGATCAAAAGTCGACGAAAGGAGGATCATATCCAAGATTTGAAGACTATCTTTGATTTAATGCGTCAGCATCAACTTAAAATGAACCCTACTAAGTCCTTCCTGGGCGTCTCTAGTGGTAAATTTCTCAGGTTCGTCATTACCGCTAAAGGTATACACATGGATCCCGAGAAGATCAAAGCCATTCAAGAGATGCGTCCTCCACGCACCTTAAAAGAGCTACGAGGATTTCAAGGAAGAATTGCTTATATCAGGAGATTCATTTCTAACTTATCAGGACGCTGCAGACCATTCAACAAACTTCTGAAGAAGGGTGTATCTTTCGTCTGGAACGAAGAATGTCAAAAAGCATTTGACGATATTAAACAGTATCTCATGAACCCTCCAGTTTTGGTACCTCCCGTCTCGGGGATACCATTTCTTCTATATGTTCGAGCCATGGATCATTCTCTTGGTGCATTACTTGCCCAGAAAAATAAAGATGGCCATAAACAGGCTATTTATTATCTTAGTCGCACAATGACGGGTGCTGAACCGCATTATTCTCCCATCGAGAAAGAATGCTTAGCATTAATGTTTGCTGTTCAGAAAACGCGACATTATATTATCGGTCAAACGATTCACGTCATTTCCAGAGTGAATCCCATCAGGATTATGATGAAGAAATCTGGTATTCTCAACTCCAGACTAGCTAATTGGGGAATCTTGTTAGCTCAATACGATATGCATTATATTCCTCAGAAGTCAGTTAAAGGACAGGCTCTTGCTGATTTTCTGGCTGCTCATACAATTCCAGAAGATTCTAAATTTAATGATGATATTCCTGATGAAGTCTTGGATTCAAATCTGATTTCTGAAGAAGTTCCTACCTGGCGTCTATTCTTTGATGGAGCATCTAGAATAGGTCCTAACGGCGATATTGTCGCTGGAGTTGGGATTGTTCTTGTATCCCCAGAAGGACTAACTATTCAGAGGGCTTATTCTCTAGATCAATCATGTTCAAACAATGTAGCCGAATACAATGCATTACTCATTGGTCTTTAACTTGCTAAATATCTAGATATTCAATATTTGGAAGTTTTTGGATACTCCAAGCTTATTGTCAATCAGATCAGAGGAACGTATGAAGTCCGTCACCAGGATTTGATACCTTATCATCGAGCAGCACTCTCTATAGCCTCATTTTTTGAAGATTTCTTTATTGAACATGTTCGACGAGCCTATAATACAGAAGCTGATGCTTTAGCTAATCTTGCTGCTGTATTAGCTATACCAATCAGACGTCAGCAAGTGATAGTGGTTTATAACCGAGAACTATTCTGTGTTGAGAATAATTTGGCTTTGGCTTTTCCCTATAAACTAGACGAAGATTCTTTCAACCTTGATGCTGGATTAAAGTTTGACAAAATATCCTCGTCTTCTTCCGATTCTACTATGGAATATGTCTTTTCTAATGAAACAGAAGCCATAATTGAAGACTGGAGACGCCCGTTTCTAGATTTTGTTTTGTATGATATACTTCCTGATAATCCGAGTAAAGCAGCGTCTATTCGACGTCGATCTCTCAGATTCTATTATAATCATACGATGAAAACATTATATCGTCGGTCTTACGACGGTCTTCTCCTCCGATGCATTGCTGGTGAAGAAACACAACAGATAATCCGTGAAGCACATGATGGTGTTTGCGGAGCTCATCAACCAGGTCCTAAACTTCAAGAGCGTATCCGTCGTATGGGTTATTATTGGCCCACGATGGTGGCTGACGCTATTCAATATGCTCAGAAATGTAAAGCCTGTCAAATTCATGCAGACTTTATCCATCAACCGTCAGAGTTCTTACACCCAACAGCGGAATCATGGCCCTTTGAAGCTTGGGGCATGGACGTCATTGGTCCCATCAACCCACCATCATCAAGAGGACATCGGTTTATTTTAGCAATAACCGATTACTTTTCCAAATGGGCTGAAGCAATCCCGTTATCTGAAGTTAAAACTTTTAGTGTTATCAACTTCGTCAAGCATCATGTTATCTATCGATTTGGTATTCCTCGGCGTATTATCCATGATAACGGACCGCAGTTCGTCAGTCAGAAATTTACTCGATTCTGCGACGATCATCGGATTAATAATTTAGCTTCTACAGCATATAATCCAGCAGCTAATGGATTGGCAGAAGCTTTCAATAAAACAATCATCAAACTCTTGAAAAAGTTCGTTTCTTCCAACAAACGCAACTGGAGCGAGAAGCTCGGTGAATGTTTATGGGCCTACCGCACCACAGTTCGCAATGCGACAGGATGTACACCTTTCTCTTTAGTATATGGGTGGGAAGCTGTTCTTCCCCTTGAGATCCAGATTCCTTCTCTGAGAATTGCAATCTCCAATGAACTGACAACAAAAAACAATGATCGTCTTCGACTTCAAGAGTTTGAAGCTCTAGATGAAAAACGATTGTATGCTCAACAAAATATCGAGCTGTATCAGGCCCGAATCTCAAAAGCTTTTAACCGAAAAGTCAAAGTCAGAGCATATCAGAAGGGAGAACTGGTCCTTACTGTCAGACGTCCTATGACCATGACACATATGAGCAAAGGCAAATTTGATGCGAAATGGGAAGGCCCATTCGTAGTAAACAAAGTCTTCTCTAACTGAGCATACCAGCTTGCCTCTATGGATGGGAAAGTCATGATGATGCCTATCAATGGCAAATTCTTAAAGAAATATTATGTATAATGTTTTCATCATTCCCCAGCAAATATAAAATTCTTCTCTACAAAAGTTATTTCGATATCGTTATCCCCAGAGGAAATTGATATTCCACCATGTATCATCTTCCCAGAGAATTTAATATTTCGTTTTATTAGATCCCCAGGGGTTTTAATAAAGATCTTGAATAAAAAAATCATGTCCATATTACCTCTGAATTTTCTATCTCAATATCATATTTTGATATTTAGTCCTTCTGATTTTTGAGTCTAAAGGTCAGTGAATAAAGGCAAAATTGATGTAAAGTGGGAAGGATACATCGTAAACAAAGTTTCCTTAAACAGAGTTTATTTTGAGACAAATTCTTCAAGAAAAAGAGTACATCATCATGGAAGATCACTGTCATCCCTCTCATACTTGGGACGAGGGCCACATACATAATCAGCAAAAGAATTGAATACATCTTTTCCTGACTGCACCAAGAACTGACAGGCAGCCAGCCTCATTGCTTCTTCTTCTTCGTTTTCTCCTGGTTCGACCAGGAAGTCCAGGATATCTCTCGGCGGCTTGGGAGTAGACGAGCTTTCGCCCATTTCCTTCTTCTGTGGAGGTAGATATTCTTTAGCACCTTCAGTAACTTCGGAGACGACTTCAGCCTTCTTTGTATTCTTTTCAGAAGACATTATGGATAAAAGAGGATGATGTGTGATCCTTCTACTCAAATATATGCTCTATTTATAGGCATATGGTTACGAAGATCGAAGGGACATATTCTTTCTCGAGATTCATTTCATCCGTTTATTTATTACGTTCATCCGATGGTTCATCCGTTCATTCATCTAACGGTTCGTCCGTTCATAATCTTCTATCAATTCATTAAGTGGGGATTCGTTAGTGATCATGTTTTCATAACCTCTGAATCAATTCCGAATCTACTTATTCATTTGTCATTTTTTTTATTACCTCTGCACAGAAATCAATCTATTTTTCTTTTTGAGTTCCTACATATTATCACGTCCATAATACCTCTGATAATATCATATACTCTAGAACAGAAAAGAAGATTTCATTATATATCATGTCCACAATTCATCCACAAATACAAATCATTGAGCATAGAAGAATTGTCATTTCCATTCCCATTTCACCATAAAAAGTCTATTACATTTTCTTAGACTTTCTTACAAATCATAATGGAAATCTATTATAATCTTGGATTTTCATTCTACACCACAACAATAACCTAATAGAGATCTATCTTCTTCTTTGGATCTTCTCCGTCGGACCTTCTCCGTCAGGTTCGTTGTTGGTTGCAATTCCTGACTGTCTGGATCTCAGTTACGACCAGATCAGCAGGAATCAAACTCTGGTCTTCTCTCTCAGACGAGAGGAGAACCACAGAGTGTGGCAGCCCGAAGTCGTGGTGCTGCCAATACAACTGGTGGATTAGGAGCTACCTTTCAGAGAAAACAGAAATGTATCCAACCTTGGGATACAATTCCTAGTTCTCCCGTGAAAGGAACTCTACTACCCGATTTCTCGGTAGTAGAGTTGACTCCACCATCCAACTCTCGTGTATAAAGGCTCTTCCTACCATCTGAGGAAGACCCTTCTATCCCACGAAGAGTTCTGAGTTGTCTGATTTACGCATCAAAGGCGTATGAGCTCCCTGATGTTGGTGTCAGAAAGACATTCTCCACAGCATCCACATCACCAATGCCAGTTCTGAAGAAAATCTTTAGCCAAGTTTCTGCGGAAAACAGCATGAAGAAAAGAATTAAATCAACAGAAATGTCATATGAAACGCACTGGTTGGTCAAGCACGCTCAGAGACAGAAAGCTTATTTTCAACAGCAAAAACAGTACGTGTATTATGCCGGACTTACTTTCAAGTTTGGCACTAAGAGTTGGCAAACTGATGTCTGACATATTGCTCAGAATTCGAACATTTAGAAGCATTTGCTTTCCGATTTGAGAGTGAAATCTCACGTTCATTCTCAGAGAAGAGAAGAAGAAAAAGAAGATGGGGATGAGTTCTGTGAAACTCTTCTGTCTATTTTAAAGTATGGAGCGCAAGTCTATTCTTGGAAAAGATCCACAAATAACGCTCATAAAATATGCAATGAGTGTCACGTGTACTTTGGAAACCAGCACAGCCTTGGAAATATTCAAAGAGTGCTTTCCACAACATTGGAAGACAGCGTAACCTACAGCTATTCATTGGTGCATGCTATTCATTGATGTACGCTATCCAACGTAACTTATAACATTGGAAGACAACGTAACCTACAGCTATTTATTGATGTACGCTATTTAGCGTAATCTATAAACTGGAAGACAGCGTAACCTACAGCGTAATCTACAGTTATTCATTGGTGCACGTTAGTTTTCAACACAAATTTGTACTAAACAGAGAATTCTTGAATATTCATTTCATTAAGGCACTGATGGCCTTACAAAAAAAAAGATGGAAAGAAAGGGGTGCAACAAAGTCACGCTCTATTTTCCAGAGCGGCTAAGTTTGACGCCTAATTCTTCTACGCTTTGGACCCCCATGCGGTGCAACAGAGCAGCGAGCATTTCACGCTTCTCTACGAGGCTCCGTCCATCAGAAGAAGAGGAGCCGTCCAGACCGAAGTAGCCTAAGAAATTCTTGGCTAACTGCGTGGGGTCATCTTTGAACTCGATGACGAAGGGCTCCGGTTCTTTGCCCCCAAAGGTGGGGTCACCATGGGCACAGAAACCTAATTTTCGTACTTCTTCTTCAGCCGCTTCCTTTGGAGTCATGGTTACAAGACATGAATGTCAAAAACTGAATTTTCTCAGTTTATATAACAAAGCTTGCTGGCGGTTCATATTCCTCCATAAATCAGATTCAATCAGTCTCGAAAAATGAAGAGTCATCATGACATTTAATAAGTTCATTTTTTTTATAAACAGACTTAATGCCAGCGTGTCAAGACTCATTCCTATTTTTTATTCAAAGTAATTTCGAACTTTTGAAACTCATAAAGTTCGAAAACTTTGAAGGGGGTCTTGTAGGATGTGGAAAATTATGACACGCTGTCATTTTAATCCATACGCTCAAGGCCATACGCTTATCAAAAGCCATACGCTTAGTGGGTATTTTATTATTTCTTCTTAAAGTGACAGCACAGCATATATTAAATGAAGAATGAATCTGACGTCTCGTCTTTCGTGCAAAGATAGTTGTCATGAAAAGAGCAACCGTCGTATAGGATTTCGAAGAGTTGGTTTTGTCTTTTACGAGGACAGCTCAGCAGATCATTAATGCAAAGTTATTATTACTGACAGTCTGTCAGCCATCATATCTGTAGTCACGACGCTTGAGAAAATCTTTTGACAGTTATTAGAAGATATGGCGTATCAGAGAAGATTGATGATGGCCACGTGGCCATTTCTTCAGTGAGCGTATGAAGTCTATACGACTCCTTCCTTCTCCAGTGAGCGTATGAAGTCTATACGACTCCTTCCTTCTCCAGTGAGCGTATGAAGTCTATACGATTTCTTCCTCATCAAGTGAGCGTACGACTCTTGTTCAGTCAAGTGAGCGTATGAACTCCATACGACTCCTTGATGACCAAGTGAGCGTATCAGCTTTATATGGTTCTACGTTGTCCAAGTAAGCGTATGCAAGACATGTGCCTTCCAAGCTAGCGTATGACTCTTCTTCTAAAGCAGTGTATCACAGCAGTTATGTCCAGAATAGTTTTCAACAAGCAGTTAACACACGTTTTCACGTGTCCTGTACTCAATTATCCACTTCTTCAGAAGTTATGCAACGTGGCATCTATGCCATTAATCTCTCCTGAACATGCTCCACTACTTTCAACCGCACGCTAATGTGTCTCCATCAGAATTTGCCACGCGTCCCTGCAGTTATGCACACGTCAAGTAACTACCTGAGCGTATGCTTAAGGACAGTTATCCTGAACTCTATAAAAAAGAGTTTCTTCATCTTCATCAGACACTACAGTCAATTTCAGAGAGAACAGAGAGATTGCCCAGTTGCTGTCCAAGTTCTTCAAAGTTCGAGTCTTCTTCATCGTATCGTCCAAGGGATAAAGTAATCGTCTTCTAGACTAGATTCCTACAGTTGTAATTTTCTCAGATACAAAATAAATAAAGAAAATTTATTTATATAAAACAACCGCTAACTCTCAGCACCAGCTGGAAGGAACACGAACAGGACGGACACGAGCTATAGCCTCGGACACGCACCCCAAACTCGAATACGAAATCCATACCACCCAACCACGAACACGACACATGAAATAAACAAACACAATTGAGATTAAAATCAAGCAACTAGGCACGTCTGCACAAAGAATTCGAATAGGTAGATAAAGAAATTACCTGAGGAATTCAGAGCTTGCGATCACAGATCACAATGGGACACCAAACTTCGTGTCCAGATTCCTCATGCTTGCTCCACCAATATGAAGTACTCTCCCGATGATCACAATACTCAAAGTCCAGAATTTACTGAAACTAACCAAATCAAAGAACAACAATCGATCACAAATTATCATAAAAAAATTCAGATCAATAAGTGAAAACCCAATTTACCAGGTTTAGAGATTAGTGAAGGAGAAGATCCAAACAGCCGCTCGATTGTTCAAAACTAGAAGATCTGATCGATCGTTCAAAATCGACGAGATTTCAACTGGAAGATTCAATACAAGGAAAAATTGAAAAGAATTAACAGGGGAAGCAAATCACGGATCAATCGAGACTGAATCGAGCTCACCGTCGTCGAAGTTCGGTCATGCCCCCTCGAAGAAGAACGATAAGCCGAAGTTGCTGAGAGAACTCGTCGCAAGGAGGAAGACAAGTCTCGTCGCCTCTTAGTTCACCGGAGAAGAGATCGTCAGCCCGCTGAAGTTCCGCCACACGCTCGACTGATTGTCGGAGAAGGAGGTTCTCACTCCGCCGACGTCGTCGGAAAGACGTCCGCACTTTGCTCGGAGGAAATCGTCGGAAGAAGATCACCGGGGGGAGAATTTGGGTCGCTGTCGTAGCCGGACTCGTCGCCACCGCTGAGGAAGAGTAGATCGCCGGAGAAACGACTCAGTCGTCAGTTGGAGGAAATACCACCGGATTTCGTCGGTGGTGGAACTGAAATTGAGCGAAGTCGCCAGTAACCTTCGAAGCACTGCCATGGCCGAGAGTTCGCCTGAGTCGGTGGAGATGAACGTCGCCGCTGCCATGAGCTAGGGTTAGGTTTAGGTCGGATTGGAAAATTTGTGGTGAACCCTGAAAATTTGGGAAGAAGAATGAATTGGGAAAAAAACAGCTCACTCTCTCTCCTCAGTTCTGATATAAAGAGAAATTGGATTTTTACAAAAAACTCCCCCCCACCAATGGAAATCTTTCAATGGAGCCCTCCCTTTTTTCATTTATTACAAAACTTGTTAGGAAATTCGTTAAAAAGTTGTTTAGGAGATTCAAAAAAAAATGGGAGCCACTCAAATTAGTTGTAACCAACTTTTGAAAATTAAAAAACATTTCTGCTCCAAATTCTTCCCTTCAAAATATTTATAAAGTATATATTTATAGAAAAAAAATGAAGTATTATTATTAAAATTTAAATTCCACTAAAATGGGAAAAGTGGAGTTACAAATCTCTTTCCCTTGAAAAATTTTGTCCTCGAAATTCAAAGACTCACAAAAAGTTCAAACACAATCATTTATTGAAAATAGAATTTTTCGAACACAAGAATACAATCAAGCAAACAAGCTAGGATAGCGCTCTCGCATCTCGTCTTCGTGCTCCTATGTGGACTCTCCCGGAGAGTGGTGTCTCCACATGACGCAGGCAAGTGGAATAGTCTGGTTCCGCAGGCGCTTCTCCCTCCGATCAAGGATCTCCACTGGCTGCTCCTCGTAAGTTAATCTCGGACCCATCTCTAGCTCTGAATAGTCCACCACCTGGCTCAGATCTGGAAAGTAGCATCAAAGCTGGGACACGTGGAAAATATCGTACACTCCCTCCAAGCTACCTGATAGTACCAGTAGATATGCCACCTCGCCAATCCGTGCTGTCACATCGAAAGGCCTGATAAATCTCGGACTGAGCTTCCCGCCTCTGCCAAAGCGAATGACACCCCTAGTCGGTGAGATCTTCAAGAATACTCTATCTCCAACCGCGAACTCCAGTGGCCGTCTCCTGCTGTCCGCCCAGTGCTTCTGTCGATCATGTGCAACTCTGAGACCCCCTGAGCCTTCGAGATCAAATACAATAATTACACACAAGAAGTTGAAATAATACGATCTAACAATGATCAAGAATTAAATAGGCACGAATGGAATGAAGTTTCGATTACAACTTAGAGGAGAAAAATCATGAAGACACAACTATTAAGTACGATAAAAAATCGATAGTTTAACACAAGTGGACTAGGATAAGATAGGAAAATCATGGTCAGATAGACATAATTTAAGATCGAAGTCTAGACAAGACACAATGCGTATGGAATCAAAGTCTGACAATGTATAATTTGAGAAAATCAATGATCTAACGATAAAATGCTAGAAGGAAAATTAGCAAGGGTTGATTTAGGAAACGTACGAAATACTCAGGAGATACAGTATCAAATCAGGATGAACGTGCAAGGATCTGTGATTTTCGAAAACCAATAATCATATGGAAAAGGAAATATAATTTCCATGATACCCGAGAACATATAGGTATTTGAAATCACTTTGCTTAGAATCCCTACCCCTCCAGTATATATCTGACTATAGTGGACTTTCGGCTTCGTGACTCAAATAATAATATGTTATCGAATACTCTGTCAACCTTATCCATTTTCCAACAATCATTGTCAAAACCACCCAAGATATCAAAGGTATGAAAAAAAAATCTCAATAATACTCGAAAACATATGAATGTCTGAAATCACTTCAACTTAGAGTTCATGCCTCGCCAGTGCGTTGCTGGCTGCAGTGAACTTTCGGTCTCTGCAATCCAAATAACGGCTGCAGCGCGTACTACCACACCCTAGGGTCATCGAATAGCCTTTGAACTTTATCCATAGGAAATTTTCAAGGAATTAAAATGATTTTCAATAGTCCAAGTCATGAAAATGGTGAGGTTATCTGACTATTAGAATACAAGGGTTTATGAGATACTAAGAGACTATAAGGGATCCAATCAGTGAGTACAAAAGGGCAGCCAGGGAGGTTTAAAATTTTAGACAGGGAGCAAAGTTTCAAATTATAACGGTATTTCAACTGATATCTGGAATGGTAACAAGATTCCATATATGGGACATTATCCCGAAGGGATAACAGAGTCTCGAAGGATGAACAGAAGCAAGGCATCAAATATAAGACAATGTCGCAAAATAAGAAATAAATTGCGCATTGGAAACGAAGTTCAACAAAATCTCAAGTAACGACAAAATCTCGAACAGATCCCGAATGGGAAATGAAATCTCCAATAGTATACAAAGTCTTATTAGAACTAAAATATCAACAAAATTGCAGATAAAAAGTAATTCTCGAACAAGAAGCAAGGTCATGACTAGTGAGGAGAAATAGGGTATCAAGTAGAGAATAGGAAACAAGCATTGAATGGTGAGTATGAAACAAGCAAAATCTCAAATAGGAAACGAGGTCAAATAAGGTCGTGAACAAACAAATTCTTGAATAGGAGGCAAAATCTCGAACGAAAGCAAGGTCCCGAATAGGAAACAGGATCTCAAAATCATGATTAGAAAACCAAATTTCAATAAAGCCTCAAATAGAAAACTGAAATGAGTAGGAAGCAAGATCAAAACAAAGTTGGGAACAGGACAATTTTTTTTTTAAATAGGAAACAAAGTCATAAAAATGAATATGAAAACATGATATTAAATAGCGGATATGAAACAAGTGAAATCTTAAAATAAGAGGCAAGATCAAACAAGATCGTGAATAGAACAAAAACAATTCACGAATGAGAAATAAAATCTTATAGGGAACGAGTCAAAATTTCAAAAATAGAAAACAAACTCTGCAAATGAAATCTCGAATAGAAGCAAGATTCAAACAAGGTTTTGAATGACATAAGTTTGAATTAGAATGTAACCCGAAGTAAAATCTTAAATATCAACTAAGTCTGAAAAGGGAACCAAATCTTGAATTAGGAAATGACGCCATAGGAAACAAGTTATCGAGCAGGAAGAAAATCTCGAATAAGAGCAGAGTTACAAACAAGAATGGAAACAAACTTTCAAATACATCTCGAATAGCGACCAAGGTTTCAGAATAGGAAATAAAATCTAATAATCCTTAAATATAAAACAAGGAGGTTTTAAGAAACAAACTAGGTGCAAGAGAAATCTAAGAAAAAACTGGATTATGAATCTTGATCCATGGTTTCTTCAACCATGCAAAAGAGTCTTATGTCTTCAGTCTATCTTCAGTATTCCTCCGGGACTGGAATCTCTTCAATCTTCTCCAACTGTCCTGACGTTGACTGGTCCATGAGGTAGTGCTCCATGTGATTGCTGAATCTGGAGAGGCGGTTCCTTCTTTTGTGATATTGGTGCTTCTCGTGCTGGTCCTTGGACTGTGTGATCAGCGGTCTCCAACAGTCCTTGACTTGGTGGGCAGGTGATCAGCAGTACAAGCATAGCTTTCATCTTTTGTGACACTCTTTGTGGTGACGTCCTGATGACGGTAGAAACTGTAAGTGGTCGTCATCTGAATCTGAGTCTAGATCTCTTGTTGGGGCTGAAATGTAGAGCCTTTGATAGAAATATACGTCTACTGGCGTGCTGGCTGTTGAGACCTGCTCTTGATGATGCGACTTGCTGGCAATCCTTTATTAAGTGAATGTGGACCTAAATCTGCCTCTGATGATACAGCTGATGACGTAACTGAAGAAGCGCTGACTGAATGTTACGACGCTTTGCGGATCCATAGTAGTTGCTATCTCCGTCATAAGTCTTTCTGTCTCTCCTGAGCTTCAGCTTCCCGTCTCGTTTTATTGTCTGTACTATATTCTGGGTTTCCTGGCTGGTAGCTTAAATCTTTAGAGAAGTCGGGTCCTCGGAGACTTGGATGATCTTCAGTGGCGGCTCCAGGTTCTCGATCTGCTCCTTGGTGCAAGAGATTCGCTCGGTGTCGAAGAAGTCTAACGGTCTAAGAGTCTAGAAATCAAAAGTCCTCCATAACTCAGAAAATGCATTTGCAATTCTGGATTGGAAAAGGACGGCCTGCTGGTGTCAAGGAACTCTTGAAACGCCTCCATCAACTGCGTACTACCCATGGGGATAGTAGAATGATAGAAGGTAGTGGAATCCCAAAATCCTCAAGTGTAGATGGATCGAATGTTATGATATTTGCGTGTCTGAATCGTCTAAAAAATAGAAAACTGTTAAAATGTCCTAAACCTAAAATAACAAGTGTTTATAGATATCAATATACCTGATATACTTGATATACCATTATTTTCCGATTTCCTATGTTGTGATCAAGTTTTCCTAGTTTAATCAAGTCCCCCAATAGTACTCTAATACCTAGGTATCATTAGGATAGACCTGCATGGGCCACCACTAAAAACATGTCACGACTCGCTTCCGAATAATCGGACACAAGTCGGACACGCCCAGCCTTCGTCGTTAGATACGACGAAGTAAGTTGTACCAACTAGGGAAATCTAACCAGATAATCATAAATGTATATAATCACAGCATCTAAACGTATCCCAGAATGATCACCATAATCCACAATTCTATGTATATAAATGTACGAGTCATCAATAATGAAATGTACTATGAATTCTAAAACAATATCTAAGAGTAAAGCTAACAGTCTAAACCTGAAACCTCAAGCTAAGTCACGGCCTCATCCTGTTCAGCTAATATCCTGGGCTCTGGCCCATATGGTAGGATGATATCCTGCAAGTACACCAGCAACATATCCAGTCAGGAGCGGAGCGGAGCAAAGTACAGTTCTAGGTAATGAAACATGAACATGATATAAAATGAGTACATGGGTACATGAAATGAAATATAGGAATGAACATGAAAGTACAGGAACTATAGTACATGAATGTAAAGTACAGGAAATGTAATGTACAGGAATGAAACTATAATCCTAAAGTACCAGACATGATAAGTGCACAATATCATAATACATCTAGTCCATGTGACCGGCTGGGGTGAGAACATGCACAGGAGTACATGAATAGGGTACGACTTAGGGCCCGCGTGCACGATGCGAGGCCTAAGCTAGGGACATAAATATAGTAATCGGGATTGGTCACATGGTTAGTGTATTTCCCCATCCGACAGTAATAAGTATAAGAACGAGAGTACAGGAGTACATGATGTCGTGCCATGACGTGTCACAAGAAGAGTATAGGAATGTAAATGCACAAAACCGTAGAAAAGTACTTACCTTGCTCCAGGAAGGTACGGGTAATGAATGGAACTGGATGTCCTCATGTTTATTTTAAGTACAAGTTGATTAAAATCTACTTAAGATCCATTTAATTATCTCATAACCTATCTATAAAATATCTAGGATATTAATAGGGTAAGCCCTAAACAAGTTTTAGACAACAAAACTTAACTCCTAATGATAGAGTAATATCACTAATAAGTGCTTTATGAGATTCTATTTCAAGCTACAGAAACCACTCTTCAAATGTCAGGTTACCTTATTTAACAAATAATATGCCACCTTCTATAAAATAATTAGAGTCTAGAATAACTATTTATATATAGAGAGTAGCTAATGAATTATAATTTATATAAAAGACTAGATAAGAAAAATACTCTTTATAACAAACTAATAATAATGCACTTTCTAACTATAATACTTATTTCTAATAGTTAGCACAATACAAAAATGGAAATTAAGAATTTTTCTTAATAAGCAGCATTGCTTAGATTCAAGGATAGTTTGATTTGGAAGAATTCTATTAAAATAATACTGGTAATATTTTCCATAATAAAAATCGTTACTACAGTAACTGACTTAGTTCTACTCTCGGCTCAAATCATCACATCTCCCAGTAGTCCAGTTTAACCCACCACAATTCTATACATACCAAGGCCCAGTATTATGCATAGAACTTATCAATTCCATCCCCATGAACTAGCATAACCATGGAATAGTTCATCTAAGCCCAAAATAGGCTTGACCTATTACTGCACTTCCACTAACACATACCTATCAACCTTCACTAGATTCCATGAGTTAACAACTCAGGATCCCAGAGACTGTTAAACTCCAACTCGAAGAGAAATAGAATAATGATCCACGAAAATCACAAGAATATATACAAAATTTATACATGAACCAAAATCTAATAGCCAAGTTAAATTCTCTAAAAAACGGCTAACTGTTACTGATTATTGATCTGAAGAACACATCCCAAACATAACATTCTAAAATACTAAATTTAATACAACCATATTGAATGAGAAAATATATACATAATCTAAGAGGAAATGAATTTGAAAATTCACTGGAAACATAAATAAAACTTCATTGTTTAAGTCGATTCCCAAATACTGCAATCCACTGCCCCATCTATACTCTGACACCGCTAACTCTCAGCACCAGCTGGAAGGAACACGAACATGACGGACACGAGCTATAGCCT
This sequence comes from Iris pallida, assembly GCA_029216955.1. Lineage (NCBI taxonomy): Eukaryota > Viridiplantae > Streptophyta > Magnoliopsida > Asparagales > Iridaceae > Iris > Iris pallida. The sequence continues at coordinate 30,483,099 of JANAVB010015600.1, forward strand.
CGGACACGCACCCCAAACTCGAACACGAAATCCATACCACCCAACCACGAACACGACACATGAAATAAACGAACACAATTGAGATTAAAATCAAGCAACTAGGCACGTCTGCACAAAGAATTCGAATAGGTAGATGAAGAAATTATCTGAGGAATTCAGAGCTTGCGATCACATATCACAATGGGACACCAAACTTCGTGTCCAGATTCCTTATGCTTGCACCACCAATATGAAGTACTCTTCCGATGATCACAATACTCAAAGTCCAGAATTTATTGAAACTAACCAAATCAACGAACAACAATCGATCACAAATTATCATTAAAAAATTCAGATCAATAAGTGAAAACCCAATTTACCAGGTTTAGAGATTAGTGAAGGAGAAGATCCAAACAGCCGCTCGATTGTTCAAAACTAGAAGATCTGATCGATCGTTCAAAATCGGCGAGATTTCAACTGGAAGATTCAATACAAGGAAAAATTGAAAAGAATTAACAGGGAAAGCAAATCACCGATCAATCGAGACTGAATCGAGCTCACCGTCGTCGAAGTTCGGTCATGCCCCCTCAAAGAAGAAGGATAAGGCGAAGTTGCTGAGAGAACTCGTCGCAAGGAGGAAGACGAGTCTCACCGCCTCTTAGTTCGTCGGAGAAAAGATCGCCAGCCCGCTGAAGTTTTGCCACCACGCTCGACTGATTGCCGGAGAAGGAGGTTCTCACTCCGCCGACGTCGTCGGAAAGACGTCCGCACTTTGCTCGGAGGAAATCGCCGGAAGAAGATCATCGGAGGGAGAGTTCGGGTCGCTGTCGTGGCCGGACTCGTCGCCGCCATTGAGGAAGAGTAGATCGCCGGAGAAACGACTCAGTCGTCAGTTGGAGGAAAATGCCACCGGATCTCGTCGGTGGTGGAACTAAAATTGAGCGAAGTCGCCAGTAACCTTCGAAGCACTGCCATAGCCGAGAGTTCGCCTGAGTCGGTAGAGATGAACGTCGCCGCTGCCATGAGCTAGGGTTAGGTTTATGTCGGATTGGTAAATTTGGGGTAAGCCTTGAAATTTTGGGAAAAAGAATGAATTGGGAAAAAAAAATAAGCAGCTCACTCTCTCTCTCCTCAGTTCTGATATAAAAAGAAATTGGATTTTTACAAAAAACTCCCCCCACCAATGAAAGTCTTTCAATGGAGCCCTCCCCTTTTTCATTTATTACAAAACTTGTTAGGAAATTAGTTAAAAAGTTGTTTAGGAGATTCAAAAAAAAATGGGGGCCACTCAAATTAGTTGTAACCAACTTTTAAAAATTAAAAAATATTCCTGCTTCAAATTCTTCCCTCCAAAATATTCATAAAGTATATATTTATAGGAAAAAAATGAAGTATTATTATTAAAATTTAAATTCCACTAAAATAGGAAAAGTGGAGTTACAAATCTACCTCTCAAATAGGTTCTGACCCTATATAGATCCTTTTATAGCTTTAACGAAATAAGGATGGAGAATAAGCAACAACAATATTAGTAGTAGCAACAATACATACTGAGTTGGTCTAAGGCGCTAGATTAAGGTTTTGGTTTAGAAGGACGTGGGTTCAAATCTCATTATCTATCAGTCCGACTGATACCAATTAGGTAGTTAACACAAGTGTTTCTAACTTGATGCCTATTGTGTCTAACCATCCTAACCAACGGACACAAGAAAACCCCAACTGATGTCTGTCATTCAAGACACCAAACTCTCTATTTCCTATATGAGTCTCATATACCCAACATACCTGACTAGCTCCTATGTTACTATAACCCCCAAACTCTACGTCACATGGAGGCCTATATACCCTCACACTTCTGTACCCCACGTCCCATTATTGTGGCTAAGTCCATAGTCCTATCTTGAATGCCCATCTGGATACTTGGTACCATATGTTTTTCATAAACAGTTTGGTAATTGGCACATGTTCTCTGTCTGCCTTATATGTAGGGACCTCTGATACCTTCTTATCCACTTGTTGGTCTCAACAACAGCACCTTAGGTCAGTCTTCCACCCCTTTGCTTAGGTAAGACTGATACCTACTTGTGCCAATCTGAACCGAGGTAGACTGGTACGAGTACCTACTGATCCTAATTCATGGTAAGTAAAGTCTTCTACTTTATGTAAACTCTAGTATCCTCATCTAATAATACCCTAGGATACGTGGTTTTGTAAATGGCCACACTTTTAACCTCCCATACTGTCATAATGCAACATAGTGTCTCAGGACTGTAATCAAGGTGACTGATACATGATATGTGACTTGCGTGTCAACCTATAACTAACATAGGATGTACAAGGGATGCATGATATGCATCTGGCCTTTCAGTATGTAGACCGATTAGTCTATCTTTAATCGATGCCTCCCTCTAAGTATCTAATCATTTGATCCCCAAAACTCTACTGTTGTGTACCCAATTGTTTGCTGGTTCTTCTTATAGGTGGATATTCGTGCAAGTGTAACATGGACAGGGCGATAACCGTTACTGCATTTGCTACTGCTGCCCCCCTAAACCTGTACTAGGTGATACAACATTTGTGAGTTGATACAAGACGTTCAGCTACCATGTCAGTATGTGGGTGATACCTCATGTACAACTATTCTGAGGGTTCAGGATCACATTGAGATACATTACTTAACGTCAATTTTAAGATACGTGGATGCACTAACCGCTTAGTTTTCCTATACTCCCTTATTCGATTTCTAAGATCCACCCCATTAAACTCTTCTTAACATTTAGTCAAATACTTGGTGTAAGATAGAGGTTTCAAGGAGAGGCAGGGAATTACCTGACAAGCTTGATGACTGGTTTCCTCGACGTGCGACAACTATTCGTGATGAAGAAGAGGCAAGAATGTAGATGATAGAGAGGGGGGTCGGCTGCCTTGTTATCATATATATATATATATATATATATACACACACATATATATATGGTGTTTGATTTAAGGAAGGGATAAGAGAATCAGATTTAAAATCGGGTTAGGATGGGAAGGAAATAGTACAAACAGATTTAAACTCAGATTTGGTATTGGCTTTTCAAGGTTTGGTTATATCTTCTATTCGAAGAGGGAAATTTGGACTCAGGGTTGTGGCCGTTTGGTATTTGAATTATTAGAGTTTCACTAAGCACCCTTCCTCTAATTCAATTTACAAGCTGGGTCCTCCTTTTGGTCTAATTACATGTGTATTACAAAATCCCTTTTTATCAATAGGTTTTTGCAGTACTCTCTCTCTATCTATTATAACTTTATACAATTAGTCTATAACCTTTATAAAAGTATTTCATTTAGTGCCAAAAAACTATTCGTAACACAAAAAGGAAATTATCAGTCCAAGAGCTCACAAAGTAACCAACTGAAGAATTCATGGGCTGAACCTAACTGTCCCAAGATTGAACAAATACGTTAAATGACTGAACAACAATGAAGGATGGCTAAAGTGGTAAGCAATTTGGACTGCTACTGAAAGTGTGGACAGAACATTGAATGGACTGCAATACCAAATATGTATGACAGTACACAATATACCAAAATAGATTCATACACAAACATGGCTCCCAACCACATCCCCAAATCCATTTTAACCTATCCAAGCCATTCCAATATCACATGATAAAACTAATATTGATAATTCAAGTTATTGCCAATATAAAAACATAGTTTAAACTGAAATTTGAGCATTGAATGCTCTAAGAGTCATTTAATCAAACACTTGGCGTGCGTATTCGATACTCTCGTGATACGCACTCCAAATGGATCCAAACTTGACCTAAAGTATACCTACATGCTCTAAATCACAAGTATGACCTATTTCATCAATTTCACAAACTCTAGAATCCTATTCTTGGATTTTCCCCAATGTGAATCAAAATGTGAAGGAGAAATCCTTCAAATAGGAAGATGAGAACCTCAACTCCTCTCTAATGGCACCCTAATAAAATGGGGGTCCTAAATGAATACATCTACATTAATGAAATAAAATTTAAATGGTTTAGAGAGCAGCTTATACCAATTGGGAGATGGATTCCCAATGAAAAATCCCTAGATCTAGATCTCCTCCAAGCTCCAAGGGTCCAAGTGCTCCAAATACTCCCAAGCTAGCCAATAGATCATTCTCCTCTTCAAGGAGAAGAGAATGCAATTGGTTTGAGAAAATTTGGACACAATTTGAGAGTATGGAACTACAAATTAGGGTTAGGGTTTTAATAAAAGGGGGAAGAAGGAGTGGTTGCTATAAATAGCAAGGACGAATGCCATATGTGGCCGACCACTAGGGTTTAGGATAGGGTTTGGTTAGGGACAATGTCCAATGTGCCCTTCCTAAGTTGTCATGACAAGTTCTAAGGAAAGGGTCCATTTTAACTTAGTGTTTTAGTCAAATTTTCTAAATAATTTTCTTAGTTAGATTTGTGACTAACTAACTAAAAAGAAATGAATCTAAGGTTTGTCTAACCTCACTAACTAAATCTTCCTTGGTCATGACTAAACATCTAATCAAGGTGGTTATAAGGTTTACCCAATTTTATCACTAACACAATTAAATACATTAAAATAATATAATTATTCAATTTACACAAAAGTCAAAAATACCCTCAGTGGTAGTTACAACACCTGCGAAAAGTCTAGAAAATACACACCTGGAGAAATCACCAGGTCCTCAGAGGGACGTAACAAGATACATAATATCATGTTATACAACTAAAAATGTAAACAACAACTGGGCTTCCTAACCATCTACGTAAAAATGCACTTTGAAGACAACGTTCCACACATGGGCTTTCTGAAAATAGAGGCACGGCGCATTAGCATTTCAACCGAGGCACTAGCGACATCTAGAGAAAAATAAATGCACGACACACTAGCTCTCGGTTGAGTCACTAATGGCATCTAGTGGAAAGTAAATGCACGGCACACTAGCACTCGAGTGAGTCACTAATGGCATCTAGAAAAAAGTAAATGCACGACACACTAGCACTCGAATGAGTCCACTAGCGACAACTAGAGAAAAATAAATAAGTGGAAGCCCCTACGCCTAATAGCTATCTTCTCCCTTCCCATGCACTACTCGTGTTGTATCCACATCACAGTATTTCTAATAACCGCTAAGTCCTCTAGGAATGCATCACACCAAGGACAGTCCCTTAACTCTAGGTCAAATGTGTATAGAATAAACAAGGAAACGAAAAACATAACTAAAATGTAATAAAATAAATAATGAATAACATAAATTCAATATGACAGGCTAAAGGTAAATTTATAGTAACATAGCAAGGTATCTTACCTGGTGGTTGTTAGGTGTTTGACAATGTCCAGCAAATGAAATCGACAAGTCATAAGAAGCTACAAGGATGAAACTTTCACAAATGTCTCTGGATGCTGAAACAAATATCACCAACATTTTTGGAATAAAAAATATCTAAGATTGACTACCCATAAGTCCAATTCTGGACACAGGAGCAAAATCATAATTTTGGATCAAAACGATATTCCCTGTTAGACCCGCTTTGTACTGAAAAGCGTGCAAAAACCTAGGATCTCTAAACTCAACAAATTATATGCCTACGAGTTCGTTTTTCGATAAAAACTCAACGGTATGTCTAATTTTGGATTCCGATGAGTCTTGCACAAAATTGTCCGTTGAATCGGATCATGGGGCCCATAAAACGATGATCCTATCAACTGTCTTAGAATTGGACAAAACGTGGCTCATGGGACCAAAAAATGATACGAGTCCAATGGCGCAAGTTTCTTCATGAGGTGAAAAGTATGCACAAAGTAATTGAAAATTTTGGAAAATGGTCGATACGGCGTTATTCGACGGATACGGGTCAAATTCGTTGCGCACACGCAACCAATTCGAATTTTGTCAAAGTCCACACGCCCGCAAAGTCCATACACACCTTTCGATGCCCTCGGTTTACGACGAAGTTGTTTGATTTGTTGGGATGGACCCTGTATCAAACTTTTTATGGTTTTAAAAACTGGCCTTTTCTAATTTTTGGAATTGAAATTAAACTGAAACTATATGTCTAAAAATAAAACTGTTTGAAAGGGTTTAAACTTGGTTAGTGTCACTCCAGTTTTTCATTATAGTATTTCAGTATGTGTATGCGAATTTCTGACATTTGTCAGATGACCCATATTTTTGACTTGTCTTACTTAGCCTAGTCTTGGTTTAATCTTACTTGGTTTGGTTCACCTTGGTTCAACTTGGCTTGGCATTGCTTGGTTTGGATTGGTTGAGATGAGAGGGTTGATATAAAAACCAACCTCTCTCTCTCTCTCTCTTTCTCTCTCTCTCTTCCCCCTCCATTAATTTCATTTACTTCTTCTTCTTCTTCTTCTTCTTCTTCTTCATTTACTCCTTCTACCTACCAAGCCCTAGGCAAGTGCAACTTGCTTCATGATGGATCTTAAATTTTATTGTTTCATTATCTTTCTTTCTTGATTCTAAGCCTCTTTAGAACTTGGAGTTTTTGGTTTTGATGTTTATATTTTTTTTTAGATCTAAGTTTGTAGTTTTGTCGGTTTTCTTGATTTTGATCTTTTAAACTTTGTTATTCCTGAAAACTAATGGTTTCATGTTGTGGAAATTTTAATTCTATCCAACTTTAGCTTTTGAAGCGCTTGATTTTGACTTCGTATGAAGAAGTTATGATATTTTGTGTTCATGGGTTCTGGCACATCTTCGGTGTTGTCGGGAGGATGAACAGTGCCTCGCACGCGATTCATTGGCTGCGCACCGTGGTCCGTTCTATGAGTGCAGCGAGTTTCGCACGATGCACGCCCGTGCCATTCGTTGGTCGTGCGTCGTGCTTGCGCGCACCGTACGCTGTAGGCAGTTTTGCTCGCACGCAGTGCATTTTGTGCGCCGCACGCCAGCGCCATTCGTTGGTCGCGCGCCGTGCGTCGTGCTTGCGCGCTCCGTGCGCCGAGGGTAGTTTCGCTCGCATATGTAGTATAGTATGCGTACCGTGCGCCAGCGCCATTCGTTGGTCGCGTGCCGTGCTTGCGTGCTCCGCGCACCATAAGCAGTTTTGCTCGCGCGCGCAATGCTCCCATGCGCAAATTGCCTCTAAATGGCTATTTTTGCCCATTTAAGCTATTTTGTAGCTAGAATCTTGAAAAACTCAAAACATGAAAGTTGTAGATCATTGTCTTGGCTTCAAGAATCTTCATGTCTCACTTTAATTGGAGTTCATTTGTGATTGATAGTTTCAATCATAATTTTTGATCTTTTTTGCATGTTTTTTGTACTTAGCCTAAATTGCGACGACCTGACTTGACAACTTGGTAATTTGAGCTAGTAACTTAAACTTGAACATGATAATATGATTCCGTCTTGATAATCTTAACAGTGGTCCATCGAGGCACACTCTTGACAAGTACTCCTGACAAGTGACAAGTAAACCTGACATGACATGTGTAATCTTGATCGCTGTTGCGACAACTATTCATGTCTTGCTAAGTGTAACCCTTGTCTTGACTCCGTGGTTGATTTTCCTTGATTGTGCCTATACAAGCTATATGTCCTGTCTTGTATCATGTCTAGGACACGAATTCCTGGTTACCATGGTCAAGAATTCATAATAAATCTGACTAGGTTAACGACTGGATTGATCAAGTAGCTCATATAGAGAGATTTTCCAGTTACAGGCGATCCCGTTATCCCGGCCACACCAGTGGACTTGTAGCCTACCGTCGAGTAGGACGCATTTCCAGCACACTGTCATGTGTTACACTCTAAGTCACCCAATAATTCTCTTAATTCTTGATAATCTCTTGTAACCTCGCCTGGATAACCTGGATAGTCTGTAGGGCTTATGACTGCAAAAATGTCTCAACTGTATCTTGTTAGTAACTAGGCCTGTGATAACCCTAGTTAGCTAATGATAGCAAGCCGTAGGACTTGATTGGTTGTGCCTGAATGATGTGTCTCATGATGAACATGGAAATTATATTCCACCTATTGTTTTCTTAATGCAAGCTAGTATATTCTTTAAAGCATGTCTTTTATGTTATTTAATTTATGTTCTTTTATCAATTCTTCTATTCATTTTATGCTGGTTTTAGTTCCTAAGTGGAGCCTCCCTTATGGCACTTGCTCTTTCTGGGGTCTGATCCAGCTGGTTTTGTATGGCCAAATTTTGGAATAGCACACGGGGATCTACCTGCCTTCTAGTTAGATGTTGAACACTAGACGTAACCATGGTAATGAGTAAATTTTCTTATTTTGCTCTCCCACTCTATTGTAAATTATTTTTTTGAGGCGTTTAGCTGCCGAGCATGTGTTAGCTTATGTTGAAACTTTAATTTATGTCTGCCTAAGGGTTGTTACATGATTGGCAAATCCTATGGTTGATCATATATGACTTAACTCTTGCTAGTCTTCGTATTTTGTATGACTAGCTTCATGATCATCTAAATATGTAATGTTTAGGATGCCTTACTTTGTATATCTGATGATCTAACATCTTGTAATATTTATTTGCTTGCTTGAGATTGAGACACTAGGCTTATTTTTATCGTAAGAGATTGTTGGCTTGTAGATAAACCCTCATGCATCTAGACAGCCGTGACCGTATTGTGAGGTAGGTTGCACTTTAATGTACGTAGCTGGCTGTGTCTGTCCTTCGCTCTCCAGTATTCTGGTTCTGCGACGTGATAGTTAGGTTGTCTACAACTCCTATTCAGGTGGTGTTTCTAAAATTTCTTTTAGATGAACCGCAATTGGCCTCCAAAGTTGGGGTGTTG